>CADDXX010000035.1:194609-258172 GCA_902810485.1 Alauda arvensis
TAGCTGGGAGAGCAAGGCTGTTCCCACTCTTGGATAATTGACACAGCTGCAATACATCAGCCACAAAATCACCTTTACTACCAACTCTGTTTCTCCACACTATCCTTACCTGTCTTACCACATTTAATGTTGCTTAAAATTAGGATAGGATCATAACTAGGACATGCCTGCACTGAACAAAGGTCCTTCAGCAAGTGCTGACCAATACACGGGGGCAGCCCTTGCCTTGGTAGCATGAGTGAGAGCCATTTATTTTCTTTACAATATGCAGGAGACCTTGGCATAGCAAGGCACTATAACCACAGAAATGGAAGTACAATGCTCCTGTGTTTGTAGTTTTTGTAGTCCCTGACTTGGGACTTGGGACAGAATTCCTCAAGAGCCATATATTGTGGTTGAGAAAGCTGTAGATAGGAATTTGGAAAGAATAGCTATTCAGAGTAGATATGTACAAGAACCAACTCAGTCACTTGTACACAACATTGCACAGTTTGGATTTTTGGGGGTGTTTTTGATACATGGCTTCCTGGAATTGTTTGCATGGAAAATGGATCATTTACCATTATTTAAAGCAGGGTGGTCACTGCTGTGCTTGCATATCTTCTTGCATTTTTTAGTAGAAAACAGCAATGATTGGAAGTTTTTTGGGCAGTGTCTGATTATGTTTGCCATTAAATGTCTAAGAAATGTAAAACTGTATTTTTTTTACTTAGCTTGCATCATATCTGTTAGTTTTTTGAGGATTTATTGTGTTCTGCCACTTGTAAAAGAGGGGATGTCCATACATCTTCTAGTAACGTAATACAGCAAAATAAGAATTTAAGAACAAGGGACAAGCTGAAATATCCCTACTACACAGATTATCACAGGCAAATAGATGTGCTTTTTATTAGTTTTCTACAGAACAACATTGTTCAATGTATTAATTGGACAAAATATATTTGTCATTTCTGCAACCATGTATTGGTGACAGAACAACACATCACTGAGCACAGTGGGCCCAATTGTAAATCATTGCTGCATGAATAACTAGTAAAAAAGTGTACAGAAAATCTCATCTTCGCCCACTGTAGCTTTTTTCCTCCAGTGCATTTTTCATTAATAAAATTATGTAAGTTTATGCAGAATTTTACTGATTTGACCACCTTTTACCAAATGAAAATTGGTTTTAACTACAAAATTGAATGAATTTGCACAATAAATTCAAACACCAAACACATTTTTTAAAACCCATGCAGTTGTCAGTGAAGCAGATTTGATAGGTCTGCCATGAAAAACTGTGGACCTTGTCAAAATGATCTATAATTTGCACTAGAGACCTTCTTTTACCATTTGCTACTGCCAGAATAGACTATAATTCCTTCAGAGCCACCTAAAAAGAGAAAGTGCCATTTCTTCTGAATCAGTGGTTCCTGTTTAAAAGATATGGGGAAGCACCAGGAAGCAAGATATCAGAGAGCTTAAAAACGAACACACTATTTTAAGTTATGTTGGACACAGAATCTAGCATATGCATAAATGCACAAATGACTGCTCAAAATACTGTACTATCTGTTCAGCCATCTGAAACTAATACAGTATAAACATGAATTAAAAGGAAATATCTTCTAGTGTGCTCAGCTATCTATCCGGAGATTTGCAGAACAGAAAACATCTTTCATTGAGGAAAYTGGGAAATAGATTTGCAAGTGGAATTTTAAATATCAATTAACTCATTGCTTTCCCAGCAATCAAATTAATTTGGTACAGCTGAAATGCTGGATTGTCCAAAAAAAAAAAAAAAAAGCATAAAAAACCATCAAAAAACAAGTAGATGTAGATATTTTGCAGCCTGTTCAATTTTGCTGCCTTTTTTAGAGATGCAGATCATTTTACAGAGCATAAAACCATTAATTTTACATTTACTTTGTTGGAAGGGCAGAATAAGCACCAAGTAACACCTTCAGCTTTTGAAGACTCTTTTGAGTCATAAACACTGGTATATGTCACAAAGTTCAGACAAAATATTTAACTATAACTTTCTAGATAAATTACCTTTTGGATAATATTTGCACTGCAATAGTTAAGTCTCAGGCATCCACATAGCAAAAGTTTTCACTGTTATCTACTGTTATCCTTGTCTTAGGCTTGACCAATGTAATATTTATCTTCAAGAAGATTTTCAGCTTCTGCAAAAGGGATAGTTTTAGTTCTTCCTACAAGTGCCTGTAAAGATGCCATTTAGTAGCAACTGTGATTTTTTTTCCTCTGGTACAAACTCATATAGGAAGATGACTGAGTCTGACCACTTTGCTCTCCAGTGTGTGAAGTACCATCTATGGCAACATCACATTTTAAAGGAGTGGGCTGTCCTTGAGGCCTAAAATAAAAGGAACCACTTTCCTGCCAAGWACTACCCAGCCATGAAATAATCTAAAATCTCCCTTTCTACAACCTACTGCTATTAACTCTTGCCTTATTAAGTAATGAGACCGTTTCAGATGTGAGCCATATGAGAATAAAAAATTTCTCCCAATATTAGCTCAATATTAATTCAATTTAGAAATTGTGTTTATCTTTTGCAGYGTTTCTCTTTTTGAGCAATTTGGCTATGGTTAGTTATCATTTGACACATGTCCAGCTCTTTGGAGCACTGTGTTTGGAATTTACCTGTCTGAAAGACAAAACTGCTTTCTTCATTCTGTGCATTTCCCAGGCTTCTCAGCTTTGCAAGGAAAGGCATGTTAAATAAGACACATATGTCATGACCCTCAGTACAGTATTTGCTTCARTCTAATTAGTGGTAATATGCAACTGCTAGGATCAGATAATTGGATCTAAATTTGGTAAAGTCTCCAGATAGTCTTTACATACTGCCATTGTGTCTGTAATGGGCTGAGGCAGCATTGGGCCTCYTCAGCTCAGACGTGCAGAGATATTTTGTGTTTCTCAGCTCTCACTGTCAGAGATGATTAGGTGCCAATGCAGCTGGAAAGAAGACAAACAGATTTGGTTTTCAGATGAAAGTCAGAAACTACTGTGCAGTGATATCCACTACTGAATAAAAGGACTGGCATGGATTACCTTATTAAGTACTCATTTGGCACTCAGTCAAGGAACCTGATAGATATTTTTACTGTTGGTWAGGAACTAATTTTTGTTTACATTTTTTGYAATGAYTCATCTTATGCTTGGRTTTTTAAGTAAGAACTAGTRGAGGAGAAAAGAAGAATAGTAAAAATTTACAATCTCAAATCAATTAATACTCCAAAGAAATTTAGACCCWTGTTTGCTCAGCCAGAATGGTTGAACAGACAACAGATGCTCATCGATGTTGGAAATCTCAGGACAGATTTAATTAACTTTTTTTTAATCCTAATTGCTTCTAGATCATCTACTGTGTTATCTCAGCAATTATTTTTTTTCTTTTTCAAGCAGCCCAGAATGTAATATAAATAGAAGCTTTATACTTATAATGAGACTAATTTTTGTGGTTTTAATAAAAGCAATGAAGCTTTTAATTTTTTTTATGAGGWATTCCTCATAAGCTTTAATAGATATGGAAAATGAGTAGAAGAGAATAAAAAAAGAAAAATATGGTGAGAAAAATATAACAGGAATTTTTCCTTATTATTGGACTAGCTTCTCCTGAATGGTTTCCAGTTAACATTGTAGATGATTTTTAAAGCATATAACTTTCTAAAGCAGCAAATGGTCACAGTGGTTTAACTCCAGCCCACAACTAAGTTCCACACAGCCACCTCCTCAYTTCCTGCCAGAGGGATGGGGGAAAGAACCAGAAGGGAATCAGAAGAATAAAAGTGAGAAAACTGTCTTTATCTCAACTCATGAGTTTAATACATAGTGGAAAAAACATACACACAAGCAAAGTAAAATATGACATTAATTCACCACTTCCCATTGGCAGGCAGGCCTTCAGTCAACCCCTGGAATGTGCAATGTCTGCCTGGGAAGGCAAACAATGAAGCTTCTAAGGTCTTTCCCTCCTTTGTGTTCCTTTATATGTGGAGCATGGCACCATGTGGCTTTGGTCAGGGCAGTCAGCTGTCCTGGCTGTGGTCCCCACAGCTTCTTGTCATCCCCACCTGGAGTCCTCACTGACAGGGCAGCTGAAAATATTTTGACTGTGTAAGCATTGGTTAGCAATAATGGAAACATCCCTGTGTYACCCACGCTGTTTCTAGCACAAATCCAAATGCAGCCATGCAAGCACTGCCATGGATACAGCTGTCCCTGGAATGAAACAGAGCAGACTACAACCATATCACTCTGCCRTGGACTGGAAGCTGCTCTGATGGGAGTATTTAGAAACTGAAACACCAAACAAATTTTAAAACATTAGGCATGAGTTCATTTATATGTAGATTTAATTATCAGGTACTCTATCAACAATTGAAAAACATATAAATCCAACATAGTAATTGAGGCTTGGAAAAATGATGTGTTTTTTGCTTCCAACAGACTGATACTAACAATGTTTGATGTTCTCAGCCTGTGACTGCGATGGTTCATAAAATTCATCTTCAAAGAGGGCAGTTAAAACCAAAGTTCTCTACTYTTTCTTCCCCAAGTTCCACTCTGTATCCTCTGTGTTTATATGAAACTGTTCCAAGAACTGAGACCAACCTGGTGCTCTTTCTCACAGGTTCCGCCTTGTGCAGGCTTTATCCTGCAAATGATTGTCTGTTTCATCTTCTTCAAATGGGTGTTGCCTCTTTAGGGACTAACTCATGCTGCTGCTCATATGATTTCTTCAAGAAACTCCAGAMTGTGAAATGGAACCTTAATAATTTTTAAGCCAATATGAAAAAATATTTCACCTGACATCTAAAATCTATCAGCTTTGTGGCATATCAAGCCCCAAGATAGGCAAGGTAAGCTTGTAAATTGGTCTTCATGTTGCATATCTTTAAATATACAAGATGGATTTTAAATAGGTGAAAATCCAGCTAGGATTCCCAAAACTGACATTCTGTACAACATTTAAAATGCCAGTACATTTATTTCTCTAGTGTATACCATCTGAGTTTCACAATTTTTTCACAATTTTCTATTTCTAAAATCAAACCAAGGATTTTTTACAAAGTCAGTACTGAGCTTCTTCCCTTTTCCTCTCCCTTCCCCTGTTCTCTCTTCCTCTTAACCTTCCATTCTAACCTCTCCTTAGCRTTCCCCTCCCCTCATGCTTGCAGTACTCTCCTTCCACTTCTCTTGTCTTCTGCCTTCAGTTTCTTTACCCTCCTCTCCTTCTTCTCCCTCTGTACCTATTACATTGATGCTGCAAATTTTCTTAAACATGTGGAATCTTTAAGAAACAAATAACCCCCTCTTTGTGAAGGAAGTGCCTTCCTGAGATAAAATTACATCTAAAGAACTTAATTAGACTCTTAAGGAAAAAAAAAAACAAAACCAGAACACAGGATAATTATAGGTGCATTCATTCAAAASAAACTCTCACACAGTTGTAGCAGAATGCAAAGATTAAGCATCTGGTAGTAACACACAAATAAGATATGTAGGAAAGACAAGTAGGGAATGTTATGTCCCAAAAATAAAATAACCTGGTTTGGAGGTAATAGGAAATGAGCTTGTTATTTACAAAGAACCTGGTGGGAATTATCTGCCATGCATTGTAGGAAATTTTCTAGAATTTTTTTTTTACCCAAACTCATATACACATGTGAAATAATTTCATATATATTTGATGTAAGCAAATATATTGCCTCCAACTTGCGACTTTCTTTTCAAGAACCAGGAAACCAAATGATACCAAGAATATCCAAATAGATGTTTCCAAAAGTATCTACAATTTTTCTGAGTTTTATAATATATAATTGGTTTTAAATGCTATTTTCCTCACATTTCTGGATAGAATCACTCAGTGTTATTTACAGGTTTTTTACAAGCTTAAAGTACAACAACCAGAAAAGCAAATATTGGTCAGCATACTTGTAGATGTCATTTAAAAGGTTTCATGCTACATACTCAACAAGTTTTGCAGTTTATTTTCAAAATAATATTGGCTAAACAATTTTATTTCTTGAACTACATAATTACCACTAAAGAGTAATGTATTACTGTTATTAACTGATGAATCTGTGTGAATGTGCTTAGGAGTATGAAGTGAAAATAACATTGAGTATTGAGTGAAAATAACATATTCAGTATGTTAACCAAGCAAAAGGCTTGGAATAACAATAACACTGAAATGAAAGGAAATAAGAGGAAACAACTCTTTCCAAAACTTTTCATCTCTGGCCATTTAGAAATCRATGTTATTGGAGATAAAATCACCATAATGTGAACATCAGTATAATAAAATTTTTAATAGATAGAAAAGGGATTACTTTGAAAGGAAAAAAAAAAAAGGCATTTTTACTAATTGAAGTCCACTCTTCTACTCATCAAAAATCTGTGTTTTGGGGGTTACCACATAGCCACACAAATGGAGGATAAAAATCAGAGGATCCAGCTAAGAAGTTACAAGGCTGATCTCATTTTATCAAGTATCACATGAGGCAAGAGATTTCTTCTTTCCTCTTTAGTCAGGAAAAGAGAATAGGAAAATGATCTATTCATATATTGAGAAAGGAGCTATCTCTTTACTGAAATATTTCTGATATTATTATTTTTATTTCATATAAGAAATCCAGGGCCTAGTTCAGGGACAGAAGGAAAATTACTCCCACCCTTAGGGTTTGAGGAACTGATTTAGCTGCAGTGGAAGACAGGGCAACTGTATGAAACGCTTTCTATTGTGCTGCAGTTTTGAAGTACAGCCATGCTGTAATATTTCTAAGCCAACATGCTCCTGTCAGCATTCCCCCAGTCAGGTTACYGCGGTGAGTGGGCTTGCTGCCAATGCAGTCAGCTCTGAATTCCTCGAAAGGCTTTGTGCCCTCTGGATGGGAAGATAATCTGTACTTGGATAATGCGATACTAACACGACTGCAGTTACAGGAAGAGCTGCAGAAATTACTTTAATATCCACAATACCATTCCTCATTTTTCTTTGGGCACCTTGCAGTAGACACCACCTTATACGCCCCACTGTCATGGGTCTCCAGCTCCTCTTTGTGGATGACAACAGTGGCTGCAACAGAAACAATRTGAGGACTTCCAGCATTTTGCCTCAGCACCCCTTCTGCTTATTCCTCTGAGTAAAACTGCCAGCAATCCAGAGGTTGCTCAGCGTTGAGTTTAATCATGGATATTACCTTCCATGCACTTTCTACATCTCCAGAGGTCCCAAAGACTGAAGTTTCCTTCTGAAATTATGTTAATTCYTTGTATGCAGTTTGGAACAAAAGTAACCCTCTGCAATCATTTTGTTGTTAATAATTCTGCCTTTAAGCATATCCAAAAGAAGGAGAATAAATATACACTCTGAGATATCTGCACACTCATGCAAAAAAAAAAAAAATCAGAAAATCACTACACTAAATATTGTGTAAATTTTCACAGAATCACAATTGCATATCCAASCCCTTCAGAGAATATTTATGTAGCAAGTACATGTATTTGCAATCACGAAGGCTGTTTTGTATATTCATTACCAAAAAAAGTAGCAAATTTCTCAAATGTATTCAGAGCATAATTTCCAGTCACAGTTACTCAGGGTTCCTTCKGTAAATTTTTGTCCAGAAAGCACAAGTCCATGTTCATTTCTGACTTTCTTTTTCATGTATCACACTCTATTTATACAGTTAATCAGGATCTAGATTTCATCTGGTACAAACCCAATGTTGCTAATGTCATTAGTTTCTGTCATGTAATTTCACATTCTGTTAAGAAACAGAATTTGAAATTAGCATATGTGCAAAAGCAATCAGATATTGAAGCTTTTTTTCYTCAGCTGAAAAGGTCAAGTACTTGTAAATCTCTGTCAGAACTGAAGCAACACGAATGCACTGCAGTGGCAGCATTCCARAAAGGTGCTGCATTTATTGCCAAGGTAGTGCTTGAGTGAAAAGCTGTAGCAGCTTGTAAGAATCATAAAACAAAAAAGTATCTGTAGTCAACAATGTAACATATGATTCAGGCATCCTGAGTAATAAAGTAATAAAGTAATGAAGGTAAAGCTTTTTTTTGGAGTATACACTGAGGCATCAGAAAAGGCAAGGTAGCAAAAAGATTCTAGAAAACCTGAAAAAGGGTGATTCTACTCCAATAACGGATAAATAGTTAACTAGTTATCACCCCTATCTTATTATCCATACTGTGAATATGTATTGAGGACAAACATTCTTCATTACATTTTTTTCTTTGAGGTGTTTTGAAATTTCTACTGAATATGTACAAAATGAGTGAAAAATCAGCACCATAGGTCCTTAATCTCGAAATAATTTTATCTTCTATGAGTAATACAGAAGAATCACATAGAATCCCAGAATRTGCTGAGTTGGAATGAACCCACAAGGATTACCCAGTCCAACTTCTGGCCCTGCATGGGACATCGCAAGAACCATACCTGACAACATTGTCTTGAACTCTGTCCAGCTTGGTGTTGTGACCATTTCCCTGGGGAGCCTGTTCCAGTCCTTGACCACCCTCTGGGTGAAAGCCTTTTTCTAACATCTAACCTAAACCTGTTCTGACGCAACTTCAGGCCATTCCCTTGGGTCCTGTCACTGGTCACCACAGAGAAGAGACCAGTGCCTGCCTCCTTTTCCACTCACAAGGGAATTGTAACTGCAGGGAGGTCTCCCCTCAGTCTCCTCTACTCCAGGCTGAACAGAACAAGTGACCCCAACTGCTCCTTGTATGGCTTCCCTCAAGGCCCTTCACCATCCTCATTGTCCTTCTTCGGATGATCTCTAATTTAATACCTTTTTAATATTACAGGGACCAAAATTTCATTAAATATTCCAAGTGAAGTGGCATCAGTGCAGAGCAAAGCAGGACAAACACCACCCTTACCTGGCAATGAAGGGACAATATACCGAACTGATTTTTCCCTGATTAAAATTAAAGGAAAGAATGCTATAGATCAGGAATCAGGAAATCATTTGTGTCTGTGTTTAAATCAGTAGATTAAATGAAAAACAAYTTCTCCTCTTTAAATTAGCATTGTTAATATGGCACATAATTGTGGTCAGAAGTTTTATGTAACAGTTTATATTTCCTATTAATGAATTAATTGATAGAGCTCTTTTAAATTATTTTTCCCAAGTGGCAAAGCAAAGTAATAAGTTTCAGTATCTTGTTTCAGCTGGCTACCTACTGACTGATAACTAAACATTCCTCTTTTTATTTAAACTTAAACAATTTTTGTTAATTCAACTACTGCACGTGTTTTACATATTACAATTTATGCTTTTCTCTGAAATATCTGTTGTTGGCCAGTATCAGAAATCAGGCAGATAAAATAATTGGTTGCCCCACTTATGAATTGTTAAGCATTTTCACTGTCAAATTTTGAGATGCTGAAACACCGCAGAGATTATATTTCTGAAATCAGTACCCTACATTTTCTTCACTTTACACACAGATTTGAAAGTGTTCTTAACCCACGTCTTGAGAAGCAGTGATCTTGTCACTGTCATACAGACATTTATTTAATGTGGTGAATTTGTAAAAATATTAGGAAATACACTCACTCAACTTGTTTTCATTGAAAATCAGATATTACATGGAGAAACACTGAGGAAGGAAGGAGACAGTCCCTTTGTGCATGTGTAGGCATTTTCAGTTTTGGAAGCATGAGAACTGTTAGTGTTTCTTTCTTATTTATTTATTTTGAATAAACTGATTCCTCTTCTTCAGATGTCATTTTGTTCTGCTACACGTAGACTAAGCACATTTTAGAATATTTAGTAATTGTCCACTCAGATGGTGACTGGTCCTGCAGTCAGATGTCTAAACCAGCTGTCCGAACCCCTCAAGAATGGCTCTAGCTTGCTTCCAGGAATGGGACATTTACAGCTTCTCTGGGCAACCCRTTCCAGKGCCTCACCACCCTCACTGTAAAGAATTTCTTCCWAGTGTCTAAAATGRACATGCCCTCCTTCAGTTTGAAGCCATTCTCCCTCACTCCTACACACCCCTGTAAAAAGTCACTGTCTGGCTTACTTCTAGGCCACTGTTAAGGACTGGAAGGCCACACTGAGGTTTCYCCAGAGCTTCCTCTTCTSCAWGTTGAACCACCCCACCCAGCTCTCAGCTCATCCTCACAGGAGAGGTGCTCCAGCCCTGAGATCACCTTCATGGCCTCCTCTGCACTTGCTCCAGCAGGCCCACATCCTTCYTGTGTTGGGAACCCCAGAGCTGGACACAGCACTCCAGATGGGGTGTCATGAGAGGGAGMAGAGGAGASAATCMCCTCCCTTGGCYTGCTGGYCACACTTCTTTTGWTCCAGGCCAGGATGTGGTTGGCTTTTGGGCTGTATAATTTTTGTTATGTCAGTATTCATGCCTCTAGGACAGTTACCCTCAGATGGGACAGTTCTGCAGTTAAAACTAAATTCATTTAGGAAATAAAAGGCTCCAAAGCCCCTCAGCCACTGCAAATGTCAAGGTACACACAGACCTGCTCCCAGCTCCAGATTTTCTTTTTGAATGATACCATCAACAATTGTGAGATTAAATGCAATGCAATCATCATGAGGTGTCGATTTCCATAAATATTGATTATTTTATCTGGTGCAAAATTAGAGTAAAAATATAAATAATTTGAGTGCTTTTCTTTAAATAGTGTTTAAGGTCCATGTACTCATCTTGCAGGAACCTACACTCCTTCATTTCAGTAAGTATTAGGCCTGCTCCTCACTCTGTTAGAGATACCAAGTTGTTAGCGCATAAATTTGCCTAGTCTTAGAATAACACGATGCCCTTGAAAACTGAAATATAACTTGTCTTTTACCTTACACATTCTAGAATAGTTAGGTTTCTATTTTAATTCTTCTGTGACTGATAGAATATTAGTAATGCTTAATGTTCAAATTATGTGATCCACCAGCTGCAAACAGGTAATTTTGTTCAAATAATAAATGGATTGAAGTTAATTGAACTGCTGAAGTAACAATARTATAATGTATTTGTTCAACTGTAGCTCCATTTMTATTTTATTTTTATAGTAAATTTACTTAAACTTTTTTCCTTCATTTGTTCCCCAAAATAATTGCCAGTAAAGACCTCTGCTTCCAATAAACCACATGAAGAAAGAMTTTACCCATAAACTAAAGACTGTTAAATATTGCTACATTTTTAGTTATCTGACTGCTATAAATGGAAGTGAATTTATAGAGGATATATTACATCAGATTTTTAAGTTAGAGACAGTATGGCATAAGAAATWGTTTTAAATGCTAAATCAGCAATTTCTCCACCTCTTTTTGGTTAAGCAGMGTAAGAATTCATTCAGACTTTTTCTGTATTACTCTGGAACAAAATGTSTTTCACTTTTATATAGCTATTTCTCACAAGTTTTTCTAATTCCCTGCTCAYCTTTTGTCAGTAATTCCCTTAAAATCTGAAGATATTTTTYCTCAATATGCAGATGTATTTACATAGTGAAAGGAGAGAGAAAAGGAAAACTATAAAAAAGTATAATTCTTGCCTATTCCATTATCTTCCAGCTAGTAACAAGTAGATGTTTATATTCATTTATAGTAAATTGATACAATAGTTTTGCTGACAGTTGTGTTGTGCTTTGATTTGCCAGAAGGGTACGGCTTCATAACTTTTAAAGGCAGAAATATTATCTTTGGATATATTTGCAAACTATCTGGAATAATATTATTACTGAGGATGTGTTTAGCATTCCTGAAAAACACATGTAAAAAACGTTTTGGCATAGAAGGAAAGCCTTATATTCATTTCATACTTTACCTAAGGGAGGAACATAGTGGAAAGCAACTTACTTGAGAATAAAAGCTTTGAAAAATGAACCCTGTTTTTCTCCTTTTTTCGTGTTTCCAAGTTATTTAGTTCACCTTCAATTAGAACACACACTGCATGCCCATGAGTAGTCCTGGATTCAACACAGGATTTGTAATGAAGCAYTCTTTACTGCCAGATATCCTGGAAATCTTAGACCATCTGGTTTCACAACATACTTTTAGCTGATTATCTGCCTAAGAATTAATTAGGAACGCATGTTAAACTGTTGTGATASCAAAATTGTTGACATTTGTCTTATATGTGTTTTGAAAAGCAACCATTTTTCAAATCGGCTTCCAAAATAGGATGATGTAATGAATTAAAAGGCAGACTCTACAAGGATTAAAATGCATGTTACTTGGCCAGGAATGATACCTAAAAGAATTATATTTATTTTTCAGTGTCTGAGTATAAAAATATGACACAGATGAAGCTTCTTCCCATATCAGTTTATCTCTCTCCTTCATATAAATGATGTGTAGCTTAAAATTTGGAACAAAAACAAAACAGCACAATGTAAAGTAGGAAACACATGAGATTCAGATGYTTAAGGATAACTGAAATATGTATTCATTTTCTCAGCAGAGTTAGTTGTCTTTTAATTTTCAAGTAGAATATATGCTTGTGGAATTTATAGTTAAATAATTGCGCATAGAAAAATACCAAATATGGAATTTTCTAAAAAAGGCACCTTGACTCAAAAGTTACTTGTTCTTTCACTGGGACTTTTTAAAACAAAGCTTATGTGAGTAAAAACAACAAATAATTGTGACAAAATAAGCTATTGCACATCAAATGGGTGACTGCCACACACCACTTGCTTGCTCTGAGTCACTGAGAAACAAAATGCCTAAGCAGCTTCAGCTATCACAAGAGAGTTGGGGGGCGGTTTGTGAATATTTATAAGAACATAGCTCAATTAGCATGAAATACCTTGAAATTGTAAGAAACAGCAAATATTTAAACTAGCTGACCTCCAAATCTTKTTATCAAACTGTGAATAGAATCAGTCATATGATAATATTTCTTTTTAAATTGAGGCATTAATAAAAAGAAAGAACASTTTCTATCTCTGATACTAACCTTTCTCAGCAGAAAAAAGGCAACACGAAAGAGGGTTTAAAATTCAAAGTTGTTTTCACTTCTATTATTTGATAAAAGCATAGTTTTTATAATTAGGTTTTGAAATCTGGTGTTTTGCCTTTCAGTCTCTTTAATCCATTCCATTCTGTAGGAGTTAAACACTTTAAATTTGTGATTAAATAAATGACCACAAATTAAATACTTGCAGGCCTTATTTTGTACAACTGCTTGTTAATATATTCTTAAGTCTCTGAGTACAATATTAAGCCAGAAGGCAGCATGGCAATTTCTTTTGCAAAGCTGGGTTTTTCTGGAAAATAGTAACTCTTGTGGAGCATTTGGTTTTGCACACCATGCTGAAGGTCTAAAGTTTTTTCCATGAGCTGCCTGGGATAATGGAATGGCTGTTTTCCAGTTTACATAAGTCTATCTCCTATCCTCTTCTCACCTCCTTGGGTGCAGTATTAGTGCCTGACACCACTAAAATATCATTTAAACACGGAGAGAAGCAGCAAATGTTACAACTCATGCCAAGAAATGTAACTACTTTTGAAATGAGTGAGAGGAAAAATGCTGTCATGTTTTAGCAGCTGTATGTAGAGGATAACACAAAACACAGAACAACAGAAGAATCTAGWGCTTCTACAGAATTTGTAATTCATCCTAACTTGTGGTTCCAACTTGAGTAGCATTTACAACTCTGGAGATTAAATGCAATCCGTAAAAAAATTTTCAACTGCTATAGATATTGGTTAAGGACTGGAGAAAGCAAAGGAAAGATCACCATAAAATACATGTGTATGTGTACATATATATGTATATATATATATATATATATATATATATATATAAGTTTTCAATTCCTTATAAACTTAATAGGGATTTACCAATTTTAAATTGTTACATCAGTCACATCAGTCTATATCTACCTAATTTCCTTACTCAAACAAGTCTAAGGCATCATAAAATATTGTATCAAATCCTTCCCTGTGCCTAATCTTCCTCTAACAGTAGAAAGGTRTCACACTTTCTTAACTATGCTATTATACATAAAACTGCACAATTTTCCAGGTATTGACTTCAGCTTTGATATGTAGYTGCCAAACGGCCAAAATCTACATTCATTTTGTTTCTCAGATAAGGAATAAGTTCCAATCTGGTCAAATATAATACAGGCTGAATAATATGAAAATTGCTAAATAAGATGTGGACAGATGGAGACAGATCTATCTGCCAAAGATATACAGGAACACCTGCATTAATAGACTCTTAATTAGAAAAGGAGAAAAAAAATATTCACATTAAGAAAGTCTGATGTCTTACAGGCTTACACTAGTTGAAATTAAAAGGATTTGATATTTTAAATGGATCTATGAATGACCATTAGTACTGTCTTTTTACTGACATTTTTACTGTCTTTTTACTGACATGCTGACTTTTTTTCTCTTGTTCTCTCTCCAGAAGTAAAAGTAATAGTGTCATGTAGTATATGTCAAAGATGCAATTTAAAAGAATTTCTCCAGCTGATTTGTCATAATAAGGTATTAATGTTTTCACTGAAAAGGCTGGATAGAGAACAAGAGAAAAGATGTGATGAAGTCACACTTCAGTCTTTGTAAGTATAAGTTCATTATCATAAATATTTCTCTTTCACCAGTGCCCATCAAGTGAAGGCATTTCAATCTCAAGTGCAGATGAAGGAACTTCTCTCCTTTCAACTGTTATTATGCAGCTTATCATCATTATTGTAGAAAGATACTATAATTATAAAGATTAATTRGTAGTCAGAACAATACAACCACATCTTACATTAATAATATATGAGGTTCCAAGAATGAAGCTTTCAAATAAAGCAAACCATGATGTTTGATAGGTCAGACAAGAACACGAAGATGCATTTTTTTTTTGTTAATTCAAAGCCTTTGTGCTGATATGTAAAAATGGCAAGGAGTCATCTTCTGTCTCTGCGTAAGGACATCTTTTCATGTTTGTAAAAACTCCTTAAGTGTTAATTAGGTAAGGAGCCATCAAAAATCAAATTAGGAACAATTAACACTCATTAATGCTAAGTAGAAACAAAAGAAGGAAACATATTTGGCAGCATGTAGACTCTTATTGAGGTGTTTTACTTGAAATGAAGGCACACCACAATGTTTTACTGTGAAAGTATCCAAAACTCCTGAGTTATAGCTTTTCCTTTTCATAAATTAATCATTGTTCAACAGAGATGAGAAGTCCTTATCAAGCACAGCTGAAGATACACTATGTGGTATGTCATTGTTTATTAGAAACAGATATTTTTGAAGCAAGCTAAAACTCTTGGAAGTACAGAGCAATACAGTCACAATTACAATCAGAGATCAGGTATGAGTCTGAGCATGTTTTTCCTGTTCTTTGTTAACATCAACCCAAAAGAACACCTGAACCGTGATAGTTGCCATTTCTGCTCTTTTTAACTAAAGCCCTTTGCAAACCAATCTATCAACCATCAAAATATTTGCTATATAAACTCAAAAGGCACATATATAAGTAAAATTATTTCTGCATGTCCTCTGTAGCAATTTGTTCACATTTGCATATGCTTCTCAGCTACCTGGCATGATGAGCAAATTGATTTTGAGAAGACAATGCACAGTCATGAGGAGCAAGAACATGAMATTTCTTCTAAAAATTATTTTACAAGTTAGGAACTAAATTAGGGTCTTCACAATTTCAGAGATCTTGTGAGGACCTAGCAATGAGAGATGGCAAGGGAGCTCAGTGATAAAATAAAATGCTGAAAGTTAATTTTGTATCATAGAAGATTCTGTAGCAAGAAAAAAACACAGAAGACAACAGCTAAGATCCAGACAAGATTATGATTGATAGAAACAATTAATAATCTAATACATGGCCTTGTCACAGTTTTATGCAAGTGATCCCTGTTATTAATGGTTATAATTTCATTTTCTCTTCCAGATATCATCCATTTTCTTTGCCACTTATTGGGCTTCATATCCAATGCTGGATATCCACTTAAGTTATTTTAAAAATAATTAGCACTATTGAGAATATTTAACTCTGAAATCTGTTTTATGTTGTAAACTGTTCTATTTTATCAAAGGATGCTCTTACACCTCCTGCATATTTTATAGAACCATATGCCCTGTAATGTACACATTTATGACTTAAGAGCTTTCATCTGCAGGGCTCTGGTCAGTCAGAGTTTTTCTAAAGTATTTCTTCAAGTTCTTTGTCTTCTAAACTTAATAGGACTATCCAAATACATTAATATTTATAGAACTTTCATGTCTTCTTTAATTTTTCTAGTGAACAACTGAAGGTTTTAAACTTAGCTTCAGTTAACCAGTGATGCAAGTCTAAGGAAAGATGATAGCTATCTACATTTTATAATCTTTTCCCAGGAGCTCTAGGCATACTGAYTTCAAAGTTCCAGGACTGCAATTCATTCACTCCCTAAGCAAGCTGACAAGGAGACCAAGGAGTCTCCTACATGTAACATGACATATATACCTGTATATATTCATTTAAGATAAAGTATTTATACAAAACTTGATCAAAATGTTAGAACTTCTGCTTCCTGAGAAGCTCAAATAAAAAGTTCAATTACAATGTGAAATATGGAAATTTAAAGTAGTTACAGATCCAATACTTTCTTCCAACCTCCACCATCACAATTTTCATATTAAATGAAGCTGAGCCTGAAGGCAACTGTAACTTCTCTCTCACCTTAGAGGCTTGGTTTGACAGTGACAGCTGACTGTCATTGCATCAAAATCCTCAGAGASTTTGCAAATGAGATACATTTCCCTGCTAAAAGCACCTGTGAAAGCAACAATAAATTAGTCATTCTTCAAGAGGATGGGGGGAAACTGAGYAATTAAAGGTAGTCTCGCTCACTTGCAATTAAGGATAGTCTCAGTCTTTCAATGATGAGAAAATAAATAAGAATTATATTAGAGTTGTTGCTAAAAATAGTTAACCTCCTTAACTGTTTGCTTGCTGGATTGGATAGATTAACTCCTCAGATACAGTTACTGTTCAGTTACAGTTTTAAGCTTATARTATTTATGATATTTTCTGTTRTGAAGACAAGRAATCAGAAAAATAGGAGAGAAGGARCAGCAAACTGCAGAAAGGGGTCAGGATGCTTCATTTTAGAACAGTAAAYGCRTTTGTAWATTAGRCTTCTAGTATTCTTCCWCTTCATATTATGCTTCTGTACAATCCACATCCAGAACCAATGCTTAGCTTAGAAGGAAATTGAGTACATCATGTTGTAGATTCCAGAAGACATTTTTTCCTACTTGTGCTAAGTGAATTTCTACTCAGACTAAGAGTGCGCTTTGGCATTATGACTTGATTTAAAAGCCTAAGCAGCAGAAAGACTAGAAAACTAAGACTAGAAAAAAAAAAAAGATTGGTTTGTGTTTGAGGCAAACCAAGCTACCAAGGGAGTCTCCTATCCTAGGCTTTTAATAATAATTTCTTGACACTAGTGTGGGATTTCAATAAAGCTGCATTATAAATATACAGTTTTAGCATTTCTCAGAGGAAAATAATTTCTGGCTTCAGTTAAAGAGTTTGCATGGAAGAAATGTGCCTGAATGTATTCAGAAAGTTGTCAATCAGATAAATTTTGACAAAATGTAAGGTTCAAATTATATCATATATTTGTGTATATTAAATCATCAGTATTTTAGAGCTAGAAATACTTCTGTGTCAGCTGTCAAGGTCTATTCTGAAGTATAGACAAGAGACAACTGAAGAGCAAAAGCACATCTCCAGTGGAACTGTTTTATTTCACAGCCTAAATTCAAAACATGTTTGCAGTGAGCCTGTAGGGAAAGGGACACAGGAGTACATTCAGTATAAAATATGGTGACATTTTCTTCTCTCCCTTAAAATTGTTACATTCACTTACAATAAGGACTCCTCAAAAGCTTTACAGATTAGGGTAGCTTCAGATTCAGGATGATCTCTATAATGTCAACTGTTTTGTTGCCAGACACAACTCTGTCAGTATATATATTTGCGTTGAATTAAGTTGATTCATTTACTTGGGCAAAAAAAAACACACCCCCCCACCCACCAAATAAATTAAAAAAAAAAAAAAAGCTATACAAGTCAAAAAAACCACACTTAAAGATGTTGAAATCCATTAAAATATTCAAAATTGCCTTTGGCAAGAAATATTACCACATTCCTTTTTTGAGGAAATCACTGYATGCTGTGAAAACCCCTAAAAGGACAGTGAACATTGTTTCCAACCCTGGAGACATTTTTTGTGGCCTATACTTTTCTTGGTACCTTTCCTGACATTTCACAAAGTGGTTTGGCCAAAGTTATCCACACACTCCTGGCTCCTAGAAGATTCTACTGCATTGTGTGCATAAGTATATGAAGAAAGGAGTGTCTGCAYAATCAAAATACAAACCACCACTGAACCACCATGTCCATATTTGTACCATGGTCTTATTCTTCCAACTCATCCCCTATACTTCTAGTATTTGTCTCCAAGACACCCAGCGCAGTTGGTTGATGTAGTTATAAAATCCAAGAGGAATCAACAGGCTGAAAGATTACATTCCACTGCCTTTTCAAATAACCAGTTCATACMATTTGATTTTACATATATAAAGATTTAGGAGGGAAAAACAAARCAAACAGTCCTGATTCTTAGTGGATTTTTATGTCCCAGCTACCTGGACAAACCAACTACATCAGGTTATCTACCAATAAAACTTCTTTTTCTAAACCATTATGCATTTTAATATCTAAAAGGAAGATCAAATATTGTTTTATCATTTTGTTGGGCTGACCTTGGCTGGATGCCAGGTAACACTAAGCCTCTATCACTCCCCTTCCTAAACTGGGCAAGGGAGAGAAACACAACAAAAGGCTAAAGGCCCCAGCTAAGAACAGGGTGAGATCACTCACTGACTGGGCAAAAGAGACTCAGCTCAGAGAATGTGATTCTTTGCTAAAAAAAAAATCATAAAATGTTAATAATAAGTAAAACAAACAAGCAAACAAAAATGAACCAAAAAAAACCCACCACACTTTCCTTCCCCCTCTCTGTTCTTTCTAAGCTCAATGTTGCTCACACACTGACAAGAGCTGCCTTACCATGGTCTTCCCCACAGACTGCAGGGGAATCTCTGCTCTGGCATCTGTGGCATCTCTTCCATCTCCTTCTTCACTGACTTCACTGTGTTTGCAGAGTTTCCTTCACATACTCTCACTCCTCTCTCCTTGGCTGCTGTTGTACAGCATTTTTTCCCCTTCTTAAATACTTCTCCCACAGGCACTACCACCATCACTGCCAGGCTCAGCCTTGGCCAGTTACAGGTTCCTCTTGGTGCTGGCTGGTGCTGTCTCTATTGAACACAGAGGAAGCTTMTGGCATTTTCTCCTGGAAATCACCCCTGCARCCCCCACTGCTGCCAAAACTTTGCCATGCAAGATTTTTGTAAATAGACCATAAAATTGCCATCACAACTGCAGAAGGCAGTYGTTTGCTGGACACAGATACTTGCTAGCCTGAGAGAAAAAGCTAATGGGGATGAAGAATCTGTGGGACTTTGGTGCTCTTCAGGGAAAGACAGATAAGTATAATCAATTCAATAAATGCTGTTCTCATATGGACGTAAATTGAGTGAATTTTGTCAATTAAACAGACAAACTGTGCCTTGAAGAACCTAAACAAAGAGAAACTAAATCAGGTCCACTGAAATATCCTCATCAGCCTCCCTAAATAGATGACTAGGATAATTAATTTCATTTTATCTACCGACTTTGTTAAGAAGTATCCTTTATTACATTGTGCACTAGCGATAAAGCTGTCTGTGCTACCAATCTAACAAATTCATTTATTTCAAGGCTTTCACTTTTCTCTGGTCAGAGTTARGAATAATGTGGGAGATCATCCTCAGCACTTTCCTTTCTAACTRCCCAATCTGAAAGAACATTAATCTGCTGTTACTATCGACCTGCTCTAGTCACAAATTCCAAAAAAAAGCCTTTAAATGAGGCAATGGACAGTGGATTTTTAGGAAATTCCTAAGTCCTTGAGACCATCATTCCATRGCATAATGATTGTCTGTTAGAAGCTGAAATAAAATTCAGACTGCCACCACAAAACCCCCATACATCAGACTCTTGAGTTTCAGAGTAGGACAAACTGCAGAGAGGTCCTCGGTGAACTGACACATCTGTATTGCCAAGTATTATAAAATATTACAGAACAATGGATCTGCACAGCCTGCCTAAAACATAAGTGTTCATGAATATTTGTTTCCATTTTCAAATGCCAGTTTTGAGAGATCTATTATATACTGTAGCAATCATCAAGACTGAGTGATTCTTCCTTTAAAAGTAAGTGTGCTGACTTACACAGCTGACAAGAAATTTAAAGCCTGCTCAGTCAAAAAACTAAAAAATCCTTTGAGCCCATGATGTTACAAGAAATACTCAACATGCAGTGTAAAGCTAATATTTTCTCACACCTAACTCTCCCCTCAATCTTTCTCTACACTAAAYGCCTGAGTTCCAAATGCCATCAATTATTTTACTATATCAGCCACTGACTATGCTCAGATGTTATCAGCTCTTTGCAAAGAAACCTGAAAGTGGAAAAGAGACAGATTTTTAAAGAAATAGAGAACATGTTGAGGTGACATCAAGGATGGGCAATGTCCTTAGACATAGGTACTCACCTATAAATCTACAATATATGAAGCTTTGGAAATTCTTTACATTGCAAAAAACCACTGAGTGTTAATGAAAGGATATTTTGGGGAGGCCTGAGAGAAACAAAGTCTGAATTCTGGAAATTAAAGTTTTAAAAAGGTTAGCAAATTCTAATTAAAGCTTTCTAAACTTGTGGAAACTTTGACATTTCCCAGTATCACCATTGATCACATTGACATTGAGGCAATCCCAAAATGAACGCAACAATTAACATTGCTTTAATCACTATTATAAACCTCCTGAGAGCAGTCACTGCAATAAAATTGGCATATTAAATATATGAAAAAATAATTGCAGGTGCAACTAAACATGACTAATGATCAGACAACAGCTTCCACATGAAAAGAATATTAAATAGTTTTGCACAGCTGTAGAAGCCAAGATTGTTAACATCTTGTTTGTTAGAATAGGGCTTGTTTGTTAGAGCACAGGGCAAGAGGACAGAGAATCTCCATTAAAAATACTATTTGTGTGCTGTTTCATAAAATTTTCTATACATGTTTAAAACATAGATGTTTGCAAGCTTCGCTGCATCACAAAATATATGGAATGACAGAGCCTGATAGGGATCACCTGAGACTCTCTGTGGCAGTTTTCTTATGAACTTTAATATACTACACAATTTCCTTTATGGAAATGAAGATCTGGTAGACTTCTGTTAGAGATTATTTTGTARATAATGGCATCTAATCTCTTCTGGACTGCAGACAGTGTTGTAAGGTTGCTATTTTAAGGCTTGGATTAAATGTTATAGAATCACGGAAAGGYTTGGGTTGGAAGAGACCAAACCCTGCCATGGCCAGGGACACCTTTCACTAGAGCAGATTGCTCAGGGMCCCATCCAATCTGGCCTTGAACATTTCCAGGGATGGGACAGCCATAACTTATCTGGGAAACCTGTTCCAGTGCCTCACCACCCTCACAATCCAGAAGTTTTTACTAACATCTAATCTAAAGSTGACCTCTTGCAGTTAAAAGCTATTCCCACTTGTCCTTCATGCTGCTGTAAAYAGYYTCTCTCCATCTGTCTCATAGGTCCCCTTTAGTTCTGGAAGGCTACAATAAGGTCACCCTGAAGCCTCCTCTTCTCCAGTCTGAACAAACCAAATTCTTTTAGCCTTTGACTATGTGTCTGATTATCTTGTGGCAAGGTTTTTTGGGGTTTTCTTTCTATGTAAAATGATGTGAAACAAAGAAAAAAGGTAAACATTTCTGCCAAAGGGTAAATGAAAAATCATAAGAAGTCGTAAAGTTTTTTTTCTTCTTAGAGTAGTTTATAGGATGAAAGAGAAAATGTTTTCAATAATAATCTAAAATAGTTTAAACAAAACCAAAAATATCTGTCTGAACACATGCAGTTTTAGCACTGTCTTCAGTTTTATTTCTAATTATGATCCTAAATCCCTTACCTTATAGATCTATTAATAATCTCATGCAATTTTCAATAACAATCTTATTAATAGATGCTTTTGGCAGTGAACCTGAACTAGCTTGAGTCACTTTGTAGTATGTAGCAGGGATATGAGAGGTCACAACACAAATATTTCCATAGCAGAGATATAGACTAAATTCTATATTTTTATGGACTSTTGCAAGTGAAAATAAACTTAAATAGAGAACATAGAGCTAAAATACAGATTACAATTCTAATTTAGCTTCATGTTCACACTGTACATTACCAAACTGAGATTTTATTTCAGTAAATGTGCTTTCAAGTAATGCAATGTGGGATTGACAATCTATTTACTAATGACTTCTTCAGAGACACTGCAACAGTGACTACATTTCCTGTTTCACCARCTCTTTATGCTCTCAGTCACGTATTTTGAGATATCAGTCCTTGTGTACTTTGTAAAAGGAAGAAATGTTGTRTTTAGAGGACACAGCAAAGCCAAGGTTTAAGTAAAAAGGAAAGACACATATACATATGGATACAAATGGAAATGGAAAAAAATTAATGTTAAGAAAAAAAAAAAGGTTGTTTTAAATCCTTGGCCGTGGGACAACTTGCTTAGTCAAAAATCTAGAAAGGTTTAGCATTTAAAGCTTAGTTGACTCATGTGAAGCAGAAAGGCTTTTTCTGTTTGGTGAGTGTTCTGTTCAAGGTATTGTCGAATTCCTCTGGAAAGGTGAATTATAAGGTGAGATTGGTACTTCTGGAAAGAGGAGCTCTCTTCTTTTGAAGAGGGTAGCTGCACATCTTGAAGAGGGAAGTTTCAGAGACACAGGACTCTCATACAAATAAATAACTCATATAAAGGAGCTACAAGTCTGAAGCTCATAGAGAGACAGATTTTGGAGAAAAACAGTAGACAGGACTGAGAAGTGATGTAAAGGAAATTCCCAAAGTATTGGGTAAAGTTCTTGACACTAAAGAAGTCAGAGCTGGCTGAAACCAAGTTTGAAAACAAGRACCTATTCTAAAAGAATATATTAAGCAATGGGTAGGTTACCTATAAACTGGTTCTTTCTTTCTCTCTTAAAAATGAAAAAAATTAATTATTAGAATATGTTTTATAGTAAAAGTTCTGTTTGATTTGAGATCCTATTTTCCTATGTAGTTCTGTCTACRATTACTTCCATTATTCTGAGTGTTGGCAAACTCAGGCAGAACTGGATAAACGTAGGTGTAGAGATTTTTCCTTCTCTACCGCTGAGTGTTTTGATCACTTTCTTTTCTTCTTTAGCCTTGACTTTTGTTAACTTGCCAGCTAGCAAAATACTTTCAGGGGATGAATTTAATTTTTCTTTCTTTTTTTCTTTTTACTAATGTGATCATCTATGTGACAAATTTATATGACATTTATATAGTATTTAATGAATGGCTGTAAAATCATGTTCCATAGCTTTGTTACAATTATRACTTTTCAATTTGTTGGATTTGAATCAGTGATTATATCAAAGAGGAGATTTTTTTTCTTAGTTAATAATGTCTCTTTCATAAACTAGTAATGACATTTTTAATAAAAATGTCTATATATGACCCTATCCCAATAATRGTATGAAACAGGAAGTCTAAAACAGCTCTAAATTAATAATAGATAGACATTAATGGAAGTAATAATGAAATAAGCTATGGAAGGATCCACACCTATGACCAAATTGCTTCCTTTGACAGAAGCAATCATTAAAGGCTAAACAGTATCTGATGTGTTGTTATATACTTTTCTTTTTTTTTGTCTTCTCTCTTTTTTTTTTTTTTTTTCACCAAGATTGTCTCATCAAAAGTATCATCCGGTCATATGATGAAAACAAGGTAAAGAATTGCACAKGTAATTGCTACCAAGAGRGAAGATGCTCATTTACAACCCATAACAATTATGTAGATAGACTGTAGGCATAATAAACAGCCACAGGAGGGAGGGAGAGACAAACAATTAATCTAATGGAGAGGGAGATGTTGTGATTAACATTAAATGCTACCCACAGTGAGAGATCTGCAGTAAGAGTGACATACATGACAACTATATAAGACACACTTGCCTCCTGGGGAGGTAAAACAGTGAGAATAAGAAACAGGGTATTCTACATCAGTAGTAGARGTAGTTCCCTATATTTATGAAGCTGTAAGAGTATATCTGCTTTCCACCAAAGCCAGAGTCATTTCTATTTTCTTGAACTTTCCTTTTTAGTGTCATTTTCAGTTAGGAAATAAAAGTATCTGACACTGAAAATAATAGCTGGAAAGGGAGAGAAAGAGAAATGGAGAAAGGAAGGAGAAGAATATCCAGCACTAGAACTCCTAGACAGRCACATTTGTTTTGGCTTTACAGATCATTCTGAAAAGTAAAAGCCCATCATCTTGTCATTAATCTGTAGACACAGACATATTTTTCCATGGAAATTTTTTCAATAATTAGTATATTATTAGCATTTCAGGTAGAATACAGTCACCCGTAGAGTGAGGTTAAGTAATGAGTGTGCAATTAGGAAGGAAAACCTGATCTATTTGCAAGTGCTTATAATTGTAGGCATTTCACATCAAATTCCTGGACATTAGGACACTAAATAAATTCCAGATTAAGACAATGCACTTATTTAAACAGGAAATATATTCAGCTAGGATGCATCTATTACAGCTTTATTTACACATTTTAATACAATTACGTACAAGTTCACAAATATGGAAAGTAATCCATAACAGAAGACAGAGCTGTCTTCTCTACATAACAATTCACTGTAAGAAGTTAATGAAGGTTTTAAAAAATGTATGCTTGAAGTACTCTTCAGGTAAAGCTGTTGTTATTAAGTCATCTTAGTAATGCAGTTCACTCAACCTAGTGCTGTATCTGGCTTTTCTAACATCCAATCACTTACTAATTTGAATTACATGTGAACTAGCCACAGCATGCAAAGCTAAGTTGGAAATTAAGACAAAGATTTTGGACACAGATTTTCATTATCGTGAAAATGACACCCATATGGGTACAAATATGGGAACATGTAACACAGCTGACAGTACTTAACCATTATCATTTGATCAAGATTTGATTTGGCTTGATGATAGATTTCCATTTCAAGTGCTGATTTATCAAAAGTTTTGCCAGTTTTATTTCTGTGTCTCTGGATAGAGATAAAAACCTTGTCTTCAAACAAAATAAAGTCTAGACTGGTAAAAAAACAGGTTTGGAAAAATAAGGGGCTTTAAAAGTGTAAGAAAATAGAGATATTTTTTGTTCTATTCTAATCTCCAAGTATTGGACTTGAATTGATTAASATGGCTTCTCTGGACTCACTGAATTGCTGACACTGGGAAAATGAGAAAATTTCAAAAACAAATTAGGAATGAATGGTAACTTAGACTGGGTCATTTCTTTCACTTCTGGAGAACCCTAAAAGTCCTAGACAATTAGCATGGACAGTTCTCTCACTGTCCTTCTCGAAACCTGCAGGGTGCTTTTTTCTTGTTTTTACTGTCATTACATACAGATATGAAAAGAGCTTATTCTACACATCTCAGTAGTTTCCTTTGTGTACAACTGATGTAACAGAATAGGTGTAAAGAAAGGAAAAGTTCCTTTCCCTTACACCTTGTTCACCTTCATAGATACTATATCTAATGGGCGTGCACCTTGCTTGATTTGTTCTGTACATTACAGTGGAGAGCAAATCTCAAGATGATATTCTAATGCAATTTTGCTGTCTTTAAAAATCTTCTGGATTTTGGATACTAYTACTTTTCTTTAGGGTATTATTGCCAGATAGCATGCTGTTCTACATCCATAATAATTTAATTGAGTGAAGAAAGCCATTTTTTTAATCTCAGGCAAAGTGCACATCTCAAGCTTTCCACAAAATGTTAAGTAAAGGCCAATACTGCCAAGACACAGAAGATGACAAATACAGTTTTAAAAACTGAACAGTGAGCATGGTATTGCCAGTTTTCCATTATTTTCATCTTTAGGTATTTCCACAGTATCTGATTTTGAATTTCYTTTTTTAAAACAAAATAAAATAAGATAAAATAAAAATAAATCTGTCAGCTTTTGTTAATTAGCAGCTGATTTATCAAATTTGCTGCAACTCATTTTGCAGATTTTCCTCTGTTGAAACAGATCTTGCATTTAATTAATGGATGATAGTGCTGATAACAAGGACATTTTAATCACTGAGTGCTGATGATAGATGGTTTGCCTGCTTAATTGAATTGTTACTTAACAGCACATTGTCTTTGAGAATGCTGTGATTTGGATTCCAAGGCTGAAGGCACGTAGTTGGGTGATGTGAAAATCATGTTTATTTGTTGGAACTGTCATTAGCTTGTAGCAGAGGAATTACTGACCTTATCTCCCCACTCGACTGGAAAATGGATCATTTGAGTCTTATATTTTTCTCCCCTTGCTTATCTGGAATTTTATATGTAAAAATACGGAGAACAGAGCATACATGGACACAGTCAATGTTAGCTAAGAAAAATACTCCATTCCACAGCCACATAATTGATTTTTGTTAATTTCTAAATTYATTTTTTAATGTTTCAAAAATGTAAATATTACATATGGGTTAAATTATTTTATTCTAGTTCTTTAATACTATTTCTATTAACCATTAGTCAYGTTCTTTCACTAGATGTTTCATAGCACATTCTGATTTTAGCTGTTTCTTTCCTATTTTGCCTAATTTGAAGAGACTGTCTTCACAGAAATAGGTAAATTTGTTAAATTGAAAATGAAAGGGGCATTAAAAAGAAATAAATAATTGCAAGTTAAATTAAGGATCTGTATTAAACAACATAGGAAATACAGAGAAAATACAACCAAAAAAACTCAAAGGTATGTGGCTTAGCTAAAGATCAAGGTAAAGKACAAAAAATGTGGGGAAGGAATCCTTTACTGCATATCTACATTAAACTAAAAAAACAAGCAAACAACTTGTTCTGAATTCGGAAAAGTTAAAAGCAAACACATAAAAGCCAGGCCCAAATCTGTTTGGGGAACAAATAAAATGAAGCATAAAATCTAATAAAAATGTCCCTATTGAAATATGTTAAAGCAAGAAGCCTTCCAGAGAGCTTGTGTGAAGCCATCAGACAATCCAGATATAAAATAAATGTACTACTGTGGAAGAAAAATGCAAGTGAATTGCTTATATGTTTATTTATGGTTCAAGAGTTTCAAAGAGATTCACCAGTGTTTATGAAGGACTCATTAGCTGATGATCCCTTCTAAATAAAGAATCARGAGGTGCAGTTACAGAGAAGACAGACAGAAGTAGAACATTAGTGAATAAATGGGTGCCAGGACTAGAGAGTATTTTACTAGAGAATATACTTTAAAGAAACTGACTACAAAATAGATAATATATTACTATGTAAAATKAAACAATTGTTTTTCTAAGATTCTGTAAGCCTGAATAACTGTTACTTAAAAGGGTGATACTTCTATCAGGAAATTAATAGACCATATAATAAAGAACAGAGTTGGGGTGCTCATAAATGAGCAGTATACCAGGCAAGGGTTGTCAGGATTTTAAAAGCCATCTCATAAGTCCCCTTCAGTTCAATATGAACAAGGGGAACAAGTTAAAAATATCACCTTTTGAAGTAAGAGTTAACTTTTSATATGGTCTTCATTACCAAAGAGAAAAAGATGATATATTGAATAACACTGATCTCACAGTGCTCCCACAGTGAAGGCCACCTATGAACTTCCAAGAGACCTATCTTGTGAAAGGCATGCATTCACAATGTGAAAAATGCTGTGAATAGCAGTGGCAGAATCTGCCTATTTGTGAGAGTAGAGACAGAATCTGAATAACTGAAGTATCTCCTTACACTACTCRGTGGTTAAGTAATTAAATGTCAATGTGAAAATTGAAAGTAGTTAAATACAAAGTACCCCTCTGTCCACTCCATCAATTTTAAGTTTACACACACAATAATGGGCTCAAAGCCTAAGTCTCACCATYTAGGAATGAGATATTTCTGTTATGATAATACCCAATTGTGAGCAGCCAGAGCAGACTGARTCCTAGAAACTATTGGGAAAGAAATAGGAAAATAAAATAAGATCATTATTATGCAGCTGTATAAATAGATTGAGTCCATGAAACACATATACARTAAATTTCCCTTCCTGGGTCTCAAGAAAGATACAGTAAAGCTACAAAGGATTTAAAGAAAATGYCAAGGCTAAGCAAAAGTATTTAGCATGTTCTGTAGGGGGAATGATTGAATAGATTAGGTTGAAAAATTCATGAATGAGGGAGAAGACCGTGGAAAGCTATTTAACAGTACAAACTCTGGAGAGCTGAACAGGGATGATGAACCATCATTCCTTTTACCACATGAAGTATCTTCTTACTTGCCTCTTTCTTAAAATATTTTTGTACTGATTTTCTGCCATATAAACTGTATAAACATATTAACACATGTAAACGTACATAAGCCTTCATACCACCAAGTTATAAGCCTGTATGGTCTTCAGAGACATATTAGAGAAACCTTCTGATGACAGGCTGCAGTTTCCTTTTTCTACTAACAGTTACAGAACCAACATTCTGACTGCTAATACTGTTTTAAAACATGTAGATTTGTCCCTGAAAATGAGAAACAAAAAAAAAAGGAGGGAAACAGACTTGTTTGTCCTCTTTCTTGAAGATCRAGGAATGGCTTTAAATATGTTGGAGAGACATCATAATCTTATTCTTGTTTTCCACGTTTGTCCAATGCTAATTAACTCATGGAGGCTCTCTCTGATTATTCTGTGATATGCTCAAACATACCATAAAAGGCATCTCATACCACAAAAGGACAAAGTGCTTTCATTTGTCCAAACTCTCCTGGCAAAATAAAATTTAAAAAAAAAAAAAAAGACAGAATAAAAATATTTATGGACATGTAGTCCTAAAATCAGGCTATGCTGAGTCAAAAAAGATAATATTTTAGTTCAAACAGCTGTACTCCACAGAACTTTGATTTATAAGGTTCTTTTTACTGCTAAATATAAAAGAATTTAAAGTACTGTGTAAGCAAGTTTAAGTCCAAGCAGTGGCAATGTTCATGATTTTAAGACTACACCACTGTTCCCAGAGTGTTTGGTCACTTGTTCCTGTATTATCAGCTTTGACTGATTTATTCCACTTGGGGTTTTTCTTAAGCCAAGTAACAGCAGCACTAAGCAATAGTACCTACATTTGCAACAATGGGCTTTAATCTCCTAATAGATATTGCTCCAAAGACTCAAATGAAAAGGTGTATTATAATGTTTGCAGTTAAGGGAAAAAAAAAAAAAGGCCAGATTTCAGATTAATTAAAAAAAAACTTCTGCATTTAAAATTTTTGAGCATTCTTCATATGGACTACYCTTGCAATTAGGTTTGGCTAAACCTTTTAGTATAGGACGTACATATTAAAGGCAGGAACCAAGCAGAAATTGGTTCTGATTGGGTTCTGAAGACAGTAAGGGCAATATTGCTTTAAGGGACAGCAGGTTGTTGCTCCTCTTTTCCCCATCTTTTCTCTATCTACATTAGCTGACAGTCTATTTCAGCAAGCACTGATACCTTAGATCCAGTCTATTAAATAGTAAGTCTGCACATACTGCTAGTTTTATCTGTCTATCGGGGATAAATCTACACTAATCCKTACTGTGGAATTGGAAATAGAATTTGGAAAGGGCCAGGAGAATTCAGCCTATTGATTTACAGGCCAGGGCTCACTGAAGTTGCTCTGCTACTAACCAGGGYTGATTACTTTTCAGATGCACAAGGTTGAGCAGACATTATTGTTCKTCTTCAGCAGACTAGTATGAGGATTTGGGGAGTTTCTTGATATCTTAAAATAAAAAAAGACTGACTTTCTTAAAGCAGCTTCTTTGATTTTTTTTATTCTGTGGTCTACAAGAAACAGCTGTTCTAATTACAGGATTTAATATTTATTTCTCATCCATTTCCTCATTAGTAAAGACTTTGATGCAATTGTAAAGAAAGAGARTAGATGCATTTATTATTYRGTATAACCTCTTAGAGGMCTGCTAAAATGTGCAGTTAATGGTTTTGCTAACCATAAAACTTTTAGTAAAGATTTACTTGAATCARAATCTTGGATCCAAATACTGCTAGGAAACTAGAAGTCATGTCTGCAATCCTTGCTTGTGCTCATCTCTATAAGGACAAGAAAAGCAATTGGAATTAAAACTATTTGTTCTAAACTCRGATTTTGTTAATATTCTCTATGGAGAAGAGGTTCAACCAGCAAATACAAACTCAAATTGAAATTTTAAATATCCAAAATAGTACTAAGCTACTCATAAACAGTTCAATTCCTGTTTCAGTTTGGAAAAAGCAACATAAATGAATCTTCCTGTATTTCTGATTTAGCATATAAAAAGCAGAATCAATTTCAATGGCTTTTGAGGCTGATGAAGGCTAAAACATCTGAGATATTCAGTAGAACAGCTAAAGCGTCCAAACTTTTTAATGATGGGAAAAAAACAAAGCTTTTCAAGATATACCTACTGCAAATGTGCTCTACTTAGTACATTTCCAGGGTGAGCAAAGGTAAGAATATTGAAGGCTTCTTTTTTCAGATTATTTCAAAAGGTTCCTAATTTCATTCTGATTTTAAATGCATTTTTCAGAACACATACAGGTAAGGAAAGTTGGAAACCAGTAACAGACAGCTGTGTTCAGGCTATTAAAAGCCAGTCTGAGCATATCTATGAAAARGGGCATCCTGTTGGTCTAGAAATTAGTAAATTGAAGTGAAATTATAAGTAATTAGCCGACACACTTTCACAAACCCTGTGAAAATTATTTTAAAACATCTAACAGCTTTTGGCTAATAAAGAGAAATAGTATAGTTGCGACACAACATTTCAAGTGCCAGGAACAAAAATGTTAAACACCATGAAGGGTAGCTGCTACGTGACAGCAGCAAGGATGGAGTTGAAGAACAGGTGCCATCCAAATGTGGGTAGCAGATGTGTGAAACCAAACATGTGACTGTCACATCCTGTGCCTGAGTTTGTCTAAAACCCTGGGACACAGTGACTAGTTCACTTTTCCCTTTCTCAGCACCTTGTCAGGTGCACCACACTATTGGACATTCATATGATTGTCCCTTACTTCCTTCTTGAAAAAAGAAAATGCTGGTTTTTTTGGCATTGATGAGACAGTCCCTCAGGCTGAAACTCTGGAGAGGATAGCAATGTTCCATATCTTGATACAGACCTGCTGGTTYATTCTTTTGTGTGTATTCCTAAGGAGTATTCTATGGACAATGTTGCATGTTAGCTGAAGGCAGCATATAATGATTGCAATGTAATTGTTACTACTGCTGTTTTAATTTAGAGTTTGTATTTGTCTTGTCTTTACCCTGCATGTGCTAACAGCACGGTTATATCAGGAATGTGAGTTCCCATGATCAACAGCTAATTACATAAAACTTGACATCGCTGTCCAAATCCCAAATTAAAACAATTCTTCTCATCATAGGGTTATTTTACGTGTAGATCTTTAACTTAACTGTCACAATTTTTTGCTGTTTTCTCGATCTGAGGTTTAAGCAATGAGCCACAATGGTGCATTACAAGTATGAATCCTGAGCATAAATGTTACATATCTTCTTTCTCATTATTTGATGCAGAAATGACTCTTCTTTTTCYCCTCTAAAATCAGAAACTTCCCTGTACAGCAATGCTAATCTTGAAAACAGATACAAACAATCTGTAGAGACACAAGACTATTTCTGTAATGTGTYACTAATAAATTTGAGAAGTGTCCTACAAAGAAGGAAGCAACACCAATTTTAAAAAAGGTCCTTCAATAACTTCCTAGTTGAAACTGTTAGCATCTAATCTGTAATGTTTTAAATTCAGTCAAAAGGTGAGATGCTTACACATCTAAAGATCAATGAAATGGGTTCCCCTGAAATTATTCTTAAATTTCTAGTCAGTGAAATGCTATTCATTTTCTTATKGATGACACTTCTTTCAAAATTCTGCAGAAATTGGTCCCGTATTAGAATTCACTGCTATGTAGGAACCGACTCCAAGTCCAAACTTGTTGTTTGGACTTGGAGTCTCTCCATTCTAAAAAATAATGGATTTAAAAACTTCTCTTAAAATAGTAGAATTTTTAAGATTGGAAAAGACCTTTAAGATCATGGAGACCAASCATTAACTAACACTTCYRTATTAATCACTAAACTGTGATCCCAGGTGTCATTTTCACGTGGTTTTTTAACACTTCCAGAGATGGTGCCTCAATCACTTCCCTGAGCCGCCTGTTCTGATGCATCAGCACTCTCAGTAAATTATTTTTTTTTCTAAAATCTAATCTAAAACTCCCAGGTGAAACTTGAGGACATTTTCTCTGGTCCAGCCACTTGCTGCCTTGGAGAAGAAACTGACTCCCACCTTGCTGCAACCTCCTTTCAGGTAGTTGTAGAGAGTGACAAGATCTGTTAGACAGTGGTTTAATAGGACTTTGAAGTCTTTGATACAGTATTTCTCTTTAAGCAATTAGTGTATAAAGCTTAGTTGAAGTAATCTCTTTTTAATATTTTAGCTGAAATAAATTGCTAAGAATTGTGAAAAAGTGCTCTTTTAGTGTGGATCTGTTATTAAGGGTGAACTCAGATTGCACAWACTCCCAAARCAGACAACTTTTGSATTTAGGAGAAAAAAGTTTTGAGATTGTAATTGGACACTTTGCAGAAARAGAGMGAAGGTTAAAGATGACTTCAGGTCTTCTGTCCATTCCTGTGTGTCTGAGCAAAGATCCAGTACAAACTAGTCTGATATTGGTAATGAAGAAAGAGTAAAAAATTTTGTTTGAAGGCAGAGTTCTTTATAAAATTCTCARACATAAAAACTCATCAGATGTCTTCTTTTGCAGTTCTTTTTTAATGCCTGAGGTTGGGGAAATTCCATAATCACTCTATTCATAAAAAAAATGCTTACTGTATTCCAACAAAATCCTGGTAGGAATGCCAGACAAAATACACTCGTGCTGTGACTGCAAGYACTTCTATTAATTAGATGGAAAATTTGGAAGAAACTTGCTCCTGAAACACTGGATCACAGTTTTTTCCAGCAGATGACACTGTATTTCTCTCTGGAGAAAACATCYTAATGCCTATTCAGACTCACTCTGACATAAAGAGAAAATGAGACATCTATCTTCTTGCTACAGCAAGATTTTAAAAATATTCATCTCCTGCAATAGGTCTTCCAGGGACTGCAGTTAAGTGTATTGAGGTACTTATGTACCACCTTTCACTTTGATTGATTGTCAATAGGGTTATATACATTCAGTGACTGACAATAAGAAAAGCAAAATTTCAGTTTCTGAGATTTTATGTAATATTTTTTTGAGCTTTTGCACACAGAACCATGAAAATTACTTTAACAACCTGAGTGGTTAACCAAGTAGTACCTCTCCACTTACAAATCCAGGTAAGTAAATGATCAAAACAGGAAACCCCTACTGAGGAAAGGAAGGATGAAAGACAATAAAATGTTAAAAATTGTCATTTCAATCGACAAAGCCTGAATTATCCATAGAATTCCAGGCTACTTCTTTATCTACTCAACTGGTCACTAAACCTGTGAGCAGTGCTGCAGGATGTTATTCTTCCTCTCTTCAAACTTTACTTCTCCCATTCTTCAATGCCTACACAGAAAGGGCCAAGTGCAGGCAGAAAAACTGAGAATTTGACCACTGATAAAAGACAGAGCAGCAATAAGATTATATAATAGATCCCATTATCATATTTTCTTCATATCTGCAGATATTCTAGATGTAGAAGCCATGTAAGAGCTGGTGTTCTAAATGCTTGTTAGTCATGCCTTTCACTTAGACTCYGTAAATCTTGGGTTGAAAAAAGTGTAACYATATGAACTGCATGCTTTCCCATCSAGTGCATGTATAGCAGATTGAGCTTCCTTTTTCTTCCCAGRTAAATTCCCTGAGCATTCAATGAGCATCCAGTTCTATAAAACTTATTAACTGACATTTAGCAAATAAGTTTCCTTTTTTCCATTGAGACAGGACATATAACAAAAAAACCTCGCGAACATTCATAAACATGTGCAGTACTTCCAGTGAAACAGAAAATTATGCAACATTTCTGAATACTGAAATCCTTGTTCAAAGCGTGGACTATCTGCAGAATCTAAGCTACATCTTGGAAATCTGAAATTCATGAGAATGAATCCAGATAGTCTGCCRTAAGGATAAGACAATTTTTTCTTTTCTTTTCCCCTACTTGTAATACTATGTGAAAGCCCGTATGAAGTGTCTACAATAAATATCTGTATGAGCTATACATATGAGCTCTTCAACATCTTTATAAGTGACTTGAATGGAGGTCCTGAAAGTATGCTAAGCATAGGAAGTTYAACAAAGTGCYAGATTCTATACCTGGRACAGGGCAACCCTGGTTGTGTGTACAGATCAGGAAATGAGAGGCTGTTGAGCAGCACWGTGGAAAGGTTACTTGGCTTGTTCAGCTTGGAGAAGAGGAGAYTGAGGGSARAYCTCATTGTGGTCTACAGCTTCCTCACAAGGGGCACTGATCTCTTCTCTGGTGAGTGGTGACAGGAGCAAAAGGAGCAACAAGAACCTGTGTTGGGGCAGTTTTGGCTGGATACTAGGAAAAGTGTCCTCACTCAGAGCATGGTTAGGCTCCCCCAGGAACTGGTCTCAGCACCAAGCCTGACAGAATTCAGGAAGGTTTTGAACAATATTCTCAGACACATGCTTTGATTTTTGAGGTGTGCTATGCAGGAACAGGAGTTGGACTTGATGATTTTTTGTGGGTCCTTTCCAACTAGGGATAAACTCTATAATTCTATGAACAACTGATGTGTTACACAAGCCTAGAGCTTACTCATCTGACATAAAACTGTGAATATTATTTTTAGATAAATTTAACTTCTTTTTCTTTTTATTTTTTCTTCTAAACTCCTTACATCAATTRTCTTTGAATGGAGAAGCGACATCATCCTTTTTTATTGCTTAAAAATCTTTCTGCTGAAATATAGTCTTGATTAGACAAGGGCAGTTCCTGATTTAGTGTACACATACCTTTCATGAAAACAGTTGTACTTGCTTATAAGTAGAAATGTAGAGCTGTTAAATGGCAATATATTTCCTGAATGCTAGCTCTTTTAGTTGACTGCACACTCCAGCTTTGACATTTGCTGTTTTATTAGTCAAATTCTGATGAATGGAAGGAAAAGGTCTCATCACAAGAGGGTTTATATGGAGCAGTTTATATAAATGAAGGAAGAGGCAGGATTAGTTAGACCTTCCATTGACATAATTTTTATTTCTTCTCTAGGGTTATGAAGGYGATCTGCAGGTCACATAGCCCTCTCTACCCCAGAATGTTCTAAATTTACTTGCATTACTTGAGATGGTTTTTTATACAGCATAATCTTCAAAATTTCCAGGGCTGGAAACTTCCTAACCATCTTATTAGTGCTTAATGATATTACATTTATGCCATTCCTGTAAAAAGAATCTGCTTGCTCCTCTTATCATCCCCTGCAGTCTGTGGCCAACAGCTCCCTTTCCCCAGCTCTCCTTCACACTGAAAAGAGCTCTTTAAAAGTTATCTCAACTGAATTAATACAACATGAGTTTCCAGGGGTCCTTTATTGTCGCTCATTGCATGAACAGTTACCACAGCTAATAATCATAAGCTGCATTTACTGATAAAGACCAATTTCTGCCTATGATTAGTTAATTTTTATGCAGGGTATTTCAGACAGTACTCAGAAAGTATAATTAAAAGAAGTTGCAAATGAGGGATCAATTGTTTGCAATGATCACTATTTTATTTGTCCATTTGTCCATCCCACAGAACTAAATGCAACCTTTTCCAAGGAAAAATGTTTTAGATTTTTWRAATTATKTATTACTGCTTACTACTAATAGATTTTTTTTTTRATATTCAGTAACTGACCTCTGCAGAATTTTGTCTCTTACATTATTTTATGTTTCAGTAAATTTTTCAACTACAATGAATATTGTTATCCTAAAGTCACAAAGAGTACAATTAAAATCACTGAGCATATGTTCAATTACCATTCTGGCCTGTATGTTGGACACTTTCCTCAGAAGAGTTTTAAAAGCCTGATCAGAGATAATGTCCTTCAAAAGAAATAATTGACATTGAGTATAAAATGTCAGTGACATTTTAATGAAAGATAATATTCTTCATCATATGTGGACCAAAATATAAGGTATTAATATAATTTACTGAATCATGCAGATGTCAGAATTTAGGAAATATGTATATTCTTATTTCTGTTTGATATGTGCAAGACTACATATTTTTAGTTTTCTTGTGTATCTTTTGCTCATAAAGCTTGCCATTTTGTACAAACACTGTGCAGAGCTGTTCAGATGAGTGTCACTAATCTTGATCAAGACCCTGTGTATTGCCACAGTTATGTCCAAGTTCTGCATTTCTGTTGACAATCCTGTACTGCCTTCAGGCTCTCGGGAAAAAGCTGTGGCATATAGCTGTGGTCCAAAGCCCTGAAGAAATGGTTGAATAAAGATTGTTGAGCATCTTTCTGCTCAAGAGACCTGGATAAAATGAGGTTTAAAAAAAAATAAAACAAACAAGTTTTAAAAGAAATTATGCCCTGGAGATAGAAACTAGATCTGTGGGAAGGGTTTCCAAGAAACTCAGTTTGTACACAATGCGTTGTCAGGTATCAGTMACTTAATTTGCTGTCAGGAACCTCATTCCCCAAGCAGTAATCATTAAAATGTGTGGATGTATCTTGTATGCTCACAATGGTATATCTTTAGCTGAAATGTCTAATACCATTTCAGATGAAGTCATTTCCAGATTGAAAGTGTTGGACAGATACTCCTTACGATGGAATTGCAAGGGAAAAATATGGATAGACAGTTYAGTCTTAAGAAAATGGAAGATGAAATTTCATTGTAATAACGTGCTTTGGACCCTGACACAACATGACATAATCAGACCTCCCTCTTACTTCCTTGTAATACTCAGTTTACATCAAACATGTAAGGACTGTTGAATGTGGATAAACAGATTAAGATAAGGCAGGACAAAATGCACCAGAAAACAACTMAAAATTGGTTTCATGAACCTTTGATGCAATAAAGTGAATGAAGATGTGAAATAAGAAGGAGTATTAAAAAAACAGACAGAATTTTGGAGCTATAAGATAAAAAAAAGATAAGATCTCCTAATGGATTGGATGTAGGTGCTATGCAGGAACTGAATGTCTAAAGAAAAAATCTTTCAAGGAGGATTAAGCCTAGACAAGAAGAAATTCTCTAGACTGGAAAAATTATACATGTGTTTTTAAAAATATTTATTGATTTAAKTCTACTGCAGATAGAAGCCTCTTGAAAATTTTTCATCTATCAGCAGCTATTTTTTGCATAAACATTAAAGGAACATCCCTTTGTTTTTTTTAGGTAGAGAATACAGACAACTTTGTCCACTGGAACAGTGGAATTTAAAAAGCAATATAATTAATATATTCTGCAAAGGTAAATAAAGAAATGAGAACTAATTTTAAATCATGGTATTTAAAAGTATGTTGGCCTCAAATCGGGTCGTAGTAAGGTGCTCCTTACATATTCTGTAATGGAAGTGTTAAGCACTTAGAGCCAGTGCTAATATTAATGGGATTTGTAGGTGAACATGAGTGTGCTTGTGACTGTAGAGAGCAAGAGAAGGTGTGTTTTCTTTATGGCACCCTAACCCTGACCTGCTGGACAGCAGCACTTGTTTGTGTTAGTATTGTTGATATTTACACTGGTGCCGATTAAGGCCCTGCTCTGTCTATGGGGGGCCTATGTGGCCAGGTATGTTAAATGTTGCGCGACTGTGTTACACTGGTTTGAAAGCAAAACCAGTGAGAGWCTAAGTCAGAAATACAATTTAATAGGAAAACTATAACATATAAATGTAATAGTAAAAGGAACGAACAAAAAGACCCTTGGCAGAGTCAGAATACAACCTGACACCCTGTTCATCAGGGTGATGGGTAGCAGTCCAAATGAAGCAGTGATCTTGTAGAAAGATCTGGCAGCTCCTGTCCTCTGGGAATCCAGTCGGGCATGTGYTGTCCCAAACTGCAGATTATATCCAGGTGGGAATGCTTGGCTCCTCCCCACTGGGCAGAGCATCTCACAATAGGCTGATATCATTCTATGAGTTACACAATGGGTCCTTGATTGCCCATTAAGCAGAGATGGCTCCCGAGGGGAGTTACCCGTGAGTCATTTGCCAGGGCATTGATGGGCCAGAGATAGTCCGGAGGGAGGGGGCAGGGAAAACACTGCCCCACCTGGTCTGGTTCCAACAGCCCATGAAGATGGTAATACATACTTTAGACACATCTTACATCTTACATTGCAACCTAGGACATGTGTGTAATGTGTCATTCTGGAGCTCACATTCACCTTTGCTGCTGGCTGAACCTGCAAACTTGAGGAGCAGCTGCATCCATCAGGCTGGATGGAGAGGCCTCCTGGGCCTCAGCGTGCCACAGGCCTCGCTGCTGCAGCCAAGGAGAAGAAATGGTGCTGGCACCTTATGGAGTCAACAAATCACGTAACAGAATTAGCAGGCACAGACTGTCCAGAAAAGATGAACACTGAGTTTTAAAGGTGTGAGGACAATTGCAAGGAATTGGTACCAGGTGTGGTGATTTTAACATGGTCTGATTGGTGCCATTTAACACTGACTATTCTGCTGACTGCTGCGACCCTTTTTGTAATTTTTTGTCTTTTGCTGCTTGATATGAGGCAGAACTGGCTTGTCCATCTCTTAAGTCAGTGCTTGCAATGAAGTAATGACCTTTTCCTTGACAATGCACTTGACATTGCCTATCTCTAATGTTATTTATTGGCTTTCTTGCCTTGAATTCCTTTGCAAGAAATTTTTCCAAAGACTGACTCATTGTGATTGCATGGGCACAGCCTGTTTTATTTCCTTGTAAGCTGTTGTATTTTGACCTTTCTTGTACATAAGTCTGCATTTGGAGATGAAGAGGAAAATAGAATAAGTAGGATAAGTAGGAACTGCCTGCATTCTCTACCAATTTGTCACAGGGCAGCCATGGCACTGGGATACAATAATCAGTGTGCAGATGTTGACACCTTTTACATCCTCAGACAACACACCAACTCTGGTTTCACAGTGGTGGTTGTCAGAATTGATCAGTTACTGTGTACAGCTAGGCCAAGGAAATACATAAGGCCTACCTTAGTTCAAATACTATTCTGAACAATTAACATCAAGGTACCAAGAACTAAAATTAAAAATGATAATACACAAAACCATCTTTTACACAAAAACATAATAACTTTTCAAGCACAAACGTACACATCTGGCCCGTGTGGAACCTGTTGCCATTACATGCTACTTACAGGCCATGCCCAAAGACCTGTAAAAGATTTTGTGTCTCCACAACACCTCAGAGTAGCAAAATCTACCAGAACCATTTCTCTGAGGTCATGAGGGATTTTGGCACCACTGCTGCCTTTCTTTACCATGTCAGATTTATATCACTAGTCCCTTTCATTTACTGTTGCCATGTTCCTCCCCATTTTGGGTTCTAATCTCCAGGAAGAGCCATTATCGCTTCTTTTCACTCTCAGGCCATTACTAGACTTCATGACATTTGGTCATAACACAATAAAACCCATATGTAAATTATGATTGTATACAAAAAAATTAATGTTAAAGACAGCAGAAACTCAAAGTCAGTAAGGAAAATGTGGAMTCAGTAATCACCTGTATTTGATGTTCAGCACAACAGCTTTATTACTATCTACATAATATTTCTTCAAAGAAATTGGTGGCCAGTGTTTGCTAAAGGAACACTGAAAGGAAATAAAATACAATAATGGGTAGTTGTTCAATGGAAATTAAACTTGAGGATACACTTCATTCTGTTGAAAACTTGTTCTGAATACAAAATAATCAGTTATTTAAATGGATTTTTTGTGGTGTTCATTACTGCAGTTGCAGTGCTTTGCATCATTGGCACATTTATCTTAAAAAACATCATTTTAAAATGGGCTATATATTCAGARTACAAGTTACATGATCTATACTGGGTTTTTAAATGCTTCATGATTAAATTAATGGTTTTTTGTTTAGGCCATAAATCCCCTAATGTTTTAAGACTTGGGCACTTGTAGGAAGCAGCAGGCACTTGACCTTGACACTCTCARTGTAAACAAGCAAGGTGGCTGTCAGATTACCTGTGAGGGTCCTCGATTTGGAAATTAGGTTCCTTATCAATTAATTGGTCTAGGACTCAGTTTCTTAGAAATTTCGACATGTTATAAAGCTTATCTGTTTTTTTTTTCCATTTTTCTATTAAAGAAACTGAGGAAATAACTAGATGCATCCATACAGTTAACTTAGGAAGTTATAGGCACTGTGAAGAGATAACAATAATTTTCTTATGAATACTGAAAAAAAATATAATTTGAATAAAATTATGATAACATTATGTAAATATTTATTTTTTAAAATATCCTTTTGTTTGCTGTATTTTTCCCTTTGAATTATCTAATAGTATATTTCATAAATGGGTTTATATGTCAGAATATGTGCTGAAAAGACTTTTGCAATTTATCATTATAGCACAACCACTTTACAACCCATGCTTTTTAATATGAACCTATAATCATGTTTGATACTTCATATTTCTCCTAAATAACAGTGCTGTCAGGCAAACAGTGTGATTCTTAGGGACTGTTCTGGCAGTGTTCTCAGGCACATTCTATGACTCTYGGGAATGTCCTGTGCATGGCTGAGACTTGTACTTGATGACCCTTGTGGGTGTCTTCTAATTCAGAATGTTCTGTGGTTCTGTAATAAGCTACTTTGGGAAATATAACAGGTCTGACTTTTGTTTACAACCTCAAATAAGCCTGTCACCGACTTTTAAGCAGAGATGGTCTTAAGTAACAGTAGTGCTGCTGCTGCCAAGTAACACCAGAACAAGTAGCTTTGAGTATTTAGCACACAGCAAAAATAAACAATTTCAAGTGAGGAAATGGAATGATTGTTACCTTTCCTCTTCACCTGCAACTACCAGGTTAATTTTTACTTGTTATTGGATCTCCAGCCCATCATGTCTCAATAGAGGCAACTCTCACTAGCTTTGGAAGAATTTAAGCATATGTTTCTTTGTGGAGAYGATTAAGGGTTCTGAATTTACTCCAAAATATTTTTATTGCCTTAAGATTTCCTGTAGAAGGAACCTTATAATGTTAATATTTTYAAGAGAAAATTATTAAGATTTGCAATAAAGTTTGACTATGAAATTTTTCTYATTGTGATGAGTTGCTCAGGAATCTTTTTCTAAGTTCCTGTGGAGTCTGCCTGCTGAGCTGAGTGCTCCAGACCTTTTGCACTACCATGTTAGCATGCTGTGTTCTATCCCTTTAAACTGTACCTGTACATTCATTGTCAGAACTACTCCGTGTTGAATACTGTTCTTTACAGGCAGACTACAGAATAAAACCTATTGGCTATCTTCTTATTCRTTTCCCTATTAGCTTAAAAATCTTCTTGCAAGAATGATTTCTATTGTTCGTACTCCTAAATTGATGAGCATGGTTTCCTTAAATAAAATCCAGAAGTAATCAATGTGATGTGAAGTTAGCAAGATAATGGAAATGAATTTATTCTTTGTGTTTTAGGCATGGACTAGTGGTTGTTCTGTCTGGCTGTCTGTGCTGACACATGCACATGGAATTACTTTTAGGATGTAGGACTGAATCTTTCACTGAACTTGTGCTGGCTAAAAAAGGAAAAACTTTAAGAAATAATTAAAATTAACTAAAACAGGGAACACAGCAGGCTTAAAATAAATTGAAAACAAGTTTTTACACAAAGGTCTGCTTGATTTTTTGCCTGAATTTGTTGAATGAYAGCACTTTCTTGTACAAATTACCCAACAAAATATATAGAGCACTTCAAAATAGGTTCCTTAATTCTTTCTCTGCAGGTCATCTCAAAAACACTGACTATTGACACCAGCTCYAGAGTCCATACACATAAATCCCATATGGTTTAATCAGTCTCTGAGATGCGTCTATCTCCTCAGACACCTGCATCACCATTTAAAGTATACAGTCTATGAACTGAGCAATCTCAAACTGCAGTCATCATCGGCACGTGAAAATTTCAGATAACAGTCTGATGATTTAGTACTTCTTATTCCTCCGTCTTCAGATTGCCAGGACACGGTTGCATCCATATTTGAAGCTTTGAATTTTTTTATATTCAGAAAATGCATTTAAGGATCTTACAGTTMACATATAGAGCTGTGTAGGTCACACAGACATTGAACTTGGTCCCATTAGGAATACAGGATCAGCTTTCAAGGCCTGTCCTTAACATTCTCTGTTGTTCTATGTGGCTGTAAAATGATGACCAGATAAAATTTTAAGATATATTACTCACAGGATGTTCAAGTGAAAGCAGYCCTAGAAGCAAAATGTGAATATAACAATAATATTCTTTATTTTTTCAAGGTTTCTATTAAGATTTTAATCCATTTGTCAATTAACAGCTCTGCCTAAATACTATTATGACATTGCTGGTTTTGACAGCTGTACTAGATTAAGTTCTTCTTCATTGCCCTCTGAACCCAGCCCCCTCTATGTCACTGCGGATTCCTTTCTCTGTAAGTAACCAAGTTTCTGATTCCATAAGAAATTATGCTCATTTTTAATATTGTTTTAAGTATTTGTATATTGAATATGGTATTTTTACTTCCCGACCTCTGAGTTTGTTGTTTCATTTGCAAAATAGTCCAAAGCTGATGGTCATGGCTTTCTGGTTTTTTGGATTTTCTTCCTATAAAAAGATAAATAGACTGGACTATCAAYCTCAACAAAGTTGTAGTTTCAATTAAAATGTCTCAACATAATAAGTTAAAGTCAAATGTCCATCTAAGAAAACATCTCCCAAAAGACAAAACAAAAATTATTCAAAAGTTTACTCCGTGTTTCTCTACTCCTCTTGAGGAAAAAACCTTGAACACATCAAGCACAGCATGCTATCTCATTATTCCAGAATAATCACTGATTTTAAGTGGGGAAAATACAGCCTTTCCACCTTATATACAGGTCCCAAGTTAAATAAGCTCCTACCTAGARGAAAAAMTATGATAAAAATTAACCAACAAACACATTAATGCACAATTACCACTGAGTRTATTTGCTCATGTTTTAATTCCTTTTTTCTGTAACATCCAAAACAGTGGTCCTCTCTGGGCCTCTGATGTAGGGTGATGCAGACTCTGAGGAGCAGTGGCATTTCTGTTTTATTACAGCTTTTCTRCAATGTTCAGAATCTTCTTTAGCTCTTTGGGTGTTTTCTTATGARCACATTCATTTTACAAGACAAAGCTTGTTCTCTTTAAACCTGTCCTCCCTGCTGCACTATTACAAGATCAATTTTTCTTCAAGTTTGTGGTATTTATGATACCTTCCATTACATACTATTTTATTTTTTGCTATATATTGAAGATCTCTTTGTTATCTTTTACTGCCTATGAGTTTTTTTCAAAATCACCGTATCTAATATTGTGGATTTGTTTGCAACTGCGTTTAAAACATTTCTGACTGAGAGTTTACTCATCTTCTGCTGAGTGCATGGCTCCTATGAAGGATTTCTCTGAGGTGATGGACCTATTGCAATCTGTTGTTACTTGAAAAAGATCTGTTAGCAATTGGCAAATGAATATTGCATGAGTCACTGCTTTGCATAACACAAAGAGTAAAACCTTCCTTTCTGTGCATCATTTTATTGTACAGATCATTATGTTTTGAAAAGTGATGGAGGAGGAAGAGTTCAAAGCAGTATTACTTTCTGAGGTGTCAGAGATGGAGGAATATTCCTGTWTGCTTTCAGCAAAGGAGTGTGGAATTATGCTATCTTCCTAAAAAATTTAACCACTCTGAATTTTATCAGAGACTGTCTATTTCTGGAACACAGCAAAACAAACCCTGTCTAAAAGAAATGGATATTCAAGARGATTCAAGAAGTAGATGCACAGTCATCTCAGTTAGAGACTGTTCATTAATCAACTATGACATAATCAAATGSTTGGATTTTACTTGTTTTATCTGTTACCAGCCTCTTTAGCCATTACTTGTTATTCTTCCAAAGAAAATCCTTGTAGGAAATAAGYAAGGCAGTTCCACAGGTAATTTGCWGTGTGTTAATAAGAAGCCTGCCTTGTATTATTGCCCTGCTTCATTAGCTGAAACTTTAAGCAGTAACTAGCATTAGAACATTTTGTAATTTAGCCTCATTTATTTAATAGTTTCCATGGAAAATAAGGAAGAATTTGGACAAACTATCCAAAGAAATAGGCTGGATAGTATCACCCTTAATGACATCTGCCTGTCAAGCTCYTAGACTTCAGGTTTCAGTCCCTCATCCAGGGAGCCACAAGAGACTTCACTGTTCTCCACGTTCAGCAATCACTCATGCAATGATGCCAGTTGTACTGCATGACTAACCTCCTCACTTTGGAAGGGGTTTTGTTCTGTAAATATGTGTGGTACCCATGCACAGGCAGACCATGATGTTARGGGAAAGAAAAGGCAAATATATTGTTATTTGAGGAAAAATTATCTCAGGTTCAGATGACTGACAGAAAGGACAGTGACATAGAGCACACCATCACCAGCTGTCCCAGATAAATATTTTACACACATAGTAGTACTACATCAATATTGATGATATATTGATATTTCCCACATTTGCTGTATAAATTAATGAATTACTGAAGCAAACAGCCAGAAGGAGTGGAATGATTTGTCACTCTGTAGCTTCCTCAATTTGCTATCTTCCCAAAGTTATACATTATCAGGAATAACAAATGGAATTCATATGGCTCCCTTATTAACATGCATCAGCTGCATAAGAGTGTGCYTCATGGTTTACTAGGGTCAGTTCAGGAGAATCTCCATATCTTCRGGCAATCTTTATCTTCCTTAAAGAAAACTAACAAATAATTAAGACATCTCCAAAGAGAAAGCTTTTCAGTTTGTTTCTGGCTCCTTGTTAAATTGTAAAACAGCTTCAACCAATTCATTTGACCATGAAATTCGTTTTACTGACCGTTGTCAAATGGATACTCCCTATGACACATATAATTTGCATTTTCTAATTAAGCTGTTTAGAAATACACTAGATTGTCTATCTACTTTTGGTCAGAATGGATTTCCTGACTACCAGCAGGTAGAGTCTGTTCTTTTGGTTTGTAATATCCATAGGGTCCCTGATTCTGTGTTGGGATTTTTGTTTGTTCATCTTTTTGTTCATCTGTGTGTAGATTCTATGCTGTGTAGTCACATTTACTGTACTAGGTGCTGCGCAGAAGCATTGCAAGGCAGGCCTGAGCTCAGTTYGTAATCTAGGGTAAAGATGGAGGTTTCCATTTTACCACATATRTATACAGCTCAGTGTCACCCCAGAACAAAAGACAGTTTTACTGGCTGCATTGCTAATGTCTTAGGAGAAAATGTTTGAGTGAAGCACTCATGATTTTTAACCCAAAATTATGAAATTGTTGAAATGTCTCTTTCTTRTTTTGCTTTGTTATGTGGGTTTCAGGAGTTTGGTTTTTTAATTGTTTGGGGGTTTTTCTGTTTAATGAAGGAGATGGGATTTGGTTGTTTGGTTTTGGGGTTCTTTAGTGACCAAACCACCTTCCAATGCTTAACTATAAAAATCAACTTATCAAAACATTTAACTATAAAAATCAATGTTTTTTCCTAATGRTTGAGCTATCTGTGAAGAATGAACCACACATATGTAATCAAGCTAAGCAGTTCAGCATAGTTCTCCTATTGGCTTGATTTAATTGCTTTTACAGACAACTTATGGCTAATGAAGATTTTTAATCATAAATGTTACCATGTAATTTGATGTCTATGTGGAGTGTGTCAGATTTCTCTGTATTCTAGAGGCTTCTCTTATTCTGCTGAACATTTTCAGAGCTCATTAGCACATTGCTGCAGATATGATTACACTTTCAGTTGGCACAGCATTTTCTTGTTGATTGCAGGGTGGTAAACAGCTCCCTTTGGTGCCTTTCCCTCTCATCTGGAGCACAGAACCTAACTGCTGTGACCACTTATGTGACAAATTTGGCAGATGCAAGATCCCAGATGGAAAGCTCTCAAATTTGTGTTTCCAGTGTAGCATCTGGGTATATGATTGGCTTCCTGGCTGACTCCTTACAAGATCTCCTGGGCTGCCTTTACATATTTTTCAGTTATAGCAACTGCAGTTACACTAGGCTATTTGACGGGACCTCCTCATTTGCATCATCTATTGAAGTTATAACTTCCTTTAATTATAGCCACCCCCYCTCCAATTCTGTTACTTAAAATTATCATGTTGACCAGAGAGTTAGGTTATTTGAATCTGCAACTATTCTGCTCCACTGTTGAGAATATGCATGCCAGTTAGAGGTCATATTTCATTCTCTGTTCTAGGACAATTAACAGGATTAATAATTTTAAATCCACAATAACTTTACTGAGACTAAAATAATTTTTCCAGACTTGTGCTGATACCRCTGTTTAGTGTCTGGCTCTTCTATTGAGTAGGGTCTGTTTTATTATCATCTTTTTAGAGATTTAGTCTTATTCTTTTCAGTAGTTGGCCATCYTGCATTAATTGCCTATTATAAATACTGACAGTTATCTATATCTAGTATTGTATTAAGGGCCATTGCATTGCTAAAAGTTTGGCTTTGCAGGTAAGATAAAAAACTGAAAACTTATCTCTCTTGCTTGCTAAAGATCTYACAGCATTGTTTTGCAAGAATAATATGTTACCATCAGTTTCTTGTATAAACTGCAGTTAGCTTAATTACATTCTGTCTCCCYAAATTCCTTCTGTAGTATCATTTTGGTGAGTCATTTTTCACTTTCAGTCTTAAAACTGTTGTGCAACACTGCTTTATGCTGTCAAACATCTGCTGTATTCCACCCCARTGGTGTTTGATTCACATGTAGATGAAGAGATAGCTGTGTGCCTGATATATAATACACTTTGGTATCCTTTGGGATAAATACAAATGCAACATGTTATAACAAATCTGTAGTCACAGAGGGCTTCGTGGTTGTCATTATATGGCAAGTTACAGCACATCAGGAGCAGCAGTGATAGAACAGTAGACTTAGCTTCTAAATGCATCTGACTCCAAGAAAAAAGAATTTGTAGAAATAGGAATTATGGCATGCTGTTGAACAGATGTTATCCCAATGCTTAGAAGACTTCTCAAGATTTCCTGACAATACTGGATCTTACCATTCCCCCTGACACAAAATGACTCTGGATGTTTCCTGTTTTATTCCTTGTAGACCATGGAATAAAACAGATCTGCCCAAATCCTCCTTCTTCTGGATACCTAAAATTTCCGTGAGCAAACTGAATGGGGAGTGGTGCATACCCTAGTATTACACTTGGAAAGTTCACATTTGTCATTTCTGCCACAACAACAGTGGTCCAYAAACCAGTTCAGCAGTGTTACATCTATCCTGGTAATAAAAGGCATAGATATTATGAGATGGTTGTTTGCCTTTGATTTTCATAGTACTCTGGATTGGTGAATACCATTCCTAAACCACAACAACTGTGTTTTAGGGAGAATGTGAAACTTAGTACACTGGAATGCAAGTCACACTAGCACGGTAAAAAATTCTGGGTAAAAAACTTACCTGTAAAATTGGAAACAATTTGGRATGTCTTAGATATGCAGGAATGACAACAACTGGTTGCTATGTAAGAAGATGGAATACTTGTAAATGAAAAACCTCTGCAATACAGTGAGACAAATCCATAGAGTCTAGTCYTTATCAGGGAGTATAGTTCATAAAATTTTTTGCTGCCCATTGAAATTTTAAACAGTCTTGCTAGTGATGTGTTTCAATTATAAATGAGAAACTTAATTCCAGCTGCTTGAATAAATATTCTCTTTCTTAAAACAGATCATAAATTAATTTCAACGTGTTTGTGCACTCTATAGCCTACAGCTGAGGACTTGTAAATCTACATATATATGCAGCCTAGTTATGGTTTATGTGTCAGATGGGATCCAAAGAGAAAATGGTGACAGCTTAAGTAGTACTGGAAAGCCAATAACACACACACACCACTGTTTATGTTAGGATTCAAATGTGCTGATTAAACTGTTGATTAAAGTAGCCCAAGAAATGCCATACAGAATGCTTGAGATAATAAATGCCAGATAAACTATTGGCAGATGCAAGGAAAGATGTGAGAAGAAGGGAGGGAAAAACACTGCAAAGTGTTACTTTGTTCTCAAGCTTAATGCACAGCAGAACTAAATGCATTTTTTTTTTGGTTATAACGGCCATGTCGTCTTTGTCAGTACAATAAAATATCGTATTTAAATAAATTCCATGGTGTATTATGCTACGAATGTATAATACATCAAGGAGTATCTAGACTCAGGAGGCTGTTCCRAAGATAATAACCTTGATTTAAGGAATCCTTTTGTTCTCTTAAGCATTGCAGGAAGGGAAAGGAGGGAGGGAAACTCCAGGAGCTTGGCAAAGACATTTTCTATTCTATTTTATATGTTTTCCTTTTCCCTCTTCTTTAAATATAGTGACAGACAGACACTATGATACATTGATCCATATGTTATTTTTCTTCAGCCAACATAAAAGGATGGGAGTTTACTGATCATTAAATCTTCAAAAGTGGTACTGATTTAGATGTTCAACTGGATTTGGTGCAGCTTTTTTTGAATCATTTTGACCTCACATGTCTCTCTAATTAAAACCTGGAGTGAACTTTTTATTTTCTTCTGAGAACTCCAGTYCTTTCCTACTGAATATACTACAGGAACAGTGGCTCTCATTTTCTCCCTAATTTTAAATTATTCTTACTGAACCAGGTTACAACTACTGCTATAGGAATAATAATATGTACATTAAGTTTATAACTTAAAGAATAGGACAAGAAATAWAGCCTTTATGTTTTAAAATATATTCTTAAACACACATATATTGATTATAGGAACTTAGCAGGCTTTGTTAACTAATTAAATGTCCAAGAAGACGTTTTCTTAATTCTTTTTCCTGGCTTCCACCTAAGCACATCTATCTACACACAGAGATGAGCCTTGTGTATACATTTCCTATTTTACATGAAAAATAGAAAGAAATTTAGTGGATCTGCTTTCTCTTTATCTCTCTGCCATTAGGCAGAAGGCACCTTGGGGCCACTTACTTGCTAGTAATGATGGGAAGAAACCACAAGCTCCTTGGAGAAAGGATAATGGAGTTGCAAACAGACATAACTTAAGAGGATTGAGTGTCTTTATGAAAAAAAACCCACTATGTTACATTCTTAACATCTTATGGCCCAATAATTCATTATATAATGTACCTTGTCAAACAACTTTTTTTGGATGTAATTTCTTCCAGAAGAGTTCTCTGCGGAATTTCTCTGTAAAAGCAGCCCCATGCTTATGGCTTGTTTTGTACTCTACTGAGCAGTATGTTAAATTAAAATTTGGTTTTAAGGCTTAATTCAGATTTAAGTGAAACAACGCTTGTGATTACAATCTAAAGTGACAAATTTCACATTAACAATGCTYGTTCCATCCTAAAAGATTAAATGAATCTATGACACAATTAAGTACTTGCAATTCAGTGAAATGAATTTTTTCCAAGTGAAACATTATATTTTTTTAATGTTGAATTGAACAAAATTAATATAAACTGCAGAATTTCCTTATGCAACATATTTGTTCTGAAGTTTGTAAATATGGCAAGAAGTTGGAGAATGCCAATCCTTTAGGTATTAAAACTAATCATTCTTTCTGTGATGGTCATAAAATTAAAACACAATTGATAAAAAAWTGTGCATTATTCATTATTAGAGGAACAGGGTGTCCTTGTAAAGATCAGTATTCATAAAAATCTTTTGTGTGTGGATAATGGAATATTGGCTCAACAAATGTCTTGTGATGCAAAGCTGAGACATCCAGCTACAAAACGATGTCAAAGACAATTTTGAAAGTAATGCTGTAGCTCATCATTTATATTTAATAAATGTRTCTAAGCATGATAACTAATTAATATGCTTGCAATTAGGTGAAAGAAGATTACTAATTTTTAACTAAAATGCAGAAGAATAAATTAATCAGAAGATGCAAATAAATTTTTATAAATTTCTTCTCCTGACAGTTTTTGAAATTYTGAACTCCTGATTAAATAAATTTAAATCAGCATATCTGCTGTAAGAAAAAAAAATATCAGGTGCCTAATAGTATTAAAAGGCTGGGAAGATTAAATTCTAGTATACTTCAAAATCTCAGAAACTAGGAAGTCAAGAAATAATTCTTATTTTCTTTTAAAAAATCTTGAGAACATAATGAAATCTTCATTATTGTTAGAAATTTGTAAAATCCAACCATGATTCCTGAAGAAACCCCTCTAATATTTACCTCCCATATCAGTTTCCCATGAAATTTTCCATCTCTCTTCATCATTCCACTTTATGACTTGCTCCAAAAGTTGTCCCACTTTTCTAGAATCATCCTACTCTTTTCAATGAACTATCTCTGCAACATGGGTTTTATCTAYGTGTATTCATTTCCACTTCCTGCAATTTCCTCTGCCTGACACTGATTTWTTGGGGAAAAATTCATTGATTTGTTCTTTGCAACACCTGTGAGGAGATGACTCAATATTACTGTTACATAGAGTGGTTCTTCTAATAATTTTTATTTTCTGGGCTCCTGCTGAAACCTCTTTAATATATATACTAAAGAACATATTTTTATGGGTGTAAGTATGGATGAAATGCTCCAGCCATCTTTTTGCTTAAAAATAACAACTGAGYATCTGTGGAGTAGCAGAAAATCCTCTGGGTTTTTTTCCGAGCCGCAGTGCAAAAGGGAATTTTGAAGCAGAGGTGATATCAAGTTTATTACTGATATATTTACATAGTGGGTGTGGGTGTGTGTGTCTGCATTGCCATTTAATTCCTAGAGTGACTCTAGGTCTGGGACCATCCTAGCAGCTATAGAACATTTTATTAGCAGGGACTAAATGAGGGAAAGGATCTTCTTTTCTCTTTCAGTTCCAAAGGGATTCACAACTTCCAGTTGTAAATGCTGAATTCTGGTAGAGGTTTTGGGTTTTCAGGGAATGTATTTTTAAGAGTCAGTCTCTGCCCTTCTCTAAAAATTGTTAAGAAGCCTACTGCTCATTTACAGCAGTGAGTCTTCCTTGGTAGGCTGGCTTTTTTTCACCTGGAAACATAAGGCAATTTTGAACATTTATGTAGATGCAGAGGAGCAACATTGTCTCACTGGACAAACATATCAGGTAGAGGCAACCTCCTCTGAATGGTTCCCCAGCAAGCACACTTCTCTCTTTCGACTTAAGCCAAAGCTCCACTATAAAAAAAGAAAAAATAGTGCCTATAAAGAGACTCCTGGGGTCAAGCAAATGTAAAAGCTAAAGAAATCTCAAAAATATCTATGAGGACTAAACTGGTAGYAATTACATATTTTGGCAGTTGCCTAAAGCTTCACACAGCAGCCAACCTTTCAGCCTGCWTCCAGCCATAAGCAGACAGGCACTCAGCAATCCCAGCACTGAGTAATCACACAGTGAGAAATCAACTTGGGAGTGCAATGTGATGCTTTGCTAGGAATTGGATGACAAATGATGATGATCAACCAGAAGATAAACAATAACAAGTAGGCTTAATGACAACATTACAAGATTCATTGGCACCAATACTTTCATTGCTCACTGGCACAGTCCCCTGGATATGTTGCATTTCTTGTGCCAAATTGGAATCCCCTCCATAATTACTCTTCTGTCTCAGTTATGTTTATAATCCATTTTGCTGCCCAAAAAGTAAATTTTTATTTCAGTAYCAAAAAAGAGGCATATTTCAAAATTTACTTTAGATGAGATAGTAAGAAATAGACAGACACATTTTTAAAGAATGTCTTATATTTATTTCTGTTYAGGAGCATACATATACAAAGTTTTTGAAAGAGTAGTAGGGTTGAATTAGTGAATATGTTTGATATTGAACTCTATGCTGAAAATAGCCCCAATCCGAGTGAGATGTGGCACTGTGTCCATGCAATTGCAGTTGGCCAGAAGCTTGGGGTGATGGGCTGAGATGCTTTCTTTGGAAGGGAGGTCAAGGACTCMAGAGTGAAAAGATGCAGATGGCAGAAAAGGCTGGGAGACAGCACYCATATGGCAATGTAGGGAAAGCTGATGCATGAGTGCTTTTGGGCTTCATTTGGACTCCTAATCATCCTTCAGTTTAGTGYCCTGGTTCCATCAAATTGTTAAGCAAAAAAAGTAACAACTACAAATGAGAGCATTATTATGAAGCACAGATAAAGTTGAAACTGCTGACTATAACCATGCATTCATCACTGCTTTATGTTTTGCAACTTATGCTTGTAAAACTAACTATAAAGCTAGATACAGTAAATACACAAAAAAATTACATGTGAGGAAGAAAAGAAATCAAACATAAAATTCTGTCTCAGCTTTGGAGGCTGGGTGAGCACCTAGCAAAACAACTTTTTTAGCTAAATTTCTCAGTAATGCCTGAATTAAATATTTTGCACAGAATCKCAAACCATTTGAAAGCTTAGTTCTTGAAAAATTTCTCAACCTCAGTCTAAACCCATGGAATCTCACTAAAAGGGTGATGATGATCACAGCTGGGAGTCTGAACTTCCTTTATATTTTTCTGCTTGTTATTGCCTTTCTTATGTTTTTCTTACATTAGAAACCATAAGAGCCTTGGACCATTGGCATATTTATACTGCTTCTAAGTCTCTGAGGTACATTGGTTGAGTTTTGGTTTATTTTTGTGATCACTGTGGAATAGAATAAATTCAGGCTTGTCATCCACCTAGGATATTACTCATAAAATGCCTGAATCTTCCTAATGTGGGTTTCATGGTATTTCATTGCAGGGATACCAGATGCAGTGAAATGCATGCATGAATAACAAGTCCTTCAAGAGAATCTTGGTTCATATTTATAGCAGAAATATATATCCATATATGTGGATTATTTTCCTTWTTTATTTTCCTGTGGGAAACATCCATTTGGTATGCTGTGTTAACTGGGAAGCTATTTGTTACTCAGGATATAAAATCAACTTACTTAACATGGCTGATATTCTCATTTTTAAACACAAGGTGTCCACCTGTGTCCTTACTCTAAGGACTATYTATAAAGAATGTTTTCTTGTATTACCTTAATTGTTGAGGCTTCTCCTGAGAAATTTTTCCAAATGAATTAAAAATTAACTCATTCATTTTAGAACAAAAAGAATTCAGAGTAAATCAACTCCTTCCTATCTCTGTCTCATTCAAGTAAGAGCACACTTGTAAGCRTGCAACTTCTTGCTATTAGCTTGAGTCTTTTCTAAGGATGACAATGATTCAGACCTATGATCTGAGCTACAGAAGACTGCAGCAACATTACACAAAAAATGAATGGTAAAAAATACTGCAATAATGAAAAYTGAGAGATTTAATGCATCAAGTTATAGGATAACAGAAATATTTCTGTTATAAGCTGCAGTGTCTTTAGTTGAAAAGGAGAGGGCAGAAAGAAATAGGTGTACTAACTTACCAGAAGGTGATTATGAGTTATAAATGTGATATACCTGAGAAAAAGGTCAACACACTTTTGAGATGCTTGAGGCAAAGAGCAGATAGGAAAACAGAAGTGTTGTTGTACAACATCATCAGCAAGACCTKGTGTGGCAGGCTGTGTGCACCTGTGATTGCTGTAATAAAAAAGATGAGCTCAACTTGGAACAGACATATTAAGTGCTATTAGGGTAACTGAGACAGCACCTAGGAAGAGGCTGAAAAGAAATACACCTGAAGAGAAAATAAGAAAATTTTCTTTGAGGGATATAGCCCTGGAGCCAGCCATCCTGTTTTAGAAGAGCTCTCCAAATAATAATAAAGACATCATACATGCTTGTGTCATACATGCTTTGCTACCTACAGGCAGAGGGTGTGTTGSAAATGCAGTGATGCACTGCACTCATAAGACAGAAATGATGATGTATTTTATTCATATAAACCAGTGTGCTAAGGAAATTCAGTGTTAAATGTGAATGTGGTTTAAGAAGACTTGATGACAAGGTGTACTAGGGTACTGTAGTGGGTCTGGATGCACTCATGCTTAAGACTTAAAGTGGGAGAAGACACTTGTTTTTCTGAGTTTGCATTTCTTTACTACTGATTTAAGTAAGGTAAACCAACCATGAACTTTTAAACTTGGTAGCAAGTGCAAATGCTGTTCCCAGTTATTYAAGGTCTGGTCACATCATTAACTATATTAAATATCTTTATTTTATTTTTACATATATTACTGTTGATTTTTCTTGAATACAGAATTCATATACTTCACCAAATTGTAAGGAGTTAAAAAGTTAGTATTTTTCATGTATAGATCACCAATWTTYAAAGGAACTTGAAACCATTATAAATTATGCTAATTTAACTAAACTCACCAGGGTAATTTTCCTCCCTTTGCAAAAGATTGAGTTTTGCATTCAATAATGTTAMATGATCTAATGCTAAAATATAGAACACAGTCCAAATAAATAGTTTCARTAAGTTTTCATTATAAAGAATTAATGATAATAAAAATAAAAACTGATGCTCTATACACTACAATTCACAAATTATCTAATTTCCAGACTTCTCACCTGGCAYAAATTATCTTAGAAAGGGATTAGCAAGAGCATTGAATACGGATTTAATTCATGAATACCAGAAAATAAACAACATTTTATTATTTTGGAAAGTACTAAGATAAAGTAGTTTTTGCTTATTGCAATTAGTTTTGATAATAGTATACATGATATTGAAATGCTGCTTTTTTTTCTCCTCTTGTTCAATACATATACTTATTTTATGCGTATATTTATTTATAATTTATCCATTTGCTATTATTTATGTATATATTGCCTTGATGTCATTATTATGAATTTAGTTAATTTTACACATAGAATTCTTTTATTTTATACACACAGAAAATTTGTTATACCTGCACCCATATTTTTTAACTGCAACCTACTAGCCATGAAGTAACACCTGGAAGTTCACCCAAATAAGCCACAAATAAGGGTGCATTAATGTTGAATGCTCAGTAAAATATATAAATGTTGTTCATACTGTTAGTTAACAAGAGTATTAAGTGCCCCTTTTTCTCTACCACTTCAGACAGCGACTGGGGATCTGTGCATGGAAGAGCTGTCACACTGAAATGCTGCATCAGCAGCACAAGACATGGCCATCAGGTAAAAATGCCTTGCCTGTGTGATCATCACCAACTGCAGCTGCAAACAGAAAATGTTAATTTACTGACAGTATGCAACAGATAACTGAAATTTACTGTGCTTTTCAAAGGGTTCTCATCTGACAAATATATAGTTTGGCTGACAGGTGCTCTTTTGACATGGACAGACTTGTTCCAGTTAAAAAGAAAAAGAACACACAAGTCACGAATCTTCATGGGAAAATATCTTTTAGTCTTCTTGAATTTGCGAGGGGGAGCCTTGAACTCCTGTGCTAAAATCTGTTTTATCAGTATGATATAAACTAGGYAAGTGAAATTATATTTGGGTTTATATTTCCAGTTGGAAAAATTAATAAATATAGGTGGTCTTAATTAGGTACAGTCCTCATTAAGGAGTGGATTAGAATAGCATTTGGCATGTCTAGAAAAGGGATTTCTGTTATAAGGTTTAATTAGAAGTGTTATCTTTGTATTAAACCAAGAGAACTGAGTAGGATATTTGGTATTCATACAAACAATGCCTTTAAAAGATCCATGACTACAAATCGAAAYTATTAAAATCAGAAAATGGAAAAATGATGATAACCCCCGTTTTGTCCTTTTTTCACATACATTAGGACACAATTTGCAGTAAGGGAACTGCATGCTACTCAACTAAATCCTTATTTATATGAGTGTGTAAATGGGAAAACACAAAACACCTGCCATTTATCTCTGTAACTAATTTGCTGCTAGCTACSCAAAGACATCATTAAATATGAATTTTACTTACTTTCTCGGTCACATTTTTTCCTTTTTTTTTTATTCTCCTGCTAAAAGTAAAAAAAAATTTAAAAATACAACAGCATCTTTAAATGCCCTGAGACAGTTAAAATATATCAGTGTATGGGCATGCTAATTATTCCCATTTTCCCAGCTGAAACATAGGTTTGGAGTTGGTTTTAATGTACTCCAAAATGCCATGTGCTGAATGTTGAAGCAACAATTCTCTTCCWCTGTAAAGAATATGGGAAAATGTTTTTTGTAAATCACTTGCAATCTAGTTAGATTAAACTCTCCTTTATTCCTGTAGTTAAGCATCATTTCAAGTATTTATTGTGGGACAAAGAGATACATACTGAAAAAAGAAAACAAAAAACAAAAAACAAAAAACCTAGGAGATAGTACAGAAAGAAAGAAAACAAAGGAACTAGAAAATTTTGTCTGGTGGATTATGGTCTGTCAGATTCTTATTCCTGTTTCTCTTCTTAGAAGCGTGCAGCTTTCTTAGTTAGCACAGGACCACAGAATGGTTGGGATTGGAAGGCACCTCTGGAGATCATCTAGGCCAGCCCCATTGCTAAAGCAGGTTCACCTAGAGCAGGTTGTACAGGATTGTGTSCAGGTGGGATTGAATATTTCCAGAGAAGGAAACTCCACACCCCCCCACAGGCAGCCCGTTCCAGTGCTCTGCTACCCTCAAAGTAAAGACTTTTCATATTCAGATGAAACATTCTGTGCTGCAATTTTTGCCCATTGCTCCTTATTCTGTAGCTGGGCACCACTGAAGGAGACTGGCTCCATCCTCTTGATACCTGCCCTTCAGATATTTGTGTACATTGACAAGATCCCTGCTCTGCCACCTCTTCCTGAGGCTGAACAGGCCCAGTTCCTTGTAAGAGAGATACTCCAATCCCTTAATCGTCCTTGTAGCCCTCCACTGAACCTTTTCCAGGAGCCCCAAGTCTCTCTTGTCCTGAGGAGCCCAGAACTGGACACAGCACTCCAGATGTGCTTCAGCAGGGCTGAGCAGAGGGGCAGGATCATCTCCTGTGAGCTGCTGGCAATGCTGCTCCTAATGCACCCCAGGATAAGGGTGCGTAAGGGTCCACCAGGACCCATTCTCTGCAGTGCTAATCTCCAGCAGCTCAGCCACCAGTCTGTCTTGCTGAATGGGGTTATTCTTCTCCAGGTGCAGGACCCTGCATTTGCCTTTCTTGAACTTCTTTAGATTCCTCTCTGCCCCAGTCTTCAACCTGTCCAGATCCTTCTGAATGGCAGCACAGCCTTCTGCTGCACTACCTCTAGGGAGTACATGTCTCACTTGGTGTTATTAATGTTAGTGTGGTGTATCTGGCCTCAGTAAGATCTGTGAGGATAAATGAGTAGTGGTGGTACCTTAAACCAAGTAAACTTGAGTCTTTCTGCATTCACACACCAATGGTTGCTTTGAATTGGCAGCTCTTGTCAGCTCCTTCTAAGAGAGTCTGACAGAGTTAGAATTATTAGAACTATTTGTGGTGCTATTGCTTCTAGACTTCACTATAATTTTAATGAATGTATTAAAATCTACTTCTAATCAACTTSTAATGCTGTTCCATTTAGAATATAACCACTATTAGAGAAAGGTAATTTAAATCTATTTTGGTATCTTCATACTACATAGCAGTCAGAAAAATTACATAGTTTGAGGCCTGTATTAGACAGGGGGGAGGAATAAACCTTRGAGGGAGCAATAAACACCAGAGAACTAGGTCTAGAAGTAGAAAAATGAAATGAGAATAATTTTATCTTGATCTATAAAATTTAATTAGAATGACTGCATGAATTTCAGGGCCTGTGGTTCAAAACTGCTTGCTATGATATGAAATCTTTGCCTTATTAACATGTTTTTTATTGTTCTTTCCACACTTTCAAATACAATACTGTTCAAAACCAAAACCATTTAAAAGGATTTTTTTCATACTAAATATCATTTGGTTTTGAGATGTCTCAACTTTTCTAGTGTCTTAACTTTTCAAACATAATTATTCAATTTGTTTTTCTCAAATAAACCAAAATATAAAACTGTAAATGGCTTGTTTGGGGATTTTTGTAAATTATATTAAAAGAAAACAAAATTAAAAGATTGGTCTAGTTTATTATCATCCTACCTACTTGTAATTTAAGACTCACCCAAAACAAGTTGGATATTTGGCAATGTCTGTTACAGAAACTATGGTTTTTTTTAAAGTATGAGATGACTGAATAGATAAGATGTAGGAAAGATCTCAGAGGAATATTAGATCATATTTTCTATGCTAGCTATTTTGGAATCATGTTTAGTCTAAAAGTCTATAGCAGGCCTAARAATTATCTAGCAAAATTAAAACAATTAATGAGTCTTTAATCCTAAGGAACTATGCAGTTACASTGTAAAGATGCTCTCTTGGAAAGTTCCAAACAGTCATATTTGTTCATCCATATCACTGTAATAATAATTTTTTATATGCCTGTAATTTCTTACCAAGTGTTTCAAAAGACTTATTTAAGTAAAGCTTTCAAATATGTTCAAATATGGCTACAAGAGATTGCTCAATCATTTTTAGACAGAGCAAGCTGAGTTTTTTTCATGTGGAACTTTAGGATACATAAAGTAGAAGAGTTTTCAAATGCTAGGGTAAATTAGAAAAACTTTTTTCCCTGGAGCTGGCTCCCTTAGCCCTTGGTTTCAGACAATGTTTTAAGCTGGTCTCTTATGTTAATTTCCCAGAAAGTGGAAATTCAAGGTGAAGAAACAGTCTTTACAATTGGTCAGAAAAATAAACTCAGCCAGACTTTTAAGCAAGGCAAAAGTCTTCCATATGCAGGGTCTAATCCTGGTCTCCKCAAGTGACTTCCAATTTTTCTTTGGCTTCACTGAGATACACAGTGCAAACTCAGCTTTATAAAGAATTCAGAGAAGGTCCAAGCACTTTTTTTTTAAACCATAGGATTTCATAAGCAGAACTTTTATCCTAGGCTGGCTGTTTCAATAGGACTTATATGTATAAAGACTTTCTGTGCTGAAGATAGTCCCTAAATGTATAATCCCTGCTGAGCAAGCTGGCTAGGGGAAGCTGCCACCCTGTCTGTAGTTCTCAGCAGGCATGCAATTTAAACACTGGGGAGTTTAGGTACTCTTTGTAACACTGTGCATTCTCCTCCAAAGAGCTTAGAAGTGCAAAGCCAGTGAATGTAACCTGTCTTCTGTTAATACTGCACTTTGGTGTGCTTCAGTTGCATTTTACTTTTCCTTCCTTGTTTTCCCTTCGAAAAACTGAAGAAGYAAATCCCTGTGAATATAAGAAAGCCTCTTTTTCATAGACAAACAGACCCATGAATAACAAAGGTTTGAAGTAAATTTCTGAAAATGTATCCTGCCAGAATTTGCCAGAATACTTCAAAGGGAGGCAAAATTACTCTTTACGCGCTGTTCAGAAACAGATATTAAAAAAAAAAAATCTGTCTTTTCCAAAACTCCTGTGCCTCTGTGGAGGTAGTTGAAAATGATGAAATTGTGTTATCTACTGAAGAAGCAATTAGCAAAAACTGTCATGGGATATTTACTATGTTGTCATTAGAAAATACAATAGAGTTGTTTCTGCTAAATGTGTTATTCCTACTATTTCCAGTACACAYGGGTACTGTAAAAACCCACATATTATTTCTTTGTCTGGAAATCATAACAAGGTTTTTTGGTATTTGTTCCTTCCTTCATTAGGAGGGAAAATACCCTGAAATTTGGGATTCTAAAGTCAATTACATTTATTTGGAGTTAGCTCTTTAATTTRCAGTATGACTTACAGTAAATCTTTTTAATCACTCTATAAATGTCTAAATAAAGAYACTATCCCACTACAGTTTGCTAGCTAAAATGTAATTTTAATTGCTATATTTCATCTTTTCACTTGGCTTATTCAGTGTCCATTGATTTCAGACTGAGCCATCACCTCTGGACAATTTCTCTGTGTTTAGCTAAGAATAACTTGAGGTTTTCTTGGGATAKATCAGCAGCAAAGGAATCAGTGACATCTGCTTGAGGCTAGAGTTTGCAAGTGAGAAATGCTATTAGTGATTATTATTCAGATATTGCTATATCTCATGTATTATRTTAACAGCATGGATTAGATGCAAGGATTCTGAGTTAAATTCTAGGGCGCACAGAATTCCAGGCTTCTAGACAAAAGATGAAGGGCTTCTGCTTCAAAAGATGAAGATATGGCATTCTGTATACAATTGTAAACAGCAAACTTGCAGCAGTTAATTCAACTTTTCTTTAGAAAATTGAGGCAGATTAGATTTGTGTTTTGCTTTTTTGAAACACTCTCAAATTTGAGCTAACTTTTTTCAAATTTGTTTCTTTTCAAAAAGTCCATATTATTATCTACATTGACAMTAGTAACTATTACTTTTCATTTCTTTTCAAAGCAGATACATTTATGTTGTTTATCATATGCTAGATTCCAGAACAGAGGTTCAACTATCACAAAGCAGTGATGTGTTGATAGTTATACTAGTGGCACAATTTATTGTGCTGCAAGAAGAGGAAAATTGTTAACCTTCACTAAGACAGCAGGAAGATTGCAAAAAATACCACCAYGAAATCAGTAAATCTTTTCATAACTAAAAACAATAGCAGGAAACTGAATTCTTACATATTCCAGATGTTGTTATTAGAGGGTTATTAGATAAAGGCCTGTTGGGTTTTTAAAAATTGAAGAAAATTAGCAATGTGGTCAAAAATTACCACAGCCTTGATTGCACTTTCGCATGTTTTTAAATTAAGAAAGAATAAAATCCCAATTTGATTTCAGAAGAAATAGTCAAGGAAGCATAGATGGAAATCYAGTACAAATTTCAAATTGGTATGTCTGTCCATGTGCATCACCAGATTCTTGTGAAAACATAAGAAACAAAAATAGCTGCAAGACAGAGCTCTAAATCTCTAYCTGTTCATAAACCTTCCCTTTCACAGAAACCTTACAGCCCATTAGGTTATTTCCTGATTTTTAATGCTGCTGTCTTCCAGCTATAGTCAGTCACAGTGGCTATGTGGCTGAGACATGCTCATGTTTGTTCTTCCTCATCAAAGTGCCTGTTCTAATGTCTGTTCTACAAGATGAATCAATCCCCTTGGAACAGATGTGAATGCTCCTGCTGGGCACCAACTGGAGAGTGTAGAAGGGRTTGGATTAGCTGCAAAGGTGAGGGTAAAGAAAGAATTATAGTTGCCATGGACTCACTAGTAGACTTATTTTTATTTTTTATTTCATCTTAGATAGTTTAATCCCCTTTGCAAAGAAGCAGAAGTGGACCCTCCTGTTTTATGCAAAAGAATGCCAGACTTGCAAAAGAGTAATGGGGAAATAGTTTTTTCCTTATTTTTGYAAATTTAAACAGTAGAAGATTGCTAGGTAGAATAACCAGGTGCCATGACAACTTAGAAAGTCTTCACAGGTGAGTCACACTGGTTTATCCAGTTTGAAGCTGTCAACTTAATCCTTCTGCTTGGTGATTCTTTACGCGATGTGACTGCAAGCTGTGAAACATTTACAGAGTAAAACCAGGTCTTGGATACATAATATCCTTCCATTTTGCTAAAAAACCCAAAAAAAAAACCAACCAAAAAAAAAAACAAAAACAAAACCCCCATATTTGTGCAGGAATTGGTTTGGGCATTTTTTGGGTTACAGTTGTGCAAACTTCTTGAATTTATCATCTGTATCATTTGTAACTGAAGTGAATAATTGACTGCATTTTTAATCTAGTCCTGACTCCACACAAATATTAACATGTAGGGAAAATTAATATTTTTGTGCGTAATTCTCTTCTATTAATTTGCTTGGAAGAAGCGGTGTTTTGCTGAATAACTGCATTGTCCATCATCTGAAAGCATTCCCCTTCTTCTTAAAGTCAAATATGGGAAGACAGAAAATACACTGTCATATTATAATACTTTTGTTGTTCATTTTTCAGTGTACATCATCCCATGTTACAGAATGCACTCTCAAACCTTACACTAAAAATTCTCCCTTTTACGTCTCATCACTCTAATGTGGTACTCTCATCAGGTCTTAGATGATTAAGATTGTTTAGCCTCATTCCTCTCAGCCTGACCACCTTTCACAYGAAGATGTTACATGTAAGGATCAGGTATTATTTAACTATTTAACTACAGACCCTGCATTTGAATTTTATCTTTTAAATCTGGGATTTTACAAAATCATTTCAATCAGGACATTTCCCCAGGTAATCTTCATCCCTAAGTAATTTTTTTTGTATGAAAGTTCTTAGAATTTTCACTTGCAAGCAGGATTCTCCACCCTCTTTTGACTATCCATGAGTTGATCCATAATAAGAAGGGATGTCTCTTTTCTAAAATGGGACTTCCTACCTGAACTCAGCAATTCTAATTCACAATTAGAAGGTGTAGCAATCCTGCTTGTGCACTGACACTCATTGCAGTCAATAGGCAAGGGGGGAAAAGAACAGCTTGAAGAATTCAGATTCTGCTCTCACTGACATGAATGTGCCTTCAAGTAATTAGCAGAAAGGCAATTTTAATATATGATGCTCACTTGACATCACTAACATATGCAGCAGCAAATAGATTGTAGCAGAGCCTCTTTCATCTTTCTTCCATCCTGACATTACAGATGACAATTTTTAAATATTGAACACTGGCACAATTCTAGATAAATCATACACACAGTCACAGAAAGCAACTAAGACACATAAAACTCATCATGTCTGCAACAGTGAGCACATTCCACTCATGTGCAGATTAACTTCTGATAATARTGTTATCTCTACTTCACATTTGCAATCTATCTGGATACATACAKCAGAAATTTTGCTGCAGGCCATTAGTCTGAGTCGCCAAGAATTGRGAAAAGCAACCTGTTCTCCTAAAAACAGATGAGAAGCTTCATCCTGTTTCACAAAGCATCTTGATAATTGCATTTGATCCCAGACAATGAGCATCTCTGTGGTGACTTCAGTTTTTCTTTAACATAGGGGATTCTCCATGGGATTTCCCCAGAAGATTTTTTTATTCAATGGACTAAAGACGTAGTGATGTGCTTCAGTTGCCATGTCCATATCAAAAGGAGGGAATAGTAGCTTGACATGATTGTTACTGTCTCTTGTAGAAATGTGCAAAACAAATGTTCATCTGTTTAAAAATTGCAGGAAAMWATAAARAAGCAAAAAAA
>CADDXX010000035.1:258179-295332 GCA_902810485.1 Alauda arvensis
GRAAMMAAMCWAAAAAAATTGAACTTCAGAAAACTCTATAGTTTCTCTATAGATTCTGGTCTTCACCATCATTRTTACTATGCATTTTGCAGCCACACACCATAGCTTGAAATATTGTGATAAGCTATTGATCTGTGCTTTTCCACTTCAGCTCAAAAATTAAAATATTATCATTACTTCCATCCAGACAATTAATCCTTATGCTGGGAAAATGTGGCTTCTCTGCTTCTGACCTTGCTTGAGCTGGGGCCCAGAGTATAATATCTGGGGGTTGCTATGCCCATCTGGGAAACTTCTCCCACTCTACCTCAGCATGGGGTTAATGAAATATGAAGGAATTTAAGGGAGGGTGAGAAGTCAATCCAAGTCTCTTTCCTACCCAGGAATAAAATAATTAAACAAACAAATCCAATGGTGAGCTAAGTTGATGAGTTGCACTGCTCCCACTCCCTGTGGAGCATGCGCGGCGCGTTCCTTGGATGCCTCTCAGCAACCTGGAGGTTTCCTCCATTAGCCTGGCAAATGTATCTCCCCTTTCTAGCCAGTTGGCAGCCTGTTCTATCTCTGTCTGTAATGCATTTGAGCTGGAGTTATTCCATCCACCAGCATGGGCAAAGGGAAGGGGAAAAGAGAAGATTCTCACTCAGTCATTCAAGAGCCACTATGTCCAGCTTTCTTAACAGAGAAACAGATGACTTAGATGGAGGAGAGYGAGGGGTTTAAATGGTTCRCTGCTTTGCAGCAATCTGATCTACYGGCATGATTGCTCAGCCTCCTCCTGTGGCTGAAAGCAGTGAGGACATGATGGTTTGATTCCTTTTCATAGCTTCGAAACAAATTTTTTTTAATCCCAAACTACTTATTATCTTTGCATTTTTTAAAACAGATGTCCAAATCCCAGAAATTTTTGACAGCCATCAGTTTGTGTCCCTAATTGCTTGCTTCCCCTTATGAAGCTTTCTTACTATAATTGCAGTCTTCTGACATTAAATTTTKCAATTACTTATATTTCTTCTCATGGCAATAATAAGTATTGGTTGTATATTCTGAATACAATTATAATTGACTATTTTCAAATTATTCAGGCTCACCTATCTTACTGAAGTGTGGAACAAAAGATGTTTTCCTAGAGCTCATGTAACACTTCAGGCCAAAGGTTTTTTCTCATACATACCTGTGAAATCTCATTAACAAGTAAAACTAAGACTGCCACRTCTTCTAATTCCATGGTTCTCTCCATCCAAAGGAGTTTTAGATACTTTTATTTTTCAARAAACCTTCCCACATTAGCTCCTGGAAAATAAAAAATCATTCAGCATCTGAAAATTCAATCTGTTGAACTACATTAATTTTGTTGAAGACTAATATATTGATCAGGATTCATTGACTTGGGAACGAAAATAAATTATGCAGACTCTTTAGAATTAACAATAAAAACCTACTCAAAGCAAACAACCAACCTCTTTCCCCACTGGTTTGTTTGGTTTTTTTTCTGTCCCCCAACTAAAACACCATGCAAATAAAAATGTGTTGAAAAAAGAAGCTTAAGAAGAGAACCTCAGTTATAATATTTTTAGGAAACAAAATTAAGGCTACTTAGGAAATAATGAACTTTCTTAGTTAATATGAAATAACTGCATGTACTTGGGTTTGTTCTCTGTCTGACAGGTAAAATGAAAGACTGATGACAAGAGACTCAGTAGGTCATTTGGCCCCCCATCATTTATGGCATTACCTGTAGGAGAAATGCCAGGTAATGCCAAGTAATCTCTGAATCAAATAAAAAGCTATGCTGCCACAGAGAAACCTTAAGTGGGACATTTATTTGCATATTGCTACAAAGAAAATACTGCACATAACCACTAGCACAAAAAACAGATTTTCTTTTTTTTATTTTTAAATGGAAGTTGTTCAGTGCTATTAAAATTTAAGCATTTAAAAGTCAAATTTTAAACCAACCTTTCATTTGTTGATTTGTATTGCAGTAGCTTAATCATTATAATTTATGYCTTCTTAACAGTTCCTTTCATTGTGATTTTGTTCAAAAGAGTAAAYTGATGTGATAAGACTATTCCTATAGTCACATTCAGCCTCAAATCTGGAAATCTGTTTCACAGTCACTGAAATCCAGAGAAGAATGATTGAAGCAAGCTAGTCTGTGAATGAAATGCTGCTTATTCATRCTTCCCAGAGAGACAGAGAACTTCTGGTGTGGGACAGCCACAATAGACTGCCTTTAATGTCTATGAGAAATGTGTTATGGAATGACATCTTACAGACTTCATGGCATTGCACTGTTAGTGTGAACAGAGAGAAAAATGCATTCTGAGATAATTATTCCTTTGTTTCTCCTTCCTGCCAGTGTCATTTTAATCCCACAAAAAAATTATTCAAGGCATTAGAAGTTGGTTTTAATGCATATAATATCATATTGTAATTAATAAAACTATTTTAAGAAATTCCAGTAAAAATTACAATTTTGTTTTTTGAAAAATCAAATACAGTAGGCAAGATATATTTCCAGTAGATTAAGTTTACATATGCTTTTTTGGTTGTTTCAATGAGACATTTTTATTAATGAGAATATGACAATATTTAAAGCAAGCAATAAATACRAGTTCAGTTACAGCTGTTAGAAACCAGCTACAATTATGGACATGCAGAAGTAGCTACTTTTTCTTAGTCATTCATTTTGGTAGACCATTTTGGGCTCTTTCTTCTCCATAGATGTTGATGGTATTTGCAAATATCTATATAGCAAAGAGCAATTTCAGAAGACAGTTTCAGTTCCCAAAATCATTATATGAATGGTTCTCTGAAACAGTCTGCTGTGTGATCCATCCAAACATCTCAATTAATTTATACCCTGAGTTGATTCATTTTGTGCATCTACACAGATCCTTCTATAACAAGAAAAAGGATCTTCTGGTTACAAGAAATTAGCTACTGCTGGGGGAGTACATGGAAATGRTTTCTTAAAGTAAGAATATTGTTTGAGTCAGAAGAATGCTTACCTGTTACCATTCTAGAATTCTGCTCCTAAGTTTCACCCCTTTTCCCACTTCCACCAGCAGAACTGTAAATCAGAAAATGTAATGGGGAGGGATGTAAATTCCTGTTGGGTTCTAGTTTAAGCTTTTGTTACTCTGAATATGCACTTGTATTAACATTCATTCCATACTAGCTCTTTTTTTTCCCCTTCTTTTACACATATAGTCTACTCTGATTTTCTTGAATTTGCAGCTGTTAGCCTGGAGAGCACTGCAAGATCTTCACATGTTTCAAGGTTAGTGACATCATACGCTCCATTCATCTTAATATGTTCCTTTTTCAGTATGCTTTCCCTGAAAGCCTGCCTCAGAGTTTGTGCAAAATGAGAATTTGATTGGCAATACAGATGCAACTAGGCTGTACTACTCAGTAACTCTGCTTTCACTCACATCCTTAAAACAAAGCAGAAATCTGTCACTGCATTTCACAAGGAGTCAAAAGAATGTATGCACCAGGCTTGCTATAAAACTATGAAGTCTCTCCAGACACTGAGATTTCTCTTGTTCCTGATAAGCTTAGGTGGACATTCATTTCTGCACATGAAAATTGGTATGTCTGTGTATTTACAGAAATCCACAGCTTTGATTTGCCAGCAGCTAAGCTTAATGATCACAGTATGGATCCAGAGTTCTCACTTCATACAGTCCCAGCACACTTATCTTTGATTTTTGATTTGAAACATTAAATTCTCTTTTGATAGGGACATAAACATGAAATTTGGCAGGTAGTTCCTCTTAGTCTCAATTTGAAAATAGAGTGAACAGTTAGCACTCTCYCAAACTGAAACTCTCTGTATTAAAAAGTCTCTCTGAGATCAGATGATCTAATTAATTCAGGTAAAACTAACTCACATCCAGATAGCATAACAGCAGCATCAGATCTGGAAATTTGAGTTTAAGCTATTTAAGTCATATTTCCATTCTYTTCTTACTTGAAGAATGATGATAATAGCTCTATTTTACCACTCCTGTGCAATAAAGCATTTTAACACTGCTCTTGAACAGGTTTCAATTACTGGAAAACTTGCAGTATGAAGGCATCAGGAGCTCTTGTGAGAAAATAACTGCTTAACTGTCTTCTATGATTAGGAGTCGTGGGGCAGAAAGATAATTTTCATCCTCTTTTGCATAGCCTTGAGGACATTGCAATTACTTRCAGAACAACAACATTGCCGTGGGCTCCTCCAGCAAGCCTGGTGATGCTACAATGGACAGCAGCAAAGGAATAGTAACAAATAAACAAAGAGCTGTGTGAGACAGTCCATTAAAAATATAAAAGGAAGGGGTGGAAAGGAACAGGCATTAGAGACTGTTGTATACCAAAGAAAACCATGTTGTTTTCTTGTGACTCCTTTTATGGGAAATAAGGCATAAGAAACGTAAACTGAACTTGGCAGTGCTCAGCACAGGATTTGTCTATAAACTCTGTGCTTTAGATAAGGTTCTTCCTGAGCTTTGGGGAAAAGGTCCCTTTATCTATGAATAATAAGAAATTAAGAAAAAAACAGGGTTTTTTTTTCCCGGCAGATTTTACTTTCTTGAACTGTGTAGGAGAGTGTGCTGGTATGTGGCAGACTGCCTCCGCCCCAAGAAGCGGAGATGTGGGGTACAGTCCTGTCAGTTTGGACCCCTAAGTTCCCTTTCCTTAGTTAGCCCACCCTTTTRCAGTCCCTGCTCMTCTTGTAATTGAACCCTGACCCTAAACTCCGCCCTGGATGTACCCTATAAAACCTGCCATCCCACTCTTGTTAGKGKTCTTGTCCCTGCGTTGTATCYGAGGGTTGCTGCAAGTTTATGTTTCTGCTAGGCTTCGGKGTATAATTTTTGTTCTTRYTAATAAAYGGACTCTTGGATCTTCTGGATAAGAACCCRTCTCATTCCTTTTTCCAACGTTGGCCATAGGTGACTGTCCGAAGTGCCAGAGCCCGGGGCAGTCCCCAGCTTGTTGCGGCACCAGCGTGCAGCGGGCAGCGACACTGGTACATGAAGAGAAATATGAAAGGCTGGGCACTATCATATTAGATTCATTAGACAGTACGTGTTTTACTTGTTGGCATGCTGTGAAGCAACAAAAGAAATTACACATTATGRATTGGAATAATGGTATCTCTGAAATAGCACAAGGCTACTTAACAAGATGCCTCAGTGCCACTGCCTCAATTTACAGTTTACTGTATTCAGTATGCCTTTCCTCTGGAATATTAAGTGCATCAAGTCTTTCGTCTAATTCAGTTCTTSCATTCCTCTTATGCCAATAATAARCWGGAATTTTATTACAAGAGTTAAATMATTTCCCATGTCACCTATGKTCCCCATTGACTAGGCACTTTTTTAYATGCCCCCACCTGAGCTTGGTTGATTCTTGACTTTCTGCCATTTTATATAAATAGTACACCTGCTTTAATAGCATGACCTGAAAATGAAAGGTTGAAGAGAGAGCATTGTTCATTCAGCTATTAGCTGGGGACAAGATTTATTCACTTTGTTTCTCTTGTGTATATTAATCACATTAGAGTTGCTGTCTGGAACTCCTGCTATGGGAAAATTGCATTTAGAAAAACTTCCTTATGAATTATTAATTAGTWGCTAAACTACCTTTTCTCTTTTTATTTTTTATATTTTTAACAAACCTTTTCATCTGTTGAAGCACATAGTGGAATAAGTTGCTAGCATTGTCGTGTTTTATCAAACTCCTAAACAACAATTTCAGTTCTAGTCTCTCCTTTTAGTAACTCTTATTAAGTTAACATTTCAGAACCAATCATAATGTAGCATTTCTGAAATTTCACATCTTTCTTTGTTTTCAGATTRTGACTGGAAAGTACAAGATTCTATACTTTTGGATCTTGACTGCAGCTTTTCCATTTGCTTTTCAAAACTTGTGTGTTGTTTGTTTGTCTGTTGTTGATGTTTTGTTTGCTTGTTTGTTTGTTTGTTTTTTAACTGGGAGGTACTAAACAATTTTATCACAGTTCCATGCTGCATTTTGTTTGTTAATGTGTTGACAGTGGGGAGCTTCTGCATGACTCTCTACTGTGAATCCTCATCCACATAATTGGCATTTCTTGACAGTAAATCAAAACAATCTCTAATATGTTGGCTTCACCCCTTTAATCTGATGCCAACCAAATGCACAGGGCCCAGTCAGTTCTGATGCATTTTTCATATCCCAGAAAAAGTGTTTGTCTGCTGACATTTACCACCCATGCTCTGTTCTCACAAAGCAGCTTTCTGGATGTGCTTGCACAGACTTACTACACAGTTGAAATTCCTTTTGTTCTGTTCATACATCGTAGAAATTCAGAGGGTCTCCAATACCACAATATTTCTTCAAGAGAACACCTAGGATTTTGTTTTTCTGATAAAGGAGCCTGAACCAGAATCTGTTTTGTTCAAACAATAGTAGATGGCTTTTATCCTGAATACATTTAATGGCAACTCTGAGTCCTGCAGAGCTGAACAAAAAATTAAATTCTGCCTAACTTGAAAACAAATTTGTGATTTCCTGGATGTAGTTAACTTGCTGAGAAATTTGTGACCACTTTAGTWGGGCCAGGATTTATTTTTAAAGATAGACCTCAGTGTTTTAACCTTCAGTATTCCTTTTCTATCCTTTGTACTTAGCATGTCGTATTTTCAAGATGCTTCAAAGACTCACAAAAGTTTATTCAAAAAATGCAGACATGCTAGAAAAATCYCAAGTTAGAAGTTGCAAACAATAGCAATAACTTGTCTGTCAAACTCAGCTTYTGCTCTGAATCTGTTTGCTTCAACTTTTAACTACTTTGAACGAATCACTGTTACAATAACCTTATTAGTCTTTTACAAAGGTAAAGAGGCAGAGAGAGGGACAGGACAAAGAAAAAGGATTTCCATTATGCAATTCAATCAAGAGCACCTGAGCTGGAATTCATTAACTCCATTGAATGGGTGGGTGCATATTTTCAACATCCTGATGAGGCAAGGGGAAAAAAGGAGAGCAACTGACTGACTGGCAAAATCGGAAAATACAACAAAATATAAATATGCCTTGTTTTCTTACTCAAGTATTGGATTATGCTATTTCCCTTTTAGAACTGCTGGTTTCCTTGTATTTCTGTTTATATAATATATTTGTATCTTCATTATAAATATAAAATATTGTTGAAATTATGTATTCCAAAAAGTGCAGCTTACACTACTGGTTCTGCAAAGTTAAATAACTGAATTATTGCTGAACACCTTTATTTTGTAAATTTATCTTTTAGGAGAGATCATGCAAGTTAGAAATCATCCTGGCCATCCTTGACAATCRTTTTTAAAAATATCTTTTATGCTATTTGGGTTTTTATCCTGCTTCTATCCTTTTCTTTTTTCTATCCCAAATTTCTCTGTGTTTTATTTCTGATAGAAACAGGTAAGTTTCTAGGGCTGTGAAATTTTACTTGGACCTCTCTGATTTGTTGCAGCTGTGGAAGTCCCTTTTCCTAATTCACACACCTGTTTGTAATTAAGGGTCACGAGTTGGAGCTCTCCCTCACTGTCTTCTTCTGCCCTGTGCTAACAGGGACTAGAAAAATTATGTCCAAGGTCTCACTGGATTGTTCAAATGGAGATTCTGAAAGCACCGGATCACAAATTTCTGCTACAGACAAATTCTCTAGTGCTGAGAGAATACTGTAGGTAATCACACTTCTTCAGATTACRTTCACTTCTGCTCTCATTTCCCAAGGGATAGGCATGGGTGAGGAATATGGATTGGAGCAATGGCCTCTGRAAGCTGGGGCACCACACAGATCCTGTGAACAGGTTTCCTCAAGTTGAGCGAAGGAAAACAGGTGCACGTTATTGTCACCTAAGCTTCAGTGGGATTTTCCACTAACGTGTATAAATGAAAGGTACAAGGCAGTCTCCATGAAGCACTGGGTTTTGTCTCTTGCCCAGATACTGTGTTGCAGGAGATATGCAGGGAACGCTCATGGTTTTTGATTATGGTATGGGACAGAGGAAGCTTTAATCCACAATTTAAGCCTCGTTATCAGCCCAACTAGGTGACCCTGTTTTCCATAACTTGTCAAAATATTTGCAAAAATAAACTGGTACACCATATTTGATTTCCAAACTTGTTTTTTTAAAATTTAAGGTCTAAAGGGCTATGCTGCATTGGCATAAGACAGATGGTTTTCCTCATCAGGTAATGTCTGGTGAAAAACAAATAAAGGACAGAAACAAATTTAGCCATTGGATTGTCCATAGAAATCTGTGTTGGGACCTCTGCTCTTCAAGTGCAAAATAGTCAAACCCAGATGTGACCAATCATGAAGTGAAGCAGGAAGACTTCAAAGCACTAAATGAATTAGTGATAAAATGGCAGATAAAATCAACTGTGAATTGACTGCATGTGGAGGAAAAAGAAAAACCAAACTCAGACTAAATGTATACAGTTATGGGTCTAAATAGTGTATTGATACTCAGGAAGGGGATTTGGAACTCATGGATAGTTCTCTGAAAATGCCAATCAACATGCATTTGTAGAGAAAAGAGATGGATGTTACGACTTACTAGGAAAAAAAGTTGACAAAAAAAAGTCATTCCTTTTATCCTTTATATGCTGCTAACCATAAACCCTGAGAAAGTTTAGTAGCTCCTGAAGTTCATTTTAAAAGAACTAATTTGAACTAGGAAAAATAAGAAAAAAAGCAAATTATATCCAAAAGAGAAAATTATACTGACTTAGRAAAACCACATATATTTGGATTCTTCACCTTGGAAAAGGCATGAAGAGAGATATAAACAATATGGAGAAGGTGAAGAGAGAAKAGCTATTCATTTTCCCTTAGGACTGAAACTGGCAGGCACTTCATTAAATTACAAAGTATTTAATGTAAAATAAGCAGAAGAGAAGGGGTTTTTTTGTCCTCTGTCACTCAGCCATACAGTAGCTGAGTGTTATAATATGTAAAAAATTGAAGTTTAAAAAAACCCCATGTAACTAGCCAAACTCATGAAGCACGGACCCAGCAACTTTCCAGTTCCTTTGTTGTTTTGCAGGTTGTGTTCTTCCTCAGAAGTGTTCAGCCTAGATTTTGCCCAAAGGAGATTACAGTCTCCACTGAAATGTTCATTCTGTGTCACAAATCTGTCAAAGACTATATTCACTGCTTTGAGAAATCAATTTCATGGATAAATTTTTAAAAGTTTYTCTTGCAGAAAACAAATGCACAAAAGCAATCTCTTCAGGCTAAGTTTAAACCTTACTTTTAATGGTCCTAAAGCCCTTAAGAAAAACTCATCTGCTGTTCCTTCACTCCAGAATGCTGTGAATGTTAATTGGCTTCTTGGTGGATGTCAGCCTGGTACCACTGAAGTGTCATATGTAGTTCTCATTCATTTTATAGCAAATTATGCACCCAAACACTTGCCTTACATGAAAGAGGCTAAGGTTGAAATGTTGGTGATTTTAAAGTTGCCAGAATGAGTGCTCATTGCACTCACTGGTCCCACACATCATAATGAAGCAYTGATTACATGCTTGCATCTTTCCACAGAATTCTGTCTCAAAGACTGTAATACAATATGAAATTCTTTAGGATGGGAAAACATAAAACAATTAAAAACCCCAGTGTATTGACAACAGATGTCATCATGTGGTCACTAGCACTGCTGTCTTCAAATTCCTGCTCTTCCCAGCCAAACACTTGGGACTTAAACAAAATGCTGCTCTGGTGCCCATTCTTATTGTCAGTACTGTCTCAGGGAAATTTAATATGGAATTATAATTGCAGGGAAATAATTTCAACTCCTRAATACTAAGAAGCAGCTGTTGAAGGCTGGTTTTCAAAATAAAAACATTGGAGTAAACTGTCATGAAATAGCAAAAGACACATCTCTGACACAGAGATGATGCCAAGCTAAATTTCATCTGCCACTTGAAATGCCAATTTGGTCAGAATTATATTTTGAATTTCAAGACTGGAAAAACTGCTGGTTTTCCAACACAAAYATATATTTGTCATAGAAAATTTCATCCCTAGCATATAAAACTTGGCAGTGYTCCATGAAGAAAAATTTTGGTCGACTGCACTAATTTTATGTAATAATATATGYAAATGTATACAGCCAGTAATAACTAAAAACAGGAAGGTAAACAGTTTACTCATTGACTTGACAGATTCCAACACAAAGCAGTTATACAACAGCATAATATTTTGAAATACAGTTCCTGTTCTTTATGTGGAAACTACTGAGAAATCGGTGTGACAAAAATAATGAAGATATGTTGGTTTGTTTTATGTTATCAYGTTAATTGTGAGAGAACACGAGTTATTATAAAATCATATTTTATTTCATAGGAGCACAAATATTCTTATGGTGGTTATGTTATACTGATTATTTATTTGAGCAGTAGAGGAGGTACAATTTTTTAAATGGCAATGCAGATACAAATTCTGGGTCCTTCCTGTTGTTCCTGAAGAAGCTCTTAAAGAACAGTGATATTTTAAACGGTTGTTATCAAAAGGAATACAATTTAATAGAATTGGCTGAAATATTTACCTGTGATATTTTGCAATGCTCTGCAGGCAAACTTTTGCTTGCACTGTCCTATGAATAAATAAAATAAGATGAAAWGTTTGTTTGTGGTTGGTTATATGCCAACTTACAAGAAATCCCAAGGAATTATTTTTCCTTGAGAAAGCAATATACACCACATATAGTACGAAATTATTCAGTTTCTTGGAAAATGCCCTCAAGTGGAGGGAGGGATGGTTTATAAACATGAAGGATTTTTTTTTCCTACATAGATACTGTAACTTCATTTTACTGAAAATACCAGCGAGGTTCTCCCTGCTGACACCAAAAGCTCTGTGAAAGTTGTTTACAGCATCACGAGTAAAAGTTGAAATGATGAACAAAATAGTTATATAGCTGCCAATACCTGGAGGATAAGCAAGAACAAGGACAGCTCTGACTGAATATTTTTTAATTTGTTTTTATTTTTGCTGGATTTAATTGCCTTTTTTTTTTCCTGGCAAGCATTACSTTCATTTTGCAGAAGCAAATGCTCTCCAGCTGCCTTTAGACATAGCTGCTAAAGAACAGTGGCCAGTGCCCTGGGTCTGTACTGAGTTGTGAGGGGTGGCTGCAGAAATGACAGCAGAACTGGCAGAGCAGAGGCAAAGCCTTCTGACCTGCTGAATAGGCTGCCCAGAAAGAAAATATGATTGTAAGTTATGGAGTAATTCAACAGATATTTTAGAGGGRTGGCCTGTTGACTATAAGGGCACTATCTGTCAGTATAAATTAAAAGACAGGAGAGGTGGTGGTGAGTTACTGGGGTCTTTTGGGAAGTATAAGACGGAGACATGATGTAGATGGTATAAAGTAATTGCTGGATATTGTCCAGAATTTGGAAGTGACAGAGTTAATTTTCTTCCTGTGGCTGATACAGTACTGAGTTTTGGACTTATGGACGAGGATAATTATGAGAATACACTGATGTTTTAGTTGTCACTTAACATTGTTTACACTGAGATGAAAAGTTTTCAGCTTCTCATGCTGCCCTGAGGGCAAGAAGGCTTGGATTACACCAGAAGCTGGAAATCTGCACAGATAAAGGGGTCTTTTATAGTGTATGGCATCATGCTTAGCACACAAASTAGGGGTAAAGTGCCTGGGGGGTTGCTGCTCAGGAACATGTTGGGCATCACTTACTTGATGGTGAGCACGTGGTTTCCATTTGCATCACTTGTTTTTCTTGAGTTTGACTTTGTCTTTGTTATTTTCCCTTTCATTACGTTGTTGTTGGTGGTGGTGCTGGTGGTGGTGGTCGTGGTGGTGGTGGTGGTGGTGGTGGTGGTGGTGGTGGTGGTGGTGTTGTTGTTATTATTATTATTATTATTATTTTAAACTTTTTTTATCTCAACCCACAAGTTTCCTTTTAACCTTTCTTCTTCTCACCCCATTCCACTGTGCAGGAATGAGTAAGCAGCTGTGCAGTGCTTCATTGCCAGCTTGGGTTAAACTGTGACAGTGTTCAACTGTGTYAGCTGCACTCTAATACTTGTCTTGCACCCTTGTCTGAAATATCATCAGTCTCCAAATACCTTTGGAGGCAATACAATCCCTTCCCTCAGTCTTTCAGATAAGACACAAAATAAACCTATCCCACAATTAGTTTTCCTATACAATCCTGTTTAAGGGGTCCTCCATTTCTTTACAGGGAATATGTAGGCTGTAGTGCAAAGCTTTCATMCTATACACATTTTCATTTGAAAAAGCTTTATTTTTCAGACTGTACTACATCATTAAATGTCTGTAAACAGAAATACTAAGATCTGGAGAGGTTATTTGTCTGAACTAAGGAGCTCTTATGTTAGCAGTGTGATGAAGAGAGAYAAAGTGCCATCTAGTGAAAGCAATAATTTAACATAAAGAAAAGGTTAAGATCTTATTGAAGATTAGTTTGTCAGYGTCAATTCCCAGATGTGGGTGAATATAGCCAGCATTTTATTCACATAATATCACCATTTAGGCAGCAAGAAAATTATTGCAATTATTCAAATCTATGAGTTCTCCATTAATTTTTGCAAATTTTTAAGAAAAAAAAAACCCAAACACATTAAATCCTTTTTATGTGTACAAAGTGAAGGAGGCTAAGTTCTGCCAGAAGTGCTGTGGTTATTCTGTTAGAGATTTTCCTTCTGAGACACCAACAGTCCAGTATGATGCAGASCCAGTGTAGCTCCAGGACAATGTAAGCACTACACAGGACTGAAATGCTGAGGTCAATAAGCACATGCTTTTAGGAAAACAAGGGGAATTACACTGGGAATTCTACGTCTCTCTATTCTACCCACTCTTGAGTTTATCTGGTTTGATAAACAGCTTCTTTAACACAAAATGAGAGAAATGGAAGTAAAATGTTAAACTTGTGTCCTTGTTCTGTTATTCAACCCTAAATTCCTGATTGTTTTATAATATTTAACTACTTTGTATCAGCACACCTACTGATACTAGTGCCTCTCTCTAGTCCTGCAACTATTAAAAAAACAAAACACTTCAGCATCACAGTCTGAATGTGACTACCACTTCATTGCGTAAGTGAAACAGGCTGGGGAAATACAATTGTGGCTTTGTTATTGTATCCATTTCAAAGCTAAGCACATTGCTAACAKTCCAAACTGCTTGTAACCAGAATAGCTGATACACCTATATTTGTAAATACAATTGTGAAATTACCAGAAGCAGAGCTARCATGGCAAAAATTGCCTGCATGCAAGCTCCTTTGCAAATCTTCCTACCAGTTGTCCTTATTAWGATTTCAGAACTGAGCCTGACCCCCAGAGTTATTGGTAGTAGYATTTCTCATCTTTGTAAATATATTTGATAACTATATCCTGAGAGAAGGAATCTGAAAAAAAGCTCATTTTCCCCTGTTCATGAAAAAGGTTAAAGATTTTTGAAGTTACTTAATTATAGAATATTGGCAGCTTTTAATTTCCTAGAATCTTTATTTGCATCAAACACACTGTTGTATTATTTGGATTATCATGTCTTTCTTTTAACTRGGCTGTTATTTACTAGTGTTACTTTCCATTCTCATGATAAACTTACTTTACCTAACTAAAAGTTACTTTGCTGCTAATTTTGTCTCCCTTAATTTGTAAGTAGAAAGAGTTTATAGACACTATGTAAATCTTTAGCATAGCCAACTACTATGCTTCTACCTTCTTGGCAAAAAGGAAACGTCCCTTTTTACAAATTTACTTAGGATTTACAGCATTGGGGCTTAGAAGGAGTTGAAAAGCAGGTACTGTAAGCAAATAGCTGCTAAACTCAACTGCTAAACTCACATGAGGAAGGATTTGGAATGSTTCAGTGAATGGGAATCAGTAAAATTAAAGACAGACCACAATAAAAAAAGCATTGTGCAGAACACAGTAGGGTGAAACAATCCCATTTCCACTGTTTCTAGGATGTATCCTGTTACTGCATCCCAGGACATTTATGTCTCCTAGCACGTTGGAGCAATGATACAGGAACAGTGCCAAGCCTGTTAGTTAATTTATTAATTTATTCTACCTGCCATCCAAGCACAAAAAGAAACAGAACCTGACACTTTGGGGTTAGCTGATTTATTTAARTTCTTCCCTGCTTAGATCTTTATTTTATTTTATTTTTAGTTCCCTCTTAGCATTACTTTTGAATAAGAAGTTCCAAATATGCTTAATCATTGAAAAGTTTCTATAAAAGCAGTAACATTTTCTTTTATTGTAGCTTAYGTTGCTGAAAGAGTAGACTTAGAAGTAATAAATATTGATGCTCATGGAGGAGACTGAGGATTAATTTCCTTGAATGATCTCTACATATGCTCTGGAGTTTCAATACATAATGCTAATCTCTCAGTGTTTGAYACAATACATTTGGTAGTAAATCTTCTTACTTATGTGGCATATATTGCTAATTAAATAGTTCTGCYCTGCCCAAATTTCCTTTTAGATGTTTGCCTATGTTTCCTAGTTTTCTGCTGACACATTCAATCAGTGATTTATCCCCTATTTCCCCTTTCTGATGTAAGCAAAAGCAAGCTGAGCCAGAACCAAAAGCAAYAGTTGGATATAGTCTGGTACGGAGAAGCAGTGGGGAAAGAAAGGCATACCACCAATGGGGCCAGCAAGGCCAAAAACTCAGACTCGAGCTCTACAGCAGCACATCACATAACTTCGCATCAGAAAAGAAGTAAAAGAGTCCTGTGCACTAAATATACTGTCTCYGTCTGCCTGCTGGCATCAGGATCTARTACCAAGCTATCACAAGTAAGAATAATCACGTCTTTCATAGAGAAGTTCAAAATCCTGAGCTATTAAAATGGTGTAACACCTAGAAGTTAGYGTGGTAAATCTGCTCTTCTTGAGCAATCTTCAGATCTGTGACTGTGTTTTAAGATGTCAGTGAAGTCATCTGGATTTAAAACCTTGTCAGATGTAAATTGAGGAAACAACTTTAACCACAGTGCATCATTTCACTGCAARGTTTTTGAAAAATCCCAACAAACAACACACCAAAAAGATAAATAGGTAAAAATCTAAAATTATACACTAAAAGGGGGTTTKTAATTCTTTTCCAAAAGTATATGTACATAATCTATATTCAGGAAGAGATKTGCCCATATATTATCTACATACAGTTTCTTGGTAATAAAAAAAGTCAATGCATTCTTAATATTTATATACTTGATTTGAAAATTTAAGCCTTCTGCAACAGGAAAGTAGTCAAAAGATTAGGTAATACAAAAGACAAGTCATTGTGTGCTTTCTTCACTAATGTTTTAGAAAATAGTTCCTGTGGATTTGTTTCAGAGTGTTTTATCAAAATTGTTGAAAAGAGAAGTCTATTCATGAAAAGAGTTGCAATTCTCAGCAACTTTTCTGCTGAGAAATCAGTTGGTAAGTTATGTCAGGTCACATCAGCAGTGTTGGACTGCCCATGTAATGCAGTGTGACTGATGCAGGCTGACAAGATATGCAAGCCAGTGACATATTAATTGGGTAGGGAGTGGGTTGGGTGGACAAAAGAAGAAATATGACTTTGCCTCAGAAGACAAGATGTGAATGTACATATGCAAAGTCCCAGCTGGCCTCAATGGTTGTCTTCCTGCAGTTTCAGCAGGGAGCTATCCTTTCATTTATGGAGCTAGGCCTTTCATTGTAGCCTGGAGTTGTACAGAGGAGTACAATAAGTTTCGCTTAAGAGAGTCCCACATAAATCTCATCATATCCTGCTTCAAAATGCATTTGAAAGTGCTTCARTGAGGCACCAGTCAGTGCTTAGACYTTGCAGAGRTTCTCTCCACAGAGGAAATCTGCATTTTGTACAATCATGAACAAAAATGGTTTTACATTTTTCAGTATCTCATTTAAAAACATATTTTTAACCAAAAAATATTCTTTAAAATTAGCACCCAGAGCAGCATAAATTAGCATATGAATCACTTTACTMAAGTTCAGGTTAAACTTTCAAAAGCATTTCATSATTTGCAGAAAGCTAGTTTCACACCATTGCTTATGGTCTGGTGAGTATCAGTGACTCAGAAACACTGAGGCTGTTGAATAYGTAGCTTACATGCAACAAGCAGCCATCATTTCATTTTCTTGGCAAATGAGCATTAAGCCTACTTAGTTCAATTTCAGTAATTCAAGATGAAGTGGAGACAAGGGGAGACACAGCTAATGAGGAGTGTTGGTCCATCAGGATAACGATTCTCCTGTCAGTTATTCTGGGCATGACTCCTGAAGTTTCTATGAATAACTCCACAAGGTATTTAATAAGCCATCGCAGTGCATGACAAAGCAGTCATGCTACTTTGACACCAAGTTAAAAAAAACCCACATGTTTTATGTAACCCAAAACAATGCAAGGAATATCTTTATCAGAGCTGCACCTGCTCAGTTTATCTTATAGTCAAAGCTGTAAACAAAAATTTGCTTTCAGGGAATAACCGTTCCTTTACTGCAGAATACTGGGCTCCTTTACACAACTTAGCAAAGCTCTTTTGCATTCTGACTCCTGAGAGACAGATTTGTTTTTCTGTTTTCCACAGGCCTGCAACATCTGAATTTGTCACAATAATTACTGAAATCATTGTTTAACACCTATACAATAGTATCTATAATTGTCTCTATTTACATGAARTAAAGAAAACAAAGCCATAATAATAAAACTATGGCATGACTGGGACCTCAAGCACAGAACAAGAAAAAAACCCTATTGTTTTTAACATTTATGGGGAAATTATCTTCAGCAGAAAACTCAGTAATAAAATYAAGCTTGCACTGCCTTCTTCCAATTGCCTATTTTAACTACTAAAATTTTTCTCTATCAGATAAATTTTGATGTAGAAATACTATGCAGTTGTAGTACCTACTTAAACATTGTAAAAATGTCTTAAGCCACCACAGCAGACACAGAATAAATTTCCCTTGGCATTAGCTATAAAGTGTTAAGRATTCTTAGGTAGCTCTGAAAATATTTGACAAGGTGATGGTTTAGATCCTAATGTTTTCCCCTTATTCCTATCTAATTAAAAACATGCTTAGAAAACATTATCCATATTACCTTGGAATTCACAGGAGTAGTAAAATTACTTCCAACAAAAATCTACAATTTTCGTTGCAAATTTTGAATGATTGAGCCCAAATTTTATAAATGCTGCTGAAACTATATTAATGCTGCCCACGGTATGCATAGTCATTGCTTTAACAGGAAAAATGCATGCCCTTTCTACAAGGCAAAGGATCCTAGCTGCTCCAGCATTAGCAGTCATCATTAGAACACTGCTAGGTACAGCTGAATAAGCTTTGCCTCTGTTATGTCATATATATTCAGGCCATTAAAAAGAACATTGTAAGCTGTTATGTAGTTGTCATATCAGGAAGAAGTCTTATTCTGATTTAATTAAATTTTTCTGGCAACCGATAAAGACGGGGAGTAGAAATAATTAAGCTCATATAGGTTATTCTTTTCATTRTTCAAGGAGAAAAATCTCTAAAGTTTTATCCTTCACTGGGCTTTTTTAGAAAAATGTTTTCTCAGGTCCTTGCCRTTTATTAATGTGTTGATTCATTTTAGCAGGACTGATATCTCTAGCAGGTCATAACTCATTTYTGTTGAAACCCCAACATGCAGAAGCTGTTTCAGAGAATTCTCCCCAAATAGTTACAGATGAACTATCATCTGAAATCAGTGTGAATTATTTAAAGTTGAAGATGGCTGCAATGCACAAAATTTGATTAAATGGCTTGGCCACTGCCCAGACAGATAAACCTCTGGAAGGTTTTCACCCAGAAGTGCTTTGAATAGGCTTGAGGCCAGATGAAAGAACTTGGAAATCCAGTACCCTATTTTAAGGTGGATGCAGCAAAAATGGAGATCAGAAAGTTCTGTTAAGCCTTTCTATGCTGCATAGAGTGTTCAACACCTTCATATGGTGTTTAGAGCAGCACAAGGAGCAGCAAGATACCTTCAGTCAGTTCTGTACATATTAGCTTCCTTCTGCCAGCTCACCGGGAAATGCTGAGTCTTAAATCCCAGCTTTATTCAGCTATAGAAAAAACTAAACTACCCACTCTTGGAATTCACTTCCTCCACCCATTGGAACAAGAAAGGAAATTCATTCTCCAAACACTCATGAATGTAGAGGCTCAGATATTTCCTCATTATTAAAAGTTTATTGTTAAACCACAAAAATGAAATTGGAAAACAGGTTGGTTTGTTGGGGACTTTTTTGTCTCTTCATGTTAGAGTTTCCCCTCATTTTCTTCACTTCCATGCCTAGTTATCTGAAGAAAAGCCCAGTCTGTTCTTTGTTGGTTTACTTTCATACAGGAAATAATGTTGCCACGCTGCAGCAAGCTTGTAGMAAAGCTCCAGGGAGAGGTGGAGGGTTGACTGTAAAACCAAGGCAGTTTCCCCCAGTTGCTTACTATCATACCTGCCTTTCCATGTGAGCTACAAAATGTGTATTTCAGATGATGCCTGGCCTCCAGCCAAGAGATGTCTTCAGGGATTTTGCCATGATTTTATGTAATGGACTGGGTGACAGGGGATACCAGTTCTCCRGTTCTGGTTATGGATTCTTTCAGAGGTTAATAGCATGCTGAATTTGGATGTGGTGTACATCCCTGTGGAGTTCACAGGGATTTTAATCTGCCATTGTATCCCACATGGGTGAATYGTTAGRAATTACYCATTGTCCTGTCTGCTGCACTGGSTGTCCTAAGAACMAGAACAGYGCCACCAGCACACARAARTGCTCTACRCTMTCTTTGATGTGGTACTTCCACACCCTGTCAGTCCTGGCTGTTCCCTGGCACATCAATCCWAACATTCCAGTTACTTTTTCCTACAGTTGCAGGGATATATAGAARGAAGGAAAGTAGGGCCAGGCATAAAAGGCAAGAGACCCTTTTCATCTGCCCTATGATTATTTGATAAAAAATGAAATTTAAAAAAATCCATTACAACAATGACCAGATTCACATCCTAGCAATTTGTGCTCTTCACTGTCATGAGTTTTGCTATCAGGACTGCTGTAGTTCAAATTTCAGACAGAATAATGGACCAGTTGTTTGCACCTACTTGACACTGTGCACAAAATAGATATAATGGCTATTAATTTGTGGCTTTGGGAAACCAGGTAATATCATGCAAGCTGTCATTGCAAAAAATGCCCCTCCCAGGACAAAATGAGAAAGGTTCAGCACTATATAAATTGACAAGKGCCTACATTAACTTGTATGCCAGCTACACAGTGTGCACAGTCAGATTGTATCTCAGTTTTGATTTCAGAACACCTTCCAGACTAATACTATCATAGCCAGGAAGAGATCTGACCTCCCATGATATGCCTCGCTGCTATATCATCCCAGAGCATCACTTCCATTTCATTTGTCTSCTTCCTTGGGCACACAGAATATTAACATATTCCTGCTAAATATATGARAAGGAATATATTTTCASATCATAGCCTTGGTGTAGATGAAAATGAGCATTCCTCATTCCTCTGTAAAACAAGCCACTATTCAAACAAATGTTTCTTATTGTGCCAAGAAAATATTTGGCTACTTTATAGTCCTAAAAGCTATGTGGCTTAGATCATCTGATTGATACAGAAATGCTTGCTTCCTCTCTATGTCTACCAGTACAGTTTCTAAACTGAAAGCTTTAACACAATACTCAACAACCCTGAGTAGAGTAATTAACAAAACATAGTCTGTGAGATGTTRTAGCTCTGGAGTAAAAGGTTGATATAGAGTAATAATGACATTTTGTAGTTATGCACAGTTTTTCCATATTCAGTGGTATCAGATGTTTTACAAATTAATACATAAAAGGTTGGCATCCTCAACTGAAAAAGAGAGTGTAGCTGAAGGAACAACATTACATTTTGGCAAAACTATTRCTCTTTTGAGAAGTTCACAGGAGTCCTTTAAATTACTTTACTTTGAAGCAGAAGCTGCAGAGCAATACTTGTAWTTTTTTTCTGTTTACAAATCATTCATTCTAAAAGATTATTTTATTAATGTGTGTATTTACAAATATTTACAAGGTATTCTTTTTCACTGCATTTTATCTGATGGAATATTTWATGTGAGCAGTGCCAACACAGTATCTTGCAAAAATTAATTGTACTGTGTATTTGAATAATTATTTTCTAGAGTAGCTCTCATTTTGAATAAATTATTTCAACTTATAAAAACCATAGAATTATGAATAATGAATAATACCCTTCTTGACAGCTTATGATTTTTCTTTTAAATATTCTTGTACCAAAAGTTTGAGTAAACATCTTTATTTCTTCAAAGTGGCAATATTTAGTTTTTAAAGTTTATTTTTAAAATGTGCAATTGACTTATCTTCATTTGGAAGCATTTTTAAAGAATAATGGYTTGAAACAGAAATATCTGCCTGACTTTCTCACGTTTTCTGCTACAAATAAAATTTATTTAGGCAGTTACTGCCACTGTAGCATGAGTGCAGTAAATGAACAAGRCATGTCATTTACCTCCGTTGTTTTCCACACAGAGAACTGTTATGAAGCATGTTTAGAGCCATACTGTACATGAATGCATTTCCTCCACTTCTCCAAGGAAGCACTAAGTCAGCGGTTTGATAATTTCTTTCCCTACATTTCCTCTTAACAATATACTTTGAGTCTATATTCTCATGAAGCCACTGTCTGGGTTGGATTCAGAGTCAAAGCTTTGCCTCCTGGCCATCCTGGCTGGAAGCCCACCTGAAGGCTGAGATTCTCTGACCCTGGGATCTTCCCCTATTTCCCTGTGCCAGGATTGGGGCAAAGGGATAATCTCCACTTGTACAAGTGGCTGCTCTGAATTGTGTTCACCTTCAAAGTGGTAAAACAAATACACCTAAAGCACCGAGTGCAGACTTAAAATTATTCATTAGAACTTCCAACCATGCTAGTACAGCATTTTACTGCTAATCCAGGTTAACAGCTCACCTTTTTTGAGAGAGGCAATAAACAAGAAGGTGGCATTTGAGAAGCATCACTGGAGAAAAACATTAGGCAGTGCATAGTTTAAATTAAGTTTTTTGTCATATACAAGCTTGCTTTAATAAACTTTCAACTTGTCAAGATCGTAGTTGAAAAACATTTTTAAGGTCCAGCACTCCAGTGCAACTAATATTTTTCTTGACATTTGAAGTATTATGTAGAAGCTTCAGGTGTAAAGTGCACGGTAGACAAAAGACTTTCTTGCCTCACAAAGAAACTCATAAAATGGCTGAATTGTCAGGAAAGTGACAGCCAGTAAGGGACAAGAATGCAAATGGATTTAAAGCAGTCGTAGCTCCCGAAGGATTAAGGCGTTACATGAGAGTCTGGAAACATCTCTGGAGTGATGTTCTTCCCTCCAATAAGCTCTAGTCCTTGATTGCACCCTACAGACCACCAGGCTAGCAGAGAGCACAAGGCTTGAGCCAAGTTAAAAACTAAGCCAAGGGAGGAGGATACAAGCTTATTTATTCTAGACCTGATCTGCCCAGGCTGCCAGGTTTGTGTTTAGTGGGGAGGACAGCTGGCAAAGCAGTGGTGGCTGCCAGCAGCTCCCTTAGCTGCCCATATCAATATCACAAGCTGCAGGATCAACTTTTCTAAAAGTCATTAATAATTACARTAGGACAAAATGCACCCATTTTCCAAAAGAGGGAGTGAAATACAAACCACACTATGCAATCACCACTTAAAATCACACAATAGTTCTGGTGTCTTTGGACCTGGGCTGATAGTCTGGATTGATAAATTAATGTGGTTGCATGACCTTATGGTCAGTGTGATCTTTTTATCAGAAGAGGCTTGTTGAAGTGGGGTCTTTACTGTCACTGACAAAAGCAGGGAAGCTACTAGTTCAGCTGAGATTGGGACAACCAAACACAGGTCTACCTGGGTGTTATTGGGAAAAGCTGGTGCAGCAAGTAAGCCTTCATCCAAACCCCMGCTCACACTCAAAGTACCTGGGTGAGATAACACCAGAAATTATCAGTCACTGRCTGCACAATCTTTTCTGATTCTTCTCAAAACTTCATCCTCTTGTCATCATTAGTCCAATATTTGACCCACTAAATTCAAAGACAAAAGAGGAAAGAACTTTTCCCTACTGACATATTCCAGTTCTAAACATTTTTCCAGTAAAGGAACTAAAATAAATGTWACTGCTTGTGACACTGTTCTAGTGGAGAACAACCATCTTCACCCCATCAGCACCACTTTACAACTGCAGTTGCAGACTGGTGTGACTAAGGAGTGCTGAAGGGGAACTAGCTTTTGAAGTAGCTGTTACATCTGTCCACAGGAACCTATTCATTTCCTTCTCAGGAGGAAGGCAGAAGACTATGCCCTAAAATCATATTATTAAAGTCAAGCAGTGAAAAGTACCTATTTTGACTCAGGCACRTAACAGCAGATTCAAACATATCTGAGCTTCACAGGTAGAGAACAACTTTGTATTTTCCTACATTTTGCTTACATACTTCCTTCCCTCTCAACTAATTATAAAAGATTAAGTAAAAAAAAAAATAAATCTGTTACCTTAAAGGTAAGACCACCCACAAAATGAGATATTATGGAGGGGGAACAAAAARAACCACAGCTAAAACTCCAGAACAGTCTTAAACTGAAGGCCCAGAATTAGTTTAAATGGCAACTCAGGATCATGTACAGGAAGGCAGAATGCTAAAGTGTTGTATGTATATGTCAATACATACGTGGGCACATCTATAATATGGTGTAATCATTCTGGAATATGTTGTCACTTCAGAGTAATTATAGTATACAGAGTGGGTAGGAAAAAAAAAATCACTGAAAGTGAAGCTCAGGCTTCTGAATCCATAATAAAGCATCATAATTACCTGTTCTTCTTAGCTGGTGAGCGACTGTAAAGAGATAAAAGTCAATATAAGGAGCAGGTATTCAGGCACTACTCTTGAGCATTTTTAATRCACTTTCAGGCTTTTCCCACTCATAGCATGGTGATCATACCATGCTATGACATACCAAGTATGTCAGCAGTGCAGGCTTCTAGAGAACTCCACTGCTTTTAAGAAAAAAAAACATAATTTAGCAAAGGATGATGAGTTRCTGTCAACCTGAATGGAGYTGCCTGTCCATTGTGTTGCCACYGAGCACTTCTGACAGTGAAGACTTSAAAAAGCCAGTTAATGGCTCTTTCTGTGCTTGGTCAGGTTAAAAGGAGTTCTACTTTATATGCCTGTCTAGGAAGCACATAACTGTTATTTGGTGATTCTCCTTGCTTTCTCTCTTCTTTGGGCTCTCATATTACAGAGATTAGAACAGCATACTTAGCAAATACCATATGTTCTTGTATGGTAATCTCCATTACTATCCTTTACTCCTGTGCAACTTTGTTAGACTGAAGAAATACATTTCGGAGGGCAAACTAGAAAAATATTGATTTAACAGAGCCTTCTTCTGATACTGGCCCTTAATCTGCTGCTCCCTCTATCTTGTACAATCCTTAGATATCCATTTTCCATACTTGCTTTAGCTTCCAGCAACCCTTGAGACTATTACATTAACCTGYGTAATTGGATTGTGATTCTTTCTGTTTGCAATTCACTGTGCATTCTTCCAGGTTTGGGYGCTGTTTTTGGCAAAAGCCTACAACTGCATGGATTTCTTTAAAAAAACCTAATTTTCAAAAGGTGCTTGTGTATGGTTTATGGCTTTCATGTTTTATTGGTTGGTAGGAATTTTAGGTCTTTTGATTGTTGGCTGCAAAATTAGTTTGGRAGGGCACTGACGACTAATTATTTCTGTAATTAAAGCTCAGTGCTTCAAAACCAAGTGCTGGCAGAACCATACCAGTGTTCTGCTTTGAATTCTGCCAGTATTGAAATTTACTAAATTCTAATGTGACAAGGAAGAATTTTTATCAATTTGTGTTAAAAATAAACACAAATGAGGACTGCAACGTATTAAACAGTAGGGTATGTTTTCATGTTAATAACTCCTGAGCAGATACTCTTAGCTCATTCTGTTTAAATCTGATAAAACTTCCTGCATTGGGTGACAGGATGTGCCAAATTTGGTTTGAAGGAATGTGGGCAGGTTTCTGCAAATCCTCTTGGTGTTCTGTCCCCATAAGGACTAGTCCCACTGTTGTTTCTTTCAATGGATTTTATTGCTGTACCATGAGAGTCAATAAAGTTATTTGGTAAAAAGGTAATAAAACTAGTATTAACCTCAGAGACCACAGAAGAACAGAATGAAATCAAACAGGTTGGTGACACTGATTACTTCCCATTGCTTTACCTCAGGATCAAAGGTGGTGAAATGGTGATTTGAGCAGGATATRAGATGAACCTGTCTGTGTAATATACTGCAATAGCAAAAACCTTATACTACTTTTTTAAACTTTACACCCACTGCATCTTAAGTACATCTTCAGATCTATATCTAAGGATTAGTTGATGTAGTTTGCCTAGGAGTTCTCTGAAATTCAGTGGTGAATGTGACAAAGGTWATTTAGATTCTTTTTTAATCTTGCTTTTTTGCATATAAAATAATTTTGTTCCAGTCAAATTGCTGGTAAATTTTGCTAACAAAAGAGGCAATATTTGTGAATACTTCTTGATGTACTGTTGGGCAAATAATGCATCTGATTAATCTTATTTGAAGGGTTTTTTTGGTTGATGGTGTATGCCCTTCTAAGAAAATAATGTTTACAACAGTTTTGACTATATATAATGTTATTTGATTAATATATGAAAAACCTCWAAAATCTCCATGGATTGCATTTTACATGTATGCAATTTTCCCAATACACTTAGGTAAGAATACTTTCCTTAGGAAGATTTATTCAGATGTTACTGAAAAGGAAACTGTACTTTAAAGCAAATGAAGAAATATCTGAGGAGWGTAAGGATCTGAAGACAGAATAGTAAAATCATCATAGTTTGCTTTGGTTTCTTGTTTTATTTTTTTACTTGAGGATTTTTTTCTTATAAAATAAAAAGGGAAGTTTGACATAAGTGGCAGCTTGTTCCTTTCTTGGGGCTCTGCTTTAACAATATCTATTATCCCAGGAAGCTTTGCAGGATACGTGAAGCTGTCAAGGGGGACACACAGGTGCTTTCTGACATTTGGCACTCCATGTCAAACTGTTCCCAGTGCAGAGCATTAGGTGAACAGATCACACACCCCCCAGAAGACAGGTGCTGTGACATAAGATGTGCTTTTTCTGGATAAGTATTCTTCCTTGGAGTCCTGCCATCTCTGAGAGAACGTTGAAACACATGGTATGTTCCCTTCTTCAGATACTCAGTTATGAGCTTTACAGATGTTTCTATTTAATGTTCAAGAGCTYTATTACAATAATGCCTCCTCACATTTGTGCCAGCAGAGCTTTCTGCTCAAGAAGCATCTCTCCAGATGTGATGAGTTTTCAGTGAAGCTGTGGGACCTGCAGCAGTGTCTCACAGTCATGGTCCAGGCTATGTCACCAATTACCTCAGTATAAAACCAGCCTCTTTCCAGAGCCCATGAAGAAATTTTTATTGTATTATATGGAGTCTTCAAGATATTTTTTGTCCTCAAAGCCTCTCTGATTCCAGTGGTGCCTCATCAAGACACTGAAGTCACCATTCCAGACTAATTCATCTTTGCATGGTCTAGAAATTAACAAATATTTCCCTTGCACACAAGTGAGGCTGGAGGAATTTATTTCCTTCCAAACACTCTGAATAAAAGGCATTAATTTACCATTTGCCTTTGAGTACTGATTGTTGTTTATTATCCAGTAGATTTCTTTTTGCTCTCAGCTATGCTGGTTTGGGGCTTTTTATGTGTTCTAGAGCCTTCATTACCTTCAATTACTCTCCCATGCTTGAACAACCAGTGTTCTTCACTTTAAAAAATTATTCCTGTACCTTCCACTGTGCTTTGCCTGSAGAAATCAATCTTGGTGAAGAAGTAGAGTCAGAATAATTTCCTTTGCAGAGCTTATGCTCTACAGGATAAATCTCAGCTTTTCAGGAGAGTGATACTTTCATATTTTTAGAATAGACATCTCATAAATTGGATTGTTTCTACAGCATCATTGCTAATCCTAATTACTGAGTCTCATAATTGCAAGGTTAGCTATCAATTCCTGCTTCGTTTCTGAGGCCCTTTACTACTGATTTGCCAGAACTATWTGTTTGTTTGTTTATGTTTTGTTGGGAAGGGTAGACATACTGTGCTCAGAGATATCAACAAATTGGTCTTTGTGCAATGTATGGCTATATGGTTGCAAAAGATTGTACAAATTTGATGCACCAGACCACACGTGAGTTTGATCCAAGTTATAACTAAACAGTCTCAACATCTCAATGTCATCCAAACAACCTTTAGAACTGGATTTATCAGTGATTCTACCTGCAATGGATTTACAGGATATTTTTTTTTTTTTTGCCCCAGATAAAAGACTGATTTCCTTACTGTCTAAAACTCGTGCTGCATGTGTTCTCAGCATATGATGCAGCTGTGGTGGCTGACATATATTGTGTGCAGATAAAGCATGACTGACTTTTACATCTTTCTGTTCACTGCCATCATTTGATGGCATGGATGAAAAGGGAAGAATCCACAGCAATCCCATACATCTGTTGCCCTCAGCATAAATAATGTAGCCTGYTCAGATCAACAAACAGAAGTCCTATGTTGTCACAGAAGCCTAAACTGTTCATGTCATGACTGGTATTTTATTGCCACACCAATTACAGTGAAATAGCAGTTATTCCTTTGAAATTACTCACCTGGGAGTTGGCTTGCAGATTTCCAACCAAGCTGCAGTAAATAAGAAATCATCAAAAGAAAAGAAGGCTTCCTTACAAAGAGGTTTGTCTCCCACTAGCTGCCCAGGTACTAAAAYAGCTTAAGGGAAAGCTGTTAACTACTGAAACACTAATTAAAAAGGAGTTTTCAGAGAAAAAAAAACCATTATTTTTGTGGAGTCCAGATAAGAGTAATGTAAAGTAATAATAATTGCCTAATAAGGTAATAAGCTTTTTTATTTTCTCTTAAATAAAGGATCAYGGTGCACTTTGTGACTTACCTCTTTGCTTCTCTTTACCTCTCCTAAAAGTAATTAAAATGAGAAGCTGATGCTCATAGGCTCCACATATGGTACCCAGAGTGTGCTGGGTGGGCATCTCAGTCATGTTCTAAGTCCCYACTGAGTAGGAATGGATTCAGTAATCTGGAGTAAGAACAATGTTTCTGCTCTTCTGGTAAACTCTGGAAAATTAAACAAGAGATTAAATGTAAACTGCTGGCTTCAATGTAAGCATTTGGTCCCTGTATCTTTCAAAGATGTGATGTGATGGATCAATATAACTTCCCCTGAAGTGATACCTGTCACTYCAGAGCACTGGTCCTCTCCTCTATTATTTTCTCTGGCTATGGCATTCAGAGGTGTGCTGGTCACAGGACTGAAGTACCCTAAGTCAAGTAAGTAAYTTCAGATTAAAGCAAGTGTCTGGATTTTGAGGACCCCCTTAAAAACACAACAATAAATTACCTGATTGCCTCCGTTAATTCCAAACATTGTCGAAAACTTTGTATTCCCCCTGTCTGTGCAATTGTGTGCTTGTAGAGAAGATTCCCAAGGGAGAGAGGCAAGAATTTTATGCAATTTGTAAAATAAATATAATCAAAATTATTATTATTTTCTTTGGTAAATTTCTCCATGACATTTATTTAAGTCCTGTTTCATGCTTTAGTTTTGATTTTTCTAGTGGTTTGAATTTACAGAGARTAACTTGTCTAATAAAGGTCATAGACTAGAGGTTTTTTTTTTGCTAGTAAACCTGTGGTGTAATGCAAGAATGAAAAGGACAATTTTCCCTTGGTCAAATAATTCACCATGAAAAAAAATTGAATTCCAAGAAGTAGACAAACCTCTGAAAGTGGCATAAATCAAGTATTGCTTTGAGCTTTTTTTAAGAGAAAGTATGTTAAAATAAATGGCTAACGTAAGGATGCAGGCAAACTGGAACAGCTAGTATATTTGGAAAAAATTAGTATATTTGGGTGGCTCATTTGGGCACCCATGAGGGTTTTGGGAGCAAGCCTGTTATTACTTTTGCCAAATGCAAAAGATTTTTCCACACTGTAATTTCTGAAGACCAGTAAGTTCTTTACCAGCTTCTTCAGAATATGTGCTTAAATCTGCCAAAAGCAGGAACTGTGAATGTGTTCAGTTGAGCACACACTGAGATTACACCCTGCTCATTGTAGAGGGAGTGGATCAGATGACTTTCCAACCCAATCTATTCTATGATTCTGCAGATTCCACTTGAGTCCACCTGTACCTTTCAGATGAAGCTGGATGTAGCTATATGTAGCTGATGCTGTTGAYTTCAAGTTCTGACACTTGATAGCAGTAAAACAGGAAAAGGTTTYTATAGATTGGACTAGTCAGACATTTCTCAAAGCCAGTTCTTTATTTCTATGCTTCATTTCAGCAAGTAATTAAAAGTATTTCACCCCTGTCATCACACAGTTGGTATTCACTGGTAGATTTGATTGCCTTTGCACACTACCTCCTTTGCCATATTCAGATGGCAATACAAGGATTTCTAAAACATCTTATGAAATGGTGATGTCTCTTGGATGCTACTTAAAATGCAATCACCATGAAACAGGTACTTAGCATCTGGGATGTTCTTTTTTGTTTTGGACATTTTGAGAAACATTAGCAGAGAAGARATTTAGGGATGATTACACATCAGGATGAATCAAATTAAAGCATACAAAAAGATTTTTAACTTGTCCAAACGAAGCTCAAATGAAGCTAGGAAAAAATGTGTTTGAAGACTGTAGTAGGACTATTTGTCCCTTCTAAGCTTCTCCAATATATGACTCCCCTTCCTTCTGGGAGTTCAGGGAGGACTCTCAGAATCAGTTAAAATTCTGAACAATCCTKAAAGGAAAGGTTTTGCCCAACTCTGAATGTGGGACTGTATTGGGAAAGAAAATGAAGCTCAGGGAAAGATTTTGAAGAAAAGACTCTCCAGAAAGCTCTGAGTGGCACGTGGGAATAAGACACAGGGCATAGAAAAGGTAATGTTGATTTGGAGCTCAGGAGCAAGTGGAYTTCTGTGTCTGCACAGACTCCTGTGCAAGGAGGTGAGGGTTGCCATGCCAAGGCCTTCTCTTGAGATAAGTAGAGGTTACTGATTTAGCTTGACAAGTCAAGAAGGATAACCWGTCACACTACCATGTCTGTTCAGATGTGAGTGGAGAACTCTGAAAAAGCCTCTGGGAGGCCTGAGTCTCACCTGGGGATAAAGACATCTCTGAAGRAAAGACAGGATCCCAGAACAACAGGCATCTGAGTTGATGCCTGTGGCAGAGAATTTCATTACTGTGTACCTGTTCTGCTGCCTCTGAAGRAGTGTTATTTTTGTGTCTGGGTAGCCCATGAGTCACCTGAAATCAGAATGTCACAGCAGCCATGAGAATAATCATGGATCACAAGAAGGATGAATTAGGAAGCAGGTACCTTGATCTGTCAGGATGCAGAGTGCTTCTAAAGCAAAATGTGCAAACTGTTACAGATCTACATTCTGAACAAAAAGCAACTGCTTAGGTCCTACTGGTGTTGAACTAAAGATAATGGTGAGGAAGAATTATATGCAATGCAAGGAAAAAATGTCTTAATGTTGATAGTGGAATGTAAAATATTACCAAAGTAATTGATGCATATTGCATCAAATCATTCACTAAAATAACACTAGACAAAACATTGAAAATATGTCTGCATTTATGGGGAGATGAAATYAATGATCCAACATCAAGAATTTCCCTACCAGGTTCTTATTGACACAAACTGCTTCAGAAGTCTTTATGCATCTTTGTAAATCATCTAAAATATCCTTTTCCTAACTAAAGTAACAGGCTCAGTGCACCTCATCTGCAACATTTGTAGTGGATTTAGTGGGACTTCTGGGACTATCTCCCATCTGAAAAGCTTGCTGTGCCATTAAGGCAACCATGAGAAATTGGCCTGAATCTTCATTACTTGATCCAAATTTTTAAGCTATGATTCCTAAACACATGATTTCACTCAAAATATGGCATGATTCAAAATACATTGTTTCTGTGATATTTTCACCACAAGTACTAACTTAGTGATTATTTTTTTTAATCAGTATTTGTAAATGTTTGGGATTCTGAAATTGGGTACAGATGAATATAGAGTTTCTGTGGCTGTTCAAATGGATCAAACAATACAGATCCTTGCATTGTGTGTGCAGTGACATCTGAGCCAGAGCCAAAATTGAGATTGTATACTGAAAAGATTATCACTTAATAATTAATAAATGTCTGAATCATGCTTCRAGAAGGATTAAGTATAAAAATATAATTAAAACAGTTTTAACATAYGTCAGTCAGTAAAATAATATGAAATGAAATTTCAAGAAAGAGAAGCTAGGTATGCTTCCCTGCCACCCACAAACAGAATGAAAGAGGATAATCAGAATACATAATTAGTAGCAACAGAGGTACACTCATACACTTCATGAAATCTTAAATGAAGTTCTGATTAAGACTTATAATTAATGCTGATCTTCAAATCCTATTTATTTTATGTAAAAAATATTCTGCTTGATCTTAGCTCTTCAGTTTGTTCTGGATTCACTTGCATCTTTCTATCTGGTAAATAACTCATAGCTAAAGATGCCATATTTTTTTTTTTCAATTTCCATTTCACATCAGTATTCTCTAGATTTTCCAAATGGATGTTAGAAATTTGAGAAAGAAAGAATTGCAAAGGTGGTTTGTGTCTAACTAGACAAAATAATTCCTAAACTTTTTAAATGTTCCTATTTTATGGTTTAAGTTTTCCTTTAATTCCTTGAAATTTACAATTTGAGGGGCCACTGAAAAACTTTTTTACAGTGAGGGAGGTGAAACACTGTCACAGGTGGTCTAAAGAGGCAGTAGAAATCCCACCTCTGAAAAACATTCAAGGTCAGGTTGGATGGGACTCTGAACAATGTGATMTAGCTGGAGATGTCCCTGTTCACTGGAGAGGGGTTGAACTAGATGATCTTTAAATCTCTCATTCAACACAAYTATTCTGTGATTTTATGAAAAATGAAAATTCCACTGAGACTGACTTWAGTGGCTCAGAAAAACTTTACCTGTTGTAATAGAACATGAAAGCATCGAAGCACTGTGAGTTCATTGGAGGCAGRGGTGGGTGAGGCTGGTGAATTACAAAGTTCAAGTTCTGTCCAGGTAGCAGTTTCCTGAGAAAGTYTGGGAATATTATAAAATTTTCAGTTAGTGAGTTATTCATTTTCAACAAGTTTAGAGTTTAGTGGTTTTCAAAATTTTTTTTTTATGGCTGAAAATGGTTTTTGGATTTTTTCCCTGACAGTTCATCTCTTCTAAGCATTGTTTTTTCCTTAGTGTTTTTTTTGTTTGTTTGTTTGTTTTTTTTTGACTAATGACTTCAGTAGTTGCAAATTCTATGTAGTTCAGTGGAAATATTAATTAAAGCAGCTCAAGTTAAYCATATGCATAAAATCTGGTAGGATGGTTCTAGTGCAAATACAAAAAAGGAGTGATAAGGATGATCTACAYTTTGAAGGGACAATAATCTGTCTGTCCTTCACAAGTTACGGCTATTTTAGTACTGGCTTAATATTTTTTTTAAGTTTAGGATTYATRTTCACTGAACACATCAWATGTTTGAAACTGTTCTCTGTAAARGAATTTCTTATGTGTCATGTTTACATGACTTKGTCTTGAGTTTTTTAACTGTTCAAGGACTTTGGGATGATCTCTAGTTAGCAACAAGTAAGCTACAAACGCGTGGGGGGAGGTACAAATATTATGTTTGAAATAGGGATAAATCAAAAAGGGACAATGTGTTTAGAATAGGTATGGAAGAGGATTTGTAATGTTTTGAARATATAGGTGTAATAATTAAGGCAGTTTCCACCAACTGAAAGAAGTTTCCAACGTTGTCACTAGTCTTAATGTAAATAAGGAGATTTCCTCTCTGAGACTGAATTATTTTTTAACCTCTTTGAGCCAGTAAATAATGTAGAACAAACTGGCCTTTGGTAGAGTAAAATTCACTCTAACTGGACCTTTCTCATCAGGTGAAAATAAAAGAAAAGCATGAGTGCAAAACTCCTTCTAAACATGCTGTTTGATATTTGCAGTTCTGGAATAGGCCACCTGGAACCTGAACTTGAAACAGTGCACCAGGACCCAATCTCCTTTCCTTGTGATCTATTGTCAGTCTAGTTTGCAGCTGCAGGAAATCTAACAGTACTTTTAAAGACAGCAACTCTTTTTCAGCAGCAGTGAAATCTGTTGCCCCAATCACAATTGTATTTACCAATGACAGATTTCAAGTCTTCTGTGCTTTTACACAGACAGCAAGGGCTTGACTGTTAGAATATTATTTATATTCTGAGTGCTGGCTCTGCAGGTTGTGTTGTCTTGCCTATTATAGAGACAAACAACTTTTCATGCAGGAAATTGTGCATGTATTATTTTCCTTTCTCTTACTTTATGGTCAAAAGAATAAAATGAATACACACAGCCAGTCACATGAAAAAGTAATTGAAGGTCAGGTGGGATATGTTTCTTGTATACAGGATGAAGTTTTCCTTATTTTACTCCTGGTGTCATGCCCACAACAATAAGCAGCTTTAAAAATTGACAGATTTATCATCTTGACATGCAATTTTCTGGGTAACTTTCCCAAAGCTGTGCTTAAGCTATGAAGCTATTTCTATTTGGAAAAATAAACTGATTATGATGTTGTACAGATTTTTTTACTATATTCAATTTTTTTCCTGAGTTCTAACCTTGGTCTGTGGTACTGAGGATATTAAATTCCTGGGGCTGATAATTATGCTCAGTGCTTAAGAACTGGAGAAAAAGTCACGGTGCTGTAATTGATGGTGTTGAAAATACTGAGATTTAGTCAATCTTTGGAGCAAGAAGTTGAAGCCTTAATGCATGGAATGCTTTCTCTAGACAAAAATTATTATTTAAAAAGTTGGTAACATTGTACATRGAAACAACTGCAGCATTATAAAGCTATGGGCTATGAGGTAAATAGGAGAAAGGTGTAAAATGGGGAACTGTCCAATCATGATCATGAAAATCCAAGCAATCAGGTTTAAAAATCAGTGCTGAAACGTGACATATATAGATATATAGTTTGCTTTACAAATTATTAAAATTGAGTAATTAGTCTGAAACAGCTTTACAGGGAACCAGACATTTTACTTTTCAGAAAGACTGTCATTTCAGGAGAGATTAAACTGATTGTGTATAGCCCAAAGTTTTAAAGTCAGCACAGAGCAATTGTGACAAGTTTGCAATTCTTCTCGGGTCTGTCTACTCCATCCCTGGAAGAGTTCCAAAAACAGGATGTGGCATTTCACAATATAGTTCAGTGGGCATGRTGGTATTAGTTAAAAATTTGGACTTTATGACCTTGGATGTCTTTTCCAACCTTACTGATTCTATGATTCTATGAAGTGTTCAAGACCAGCTTGAATGGGTATTTGAGCGACCTGGTCTAGTAAAAGGTGTTCCTACTCCAGGCAGGGGGGTTGGAACAAGATGACCTTGAAAGTCCCTTTCAACCCAAACCATTCTCTGGTTATAAAGGGGAAACTAGCTTTATGAAGATAAGCAGGGGCCAGCAAAATAACCTAATTTGCCATTGGGGGTGTCAGATGAAGCAGATTTATATTATGCTGGCTAATTTTCAGTGACRCTTCAGGAAATGTTTTTTATTTGTGTCCTTTTCTTGGGGACTGGAGTCAGTGAAGTTCTGTGAACTGAACCAAGCTTCTGATGAACAAGGAARACTGTTTTAATTTCTCACAATGACAAGAAGTCAAGGAGGACTGTTCAAACATAACAAGCTCCATAAACCCAACCAGTTGTGAGTTTATACAAGGGCAGACTCCAAGTGCAGCCATCCATTTCTCCTTTTCATCTCTTTCTGAAGGACATAACCTGAGAGACTGAAAGGTTATGAAAAGGTTGAAGGTAAGGAAGAGGGATCCTATCCATCACTAAAAGTTATGGTCAATTTTAGAAAGTGCTATTCTGTGTGACTTCTTTGCAAGCCACGCRAAGCCTGCAGTATTCTTATGCTGGATAGCTCTACCTTTCAAATAAATGGTGGGCACGAGTTAATACTGCCTTTCAGTCTCTCACGTTATGTTTTCAACTGAGCTCGAAACAAATTTCTCTGTGGATGAACAAAGGACTCAGTTCTCCTGGGCTACTGACCTAGCACTCTTCTCAAGTGCAGAAGTCAAATATAAAACAAWGAAATCAAACAGCTGTAGGACCTGATAAAGTGCAAGCTGAAATAGCAGACCCAGAGGACTGCAAGTGTGATATAGCAAGCAAAGAATCATTCTCATATGAGTAGTGCATCATGTCAACTGTATTACTGCCAAAATGGGAAAAAGCAACCAGGTAAGAACACTTTGAAAAGAATGAAACAAACGAATTCCTAATCCGAAAACCAATCTCTTTTTTTTTTTTTTTTTTTTTTTTTTTTTGCTATATGTACGGAAGTTTTGATAAAGAAATCAAGCTTTGAAATAAGCTGATATAAGGCCAGAAATATTCATTAGGCTGGGTAACTTCCCATATCTGTATTTCTACAATGTAGATATGGCTGCAAAACAAGCAGAGACAATTCCAGTTATCCAGAAAACTACCAAATTGGCTTTCGCATATTATCTATGGTAGTATGGTATCTATTAGAGGAAGAATAAAATCCTTCCACTGAGGAGTGCACAGTTCAAGTTAGAGAGTGYAGTGAATCACATTTGGTGCTAAATAGCCTACTTTACTAACATGAAGCTCATTGTCTGATCCAACTGCAGTTCTTTTCAGTTCAGCCTGCAAAGGGCAGGACTGCTGTGCTGTATTCTGGAGTCTGGCAGGCAGGCAGTGCACCTTCACCTTTTTGCCTTCTATTTCTGATTCATCAGAAGATTGGTAAGGTTGTAGCTTGATACTCACTTGAATATGTAGACTGTAATTAATCTGTTAACCTTCAGAGACAAAGCCGAAATGATCTAATGCTGATGTGTCTGTAAAAGTGCATAAGCAGCTTAAATTTAGAGTCCAAGGTTAATGTCCAGCAAACTGATGAAATAAACTGGTTATCCTTGAAAAGTAATTCACTTAAATGTTTTTAAGCCCTCAATCCCATCAACATCTGCCTTATTCAAGTCTGATAAGAATGTTGGAATGTTCACTTCATTTAGTACAACAAAGACTTATCCTGCACTGATTTATAGTGAGAATAATTTAAAAACCTGACCTTTTGCAACATTCTGGTAAAAAGGAATTTACAGTGACAGTGGATTCTTTTCTAAATGGTTCAAAAGCAYTTCAAAAAGCAAAAAGATGAAATGGCTTACCTGAATGCCATTTAGATATTTATGTTTCCATTTCTATCTTTCACTAAACAATACTGAAATTTTCTTGAAGCTTGGATAACTACATTTGACTGTTGTTGCTTTTTGTCTCTAGTCAGCATCACTTATCCTTGCTGTTAGTGTGACCAGGTTCTCTAAACCTGACAACAACAGAAACAGTTCAACTCTATTAATATAAAAATATACATTTAAATTAATCTCTTTAGGGAACCTATTTGATGCAACTAAGTTGATTTTTTTTYCCTTTCAGGCCCAATTAAGATATCACTTGTTTGTTGGAACTGTACTGGCTTCATATCTTTCAAATTACATCAGAATCAGACCAGTGAGCTTTTGAAAAGGTGCAGTGTTTTCACATTCACTGATTTTGCTTTCCTGGCCAATGCACCAGCTAATGTGGTGGCTGTAGTGTGTTTCTCTGCTGTGAAAAAGGATTAGGAGAAGAAAAGCAGGCTCAGACTTAACATATATAGTTTTATTCACACACTAAAGAGAAAAAAAAAAATCAAAGAATCAAAATTAAACTTTCAAAACACTTACACCTCTCCCACCAGCTTCTTTTCTTTCTCACAGAGAATGTATAAAGACAAAACCCAGAATTCAAGGTCTGTATCACTTATAAAATAATCTTCCATCAGTCTCTCAGAGAGAGAAGTCTCTTCTGGTTATGGTAGCTTTCCACAAGAAACGGTCTGCTTGTGGCTCTTAGCTCTCACAAAAAAAAGCTGCCCGGAGAGTGTGATTTTTGTGGTTCTCCCATTTACACAGCTTTCCATGGCTGCAATATGGGCTATGTACTCTATACTGCTGGGCTGTCATTTTAAAATGAACAGTTCAGGTGTAAAGGATGTTCTTCATCCCATTCAAGGGCAGAGATGTCTCTCACTTCTTCACTGGCTGAGAGGACTTCAGCACATCTCGCACTCTGTTCAAAGCACAGCACAGAGGACTTCATCACATTTCAAAACCTGCTCAAATACCTCAGGGGACCACAAGATCACTGCTACATCAATATTCACCTAGTCCATTACAAATACCTTTGCTCAAAACCACAAATCTGAACAATTATTTCCCCAGTTCATATTTTCCACAAAGATATATTCCAGCATATTGTAGTCTGTTACCACAATTCACAGAAGATTTTCAGCTTAAGGCATCTTCTTATCTCTTCATCTCTTAAGATACGTCTCTTTCATAGACATCAGTGTCTTCATAKGGTCTCTTAAAATGTCTCCTCTATGACTTCCCTTCCACTCTAGAGAGGATCAATGTTCTGCAAGCTTCAGTTTGTCAAAGAAAAGGTTAAAATCTCCCAGGTCTGCAGAAGGCATGCTGGTTCTTCCCCGGGAGGTGGCCACAGGTGGCAGGATCAGCCTTCACTGAGCCAGGCTGGAGTCTCAGGGTTCTGGCTGCTGGTGGGGGGAGGCCCTGTCCCAGCTGCAGGGTGTTCTTGGGCAGCCGGGCTTGCCTSTCCCTCCTTTCTTCCGCGGGGAGACACCGGAGGAGGAGAAGGAGCTCAGCCCGCACAGCTAGCTGCAGATGTTTTACAGACGCTGGAAACCCGATCCAGCTGGGACTGGGGTATATCTTCC
>CADDXX010000035.1:295877-372147 GCA_902810485.1 Alauda arvensis
GCTGTGTTAACCCATGACAAAGGAAACGTTTTATTTCCTCACATACAGGGTCCAAATACACTGTGGTACCAATATAAACGAGAAAAATAAGGAGTAAATTGCCTCCTGAATTTGAAAAGGAGGACTGGAATGACTTAACAATGGTGTAGGTAAAACCTAACACTAAAATTTTTCACCAACTAGAAATATCTTGAGCAACAGATTGGCCTTGTATTAGTTTATTCCTGTATGYCTTTGGGATTATGCTAATATGGCTACACCAGCATTTAGAAGACTACAGCAGCACTTACCTAGTTAGGGGAAATTTTATAAAGGGACTAAGGAAGAGAAAATAGGTAAATAGGTACCCTACATATTTCAAGGATTATTTTCTATTATTCTTTCTTTTTTTCTTTTTTTATGCCAAATATGGTATAAGGTCCTTATTCCTCWAGATTAGTTGAGACTGCTGAAGGAAAAGAAGATCTTGCGTTAAGTGCTAAAGAGTGAAATTCTGTGACAGATCCGCTCAGTATTGCAGTCAGAAATGCATAGAAACACTATTTGTTTCTTTAATTACACTGAATTACTGGGTTGGAGACAYCAGCAACCACGAGTTTTAAGTTACAGGAGACATGCCTTTTATATAAAAATGAACAAATCTTTTAATTTTTATGCCCCATTTTTATGTTTTATAAATTCTTTATTGCATGTAGAAGCCACTGAAGAAGTCTGAGTCAGATACTGTTATAGAAGATCAAATTTTGGTTGTAGTTTTTGGAGGGGATTATCATACAAATGTGAGTAGCTTAAAAGACCTTTGGACTTTGAGTGAAGACTCCCTTCTCTCTATTTACTCAAAACCAGAATTTTTGTTCTAATCATTAAACATTCATGAATGTTTATTCTTGACTTTGTATGATTRAAGTTGTTCAATAGCAGAATCCTAGAAAGAGGAGTGAAGGTTAAGTATATATGGAGAGATATTTGTAAACTGAGTGGTTTTATGAATTATAGATTGGTTCAATCTAATTCCTAATATATTTTCTAGATACACAGGTTGGAGAACCATGTTGATGGTAAATTGTCTCTGTACAGAAAATTCTAAGCCCAAATTTTGCATTATTTGTTGCATCTGAGTTATAATTCTGGGAATGTACCAAAATCAGTTTTTAGTGGAACCTTACCTCCATGGTTCTTCCAGTGGTTACTCTTAACTCTCCTGAGAGAAAAACCAACGACTGAAATAATACAACAGTTTAGTCAGATAARCATGTTATATAAAATTTTTATTTGAATTATTTGACTGACTTATGAAAATGTTTAGTCTATAGAACGCTTAATAGCAATACATACATCATATTTTTCCTAATATATAAGCTTACCAGCAGTTGTTCTTATGTGTCTGTGAGCACACAATGACTCTCCTCTTTGTATAAAGTTATTTTYAGCTAGAAAGCATGGAACTTCTGAAAATTATCACTTTTTGAGATACAGAAGTCAACCAGATCCCTGATGGATGAGAGGAAAAGCATGAAAGGGTTGGGTTTTTCCCTCTTAAAAGAGAAGTCTGAGCCAAGGTTTCATATGATCATTAGTTACTCATCCACTAAATATAAAGTCAAAATTGAACATGCATTCATGACTTAGCTGATTTTTAGAGAGTCAAGACTGTGTTTTTCCTATCAGTTGTCAGTGCTTCTGTAGTGGCACATCCATTTTTGGTCTCAGTGTGCACTTCTTTGTCAGAGACAGTGCTCAGCCAACAGTTTTTCTAGGAAGTTCTCAAGTGATTACATATATCAGGATTGAAACAGAGGTCTTTCATCTTTCTTGAAGATAGTCTAGTTAAATGATAGGGCTCCAGTTTCTGTGTTCTACTGCAAGATTCATTAACCACAATCATCTAAAGATAGCATGAAACACTTTATCACAATTCTCATTACTACATGCTGTTTTCCTATGGGCTATTGTACATGGCAAATAGAGAAATTAATACTGAGTGCATAAACATTATTAGTTAGTTCCTACAACAAGCAAGCAAACAACAAAACTGAGTGCAATCTTTATGTGCGTAGTTGCACATAAAACTGTTGCATAGTTTGGCATATTCATCATTTGGTTTTCCCCATAGCAAGTCTGATAATGGTGAGTGACAGTTATTAGGCCTTTAGTGAATATACAGGAACAGCTGATGTCTAACGGATGAAGATAAATTACTCTGATTATGGCGCTAGGCTATACAGACTAAAAAGTGKTTTTTGAGATGTTTAGGGTGATTTTAAAAAATTAATGTGGTAATTCAAGTTAATATGCTACACATATATCAAGATTTCTTTGACATTTAATCATAATGTTCTGCTTTGAAGAGCTGTAAGCATATATCATGGTACAGCTAATACTCACTAACAATCAAGGACCATTTCAAAGGAACAAATGAAACTGATGTTGTCTAGCGTAGTCACAAAAATTGATAGGGTTCTCATCATTTATAGATGCTTCCATTCAAAGGCATTATTTTATTCTACAACTAGCAAGTAATCCCTAGAACAACATGAAATGAAATGATGTCTAGGTTTTGAGTCATTTTGTTTGCCAAGGTTCTGGGTGACCTCTGCATTCAAACAGGTGAAATTTAAGTTAGGCGGGCATTGCAATAATTTTGAAAGTGGAAAAGCCACTCAGCATGAGCTTATTTTTAACAGTTCTGCTTTTTCTTAATCTAGTATCACTCAGGTTTTCCAGGCTGRAAATGAGGTTAATGCTTGTTTTTGTGAAGCTTACATCCTGAATGTTGATAGTAAAGCTACTGAGATGTTTTTCATAGTCTAACTCATTCAACCTTCCTTATTGTTTTAGGCACTATAAGAATACACTTTAAAACCAAAGGGCAGATGGCAGAAGTTATGCATCCTGTCTGATTTGTCCTTAAAAATCATGTAACCTCTAGAAAGGAAAGCAAATATTTTCAGAAGTAAGAGTTTGTTAATGTTACACACTGCAGAAACTCACCTCCCAGTAATTATGGCTCCACAGCTGGCTATTCCTCACAGTGGTGCCACAAAGTTTCTCTCTACACAGCACTACCTGACTGCACAYCTTGGTAAATCAAACTGTTCCATAATGCTTGCCATTAGAAGCCTGTGAGAAACATTTTCTCAAAGACTAGTATTTTAAAAAGATGTGATGTTTCTATGCAAGTTTGTACCTTTCCATTGCAGCATGAAAAATATACCCTGCATCTCAGCTAAAATTTCTAGTTAAATTACATACTGATATGCTGTAGTCAGGTCCAATGGCTTTTTYTTTTCTTCAGCTATTAGCATGTCAGACAGAAGTCAAATATTTTTGTGGTCTGTGGAAAGTAGATGTCACACGGTCTCAATCAGTAAAGGACTGTTGAGATGTGCACTGAAGCAGGCCTGTAGYGAAAGCATAGAATTATCCCAGTCAGTTCCTAATCTTGCAAAATGTACTTGATTGTTCTCTTTTGTCCAAAAAAGCTATGCTGACAATGTCRTTTTCAATAAGACATCAGATACGTAGTGTATTTAATGTATTTTTTCATTCCTTTATTTGTAAGAGAAAAATATCATTTCCTCCCTTTTCTCAGATTCTTAACCCTAATATATTCTATTGAGATTTCCATTTGAAGACTGTATATAGTTTTGTTATCTCAATGGGGTCTGTCTGAACACACGTATCTGTCAATTTTAACTGAAAATTCAGCAGTGTTCACATTAAGGATTACACAATAGAGTATTATGGCAGCTATAGTTTYCTCAGAATTCAAAATATACAGCAGTAGATCACTTTCCAAGCTTACTTTGGAATGGTTATATTTTCATTATAGAATCAGAATTATATACAGACACCCAGGTTATTGTTCCTTTCTTCAATCAGCTTTCTTGCAGTGAAACACATGATCTGTTATTTAGAGCCTAGCCTCAGAATGAACAYCATTGTGACACTGCATTAGCATGGTGGAAAAAATACACATATCAAGGAAAATAAATCTAAATGGATTAAAAATGAATAGAAAAAAAATTTCATGTTATAGCTACAAAATAAAGACATAATTCCCTTTTAGTTCATGTTTTTTATGTCCYTTCCATGAAATATCTATCCTACATGTTCTGTCATGCTCAAATAGTCTGTAACATTTGTCAAGAGAGGTTTGTATAATCTAGCTGTATTTTTAGTGTCTCTATTTGTGCTTTTTCTGTCCCTCAGAGAAGAAAATAATAGGCACATCTGGGGCATGGTTCATCTCATCCAAAAAGACATGTTATTGGAAATACACTTTAAATGTGATAATGTGATTTCTCTTATTTTTATTATTTAAAAAAGAAAGGAATAAGAAGGAAAAGTCCCTTCACACTGCCTGACTTGCAATGGGCACATCCATATTCTGTRAGGAGATGACATCTAAAACATGCCAGGTAATAGATACAGTTTGTCCAAACAAAACCACCTGTCTGAGGGAAGCAGGACCTYTATTGAGGCTGAACAGAAGAATGCCTGGAAAAAACCTAGCAGCAATTTCAGAAGCTACCTTTTAGATGTGTATTATATAATGTTAGATAATATTRCATTATATAATGTAATATAATGTTAGATAAAATTATTATAATGTGATTTTCTGAAGGAATATGGTACACTGCTAGGATGGAGACCATAATTGGTCTMCATAATTCATAAATGTGAAATGCATTCTTTTCATTGTGCCACCTCAATCCGTTGCTCACAATAATTCTCATTCCTAGTTACTGTTGAGGGGGGCATTTTAATTACTACTTATTCCCATTCTAGAGGCATATGTAGAATAACAAGCCTGCAACATTTCCAGCCACTCTAGGTTAATATTCCCTTCTTCTATTTKTTCTTTCAATGTTCTTGTGAGTACAACAGTAGTAACTCAAATAAGTCCTATTCTTCAAAMGTAATAGACAACAACAAAAGCTGTAAGAAAAAACCAAACAAACAAGCCAGTAACTCATAGAACACACTTTGACTAGAATTTGCAAATATCATAAATTTTGGAAAAATTGTATGGAAAAATTTGCAACATGCAAATTTAGAACAGAAATCTTGTCAGACAACAGGATAATAAATGTGCTGGTCATCTATTTTTCCTTTGGAAGAACCAGTGAAATTCTCAACACAGTTAGGCTTTAATTAATTTAATTAATTKAATTAATTTAATTAGTTAAATTTAATTTTTATKAAGTTTASAATTAAACTTTACACATTGTTTATTCCCAATTTTGCTTTGTAAAATAAATATCTGCATTGCTTTACCTTTCATCCCTTTCAAGCAGGGCAAGCATAGCTTTTACCATAGTTTTTCTTTCAAATCCATCAGTAATCTGATCCATCAGTAATCTGACTAACAAGCATTTATGTTCCCGGTTAACTAAAGCTGCAACCTTTCCCATGGATGAGAGTTCWCCTTTCCCTGAAACTGGTGCACAAGAGGTCTCAGGTCTCAGTCTAAGTGAGTTTCAGGGAACCTTTATTTTTTTTTTCCTTGAATGGTTTCTGGGGACTGCCAATACCCTCAAACAGAAAAAAAAAGTTTTAAGTCTTCACCAAGAGCTCCTGCCAGCTCATTGCCTACTTCCAAATTTTGTATAACATGAGAAAAAGCTTATTAGTTTCTGTAGTAAAGAGAATGAGGATTACTGCCCAGTGTTATAAAGCTTTTAATTTAATTGTTTTCCTTCCTTAGATATCTGTGGACAGAGATATTTCTGTTAGGAATGGAAGTGACTGAATATAAAATCCCATTGTCACAGGTGATATTTCTTTTTGCCACTAAAATTTTTAGTCAGCAATCTACAGAGAAAAAGCAAAAATTATTAACAATTTAATTCTTGTAAATTGCTTTAAAATCTTTTACTATACCCCACTTTGATAGTTTTTCTGAGATGAACTAAGGCAAAAAAGGAGAGAGTGAAAGATTAATTATGGGATTGAAAGAGGGTAACTAAAACTACTAGATCTATTTCCATGCTTCATTTTTCTTATTGAAATATATCTAAGAACATGTATATATGACCTTCATTAGGTGGTTCCTGGCAAAGCTAAGGACATTTTCAGAKGTATAACCTTCTCATTCTCAATTTGATCCAGCTCTTACCTGTTAGACAKTAACTGTAGCTTAGGATGGCTACCAATTCTGTTATAATATCTGGGTACTTTTGCAGAGTTTTAAACATTGCTTAGTGAAAATGGGGAGTTYTTTTAGATCCAAAATCTTTGGGGAAAATATTTCAATTGGAGTTACATCAAATTGAAATTTTACTTYCATGTTTTCAATGTATAGCTTCTGTATTTTAATTATATATTCAGAAAAATCCCCACCTAGACTGGCATTATAAAGCCATATATTCATATTAAGAATACCTGTTTCATGGCCATGCTCCAGGGGCAAAAACTTCTCCCATCTTTAAAGGACATACATAATGGCTTTGCACCAGGAGTGTATAAGAAATGTTGCCTACTCATCCACCCTAAAAGAGAAGGGCAKATGGGAAAGGGATAATGCTGGTGGCAGCAGGGTAATGATMTACAGGTCAGCCATGCCTTTGCAGRAAGAGGCTGTTWTAGCAAGCTGTGTATCTAGTCTCTGCAACAGGTGGGATCAGAGCATGTGTAATTACCAGCAATTTGCTTATCACAATCTGTGGTAAGTGAAGTACTTTATGATTACATGATAATACATTTGCTTCYCTGTCTGATCTCCACCTGCTCAGAACAGGATCGTACGGATAAATTATTTTTGTTCATGAATATTCTTAGGAGAGAGAGAGAGATATTGCTCGCTGAACTAATTTTATTTTATTCCTGTAACTAGGCTGCTATTATTTCTCATGACAAATTTCAACCTCTTTTGGATGCACTGCATAATAGAAGGAGCTACTAAAACTAGCAAACTCTAAATGTTATTCTGTGCTATCGTATTTTCCCTTGGTTTTAGGAGCCTCTGCAATAGAAACACAGAAAAGCAGTAACAGTTCAAATTCCAGAGTCTTCCTGTTTCTTCATATAGAGGTATAAAAGGTTAATTTAGTATGTCCTAATGTGYCTGCTGTAGGTAAGGGCTTTTCTATTATTCCTACATAATTTCTCTAGAGAAAAATACCCATTGCTTCTTTTTCTATAATTCTGTCAAATAACCCCAGAAGCCCATACAATCCTTGATTCTGTACTGTAAGTGATGCAATGACATCATTTAAAGTGATTTCTGCATTTAATTTAATTTAAATAAATTCTTGCTGTCATAGTCCCTRCAGTTATTCCTGAACCTCAGATGGTTAAAGCTAGCTGGGCCTGGTACAGATGACGTGGCTTGGCAGCATCAGTGCACCTGAGAGCTCAGGGCAATGATCAAATATGAGCAGCTGCCCTTGCACTCCTCARATACCACTAATGGGGCTTTATAGGTGCCCTTTCCATTGGTGCATGGTTTTTCACAGTGCTTAATGAGATTAGAACACTGTTTAAAGTATATTGCCTGTGTTTGTGATGTGGAGCAAATATTTACATTCTATATATGGCTTTGATAGCGGTTTTGGCTTTAAGCTGGTTCAGTATTTAACAGYACTAAGCTGTTGAAATGGATGCAGTTTTAAAATGTTTGGAATAATGAACTGCTTGGGACATAATGTAGTCATGTAGTTGCAAGAGGTGCTTGACACCATGTTTTGCTGGTAGTTGCTTATGCCTTTCTATTTTCTACCAAAAGCTAATTGGTTAATCACACTTAATACTTGGACAGGTTGGTGATTGTTCCATGTAATGTAAAGCAATGAAATATTTACATGCAGTTAGTAATGCAAAAAGATTCTCTGCTGCAAATCAGGGAGGGAGGAGGAAGGGAGAAGCAGAGAAAGAAGGTGAAAAGGTCAGCAGTGAAAATAGAAAAGAGTGAGAGAATAAACTTTTTTCCTTGAATAGTTGAGCATGCATTTTCTGTCRAGTATTAAAGATTTAACAGAAAGCTTATTTTTGTTTATTGGGAGTGCACTTCACAAATGCTGGGAGAATGCTTGAACTGACCTCAATCTTTGGGACAGCACTACATATTCATATGAATCAAAATGCTTAGGCAGTTCTTTAGAGTAGAATTTGTATAGGAAATGTTCCCTTTGCYTTATGTACTATAACAAAAGATGTTAAAAGAATGATGTGGTGCTAGACTAAAGAGGAGAGAGATAATCCTCTATACACTTTTTCKSTTACTTTAAAGGAATAATTTAGTTTTCTTGAGYTTTTAAGTCTACCTCTAGATGAATACAGATATCCACAGTCCTTTAAGACACTTGAATACTTTTTCTCTGTTCACACCTGRTGAGAGTTTTGTAAAAGTTCACAAATCCTTTGACAAAACTGGCTCAGTATTTTGTGCATATACTCTGTCATCTATGAGCCATTACMTCAGTGGTAGGGGCTAACAAAAGTATTGATTTCAACAACCTTAAGTAAAAAGCTTGGATGTTGTGCTGAAAGTCTAATACAACTGCATTACAGTATTTTGACTGGACAAACAGRATAAAACACAGTTAGAGCTCAGGAGTTTAATTTTGTTTTATCTCTGGTACAGTAGGTTCCTTTGAATACAGTRGTTAAAGTTACCATAAAGCAACTAGAAACAAAAATTTCAAAAAATTTCAAAAAAATTTCAGAAATGGCCACGAATTTCATCTAAATAAAATTTGTGAAGGACAGGTTCCTAAAGCTTGAACTGSGTGGCTTCACAAGGTACTTTCAGCCTCAGTGATCCTGTGATTCYTATAGTAAGTTCATATAATGTTCTACTATGCAACTTCCACTGGGTTATACCAAGGGAGAAATTTTTGAGACTTATCCAYGTTGGACTCAAGTGCATACTGCGAACCCTCAGCTATATTTACTGGAGAAATCTGCACCAAAAAGAAWCCCCTTGAACACCAATGCATGTTCAAGTGTGGGCCAAAGGTACCTCAAATACAAATTTGGATCTGTTCATAGGCCCATTTCTTTGATCAAAAGTCACAGAATTCTGAGTAAGGTCTGCACTGTTTATTGATGTTTCTTTTGTACAAAGTTCTAGCTCTAAGCTTAGATAGAGTTTTGAGCTGCAGTTTGAGCACTAGTGCCCAAATCATAGATTCCTTATTCTGTCTGTAAACATGGAATCCTGCTTATCACTATACTAGGTAATGTATAAAATCTGGTTTAAAATGTTTAGCTACCATTATCTATGCCTTTTAAATATATTGTTCAATTAATGGATACAACTATTGTAGAATTAATCTCTTCATTGTTTGTGTATCTGTTAATGCARTGAGTGTATAAACAATTTTTGTCATTGGACAACCTACAAAATCATTAAAAACACCATTCAGGATATGACTTATGAAGGGGACAAGTGCATCAGAGAGATTTTTAATTTTCTCCTGTTTTAGTTCTTATTGTTTTGCACTRACACAATGTATGATTAAAGAGATTTGATTTTCACACATAGGATATCCATTGCTATTTACATATGATTAGATCATTTTGATTTCTACTGATAGTAGATTATCTTAACAGTAAATYCTATTTGGACAGAATGAGAGAAGATGATAATGGAATATTTGCTGCATGCCTGAATTCTAAACATGTCAGGAAGCATGTGAAAATTAATCAAGTTGCTCATTTAGGGAAACTAATTCAGGGGTAACTTCATAGGTGTTATTTCCTGCTCAAACTTCACAGGGGAAGGGGTTAAGCTTCAGCATGGCTGTGGGCTTCACTTAGAGGAAATAGTACAGATGCAGAGCAACCCCACGTGTGTCAAGGGACATTTTATACTGTCTTGCCAAGACTGAAGTTATGGGCCAGAAGTATATGTGTCCCAACTCATGTAGTCTCATGATTCCTCTTGTCTCCCTTTCTATTGCACCAATATGTAATCCTTTATGTATTGCTGTGATCTTTCAGTAAATCCAAATTGGTCTCAAAACAACTATCAAGAAAACAGGGAGAATGACATATAGCATGTGTAACTGCTAGTCAGGACACAAAAATGTTCTGTGTTTTTAGATCTCTGAAGAGTAATAAATGTCACTTGAAACACAGATAGTACTTATAGTGACATAAAACCACAGCAAAATGTCCTAAATAAACCTTTCATTTTTTAAATTGACACGTACTGTATCCTTTTCAGCAAGGAAATGCATGTCTTTGTCTTCCTCTGTTGTGTTTCTATGAGACAGCCTTGCTGCAGCTGTAATTTAAAATACCACAGCTTTTTCTTGAGTCTAAAATATTGTAACAGTCATCTGGTTAGAAATAGGAGATGAAAGGCACACTGTTAATGCTTACTTTTACTTAAACTTTTGTTTCTTCTTGGTACCTTATATATAAAAATTGCCCTGATTTCAAATTACAGATTTTACATTGTGAAAAAAAGGTCACTGTCAATTTATAGAACAGATATGGGCCCCACTTGTTTATAACTCATCTCTGCTATTTTAGACTTGATCTTCTTGAGTGACCTGGAAAAGTCGGAAAAATAGGCCTCTTGATCAATGAGAATTGAGATAATCATTATTAATGGGGAAACTTTCTATCAAGGGCTCTTCAAATAGATTTTTTCTTAATTGCTTCCTCACCACCACTGGAAAAAGGAAGTTAATTTGCACAGAAATAGCAAATACATGGAAATAAGGAGGTTTGCAGAAAGCTTGTGAAAGTTATCTAAGCTTTTGTTGAAAAGATTTGAAGGGWGAGCATATTCAGTCTGAATTAGTTCATTAATCCCCAGTGGGTATCTAATACAAATATGCAGGTCCACATTGAAAGCTCAGAAAATATCTCATTGCTATTTGAGACAAATGTGGGTGTAGTTCTTGTAGAGAGGAGAAGTTGTTCTGTAATCCCTTTATTCGTGTTGGTTTTMGGGGTTAAGAATCTGCTCATTTGAAGCTGTTAGGCTAAATCAGCCCACATTAGYTCCTCAGATATGTTTTTTGAAACAAATTAATTAGAAGACCTTGATATTCTACCTTATGCTGAACTGCCTGAGTTATAATTGTGAGGATAATTGGATGTATCTCCCTACTCTACAGTAGGCATTCAATAGCAGATGGTGCCTTGATGTCTCATTTTTCAGAAATATGGTAGATTGCTTTCACTAGTATGCTATAGAGTGCCATCATAAATAATTGCTACTAAAAGAGTTGGCAAATAAAACACACATATTATGACATGCATTTTAATAAAATTTGAAATGTTTCCTATCTATTCAGAGAGAACTTGTAAAGTGCCATAGAGTGCTTTAAAATATAAGATGTTGCATAATAATAATTGCTCTTACAATCCATTTGTCTGTCTATCATTARACTGTATTTTTCGTGTAACTTATTTTTGTGATATTCATGTCACACTCCATTTTTATTTCTGAGGTTCTCAGTTGCAGGATTTTAAGATAATTCTTGAAAGTTTATTCACTTGGCTTTGCATTTTAATTGTAGGCTTTTATATTTAATTAAGATYTTGGTGGCATCTGTTCCAGGAATGCCATATAAATGTTATGATTCATATATTTATGAACTATAAATATTTTGTTCCAACAAAAGCCAACACAGAACTCCCAACACCTACACATAACTGGGAGAGATATAAAATGCCTAAAATTGAAAGTGTATRCAGTTTGGTTTTAGATGTAAAACTTTTCCATGTTTTGTGAACCAAAGGTAGAAAACTGGATTTAYTTCTTACTCACTGATCCTCATTATAACACTCCATTTGTTTAAACACCAGTATATTAACTATTTGAAGACCTCAACAACTGTTTCCTCTGTGGAACAAACAGAAATGCCATTGCATCCTTCAAATGRGCTAGGAATAAACTTCTCGTAAATTACACTGGTTGAATTGTTTTATTTTCAGATACCTGAGTGTATGCCCCAGAGACTGAAATGAGAWTTACATGGATGCTTTCTAAGACCTGAAAGTTCATAAGTAGCTTCAGATTTCTGGTCATCTTAAGACGAGAAATGCAGATACATAAATGATTTGATTTTGCTCTAGCGCTACCAAAAAAAGGTTGTACTCAACTTTTCCTGGTTTATTGTAAGGTATATTTGAATGTTCTAATCACTGCTCAACTCATTGGCTCACAGTTCTACCTTCAGGATTGCCTAGTTTAAATATATGGTATCATAGTAAAGACAGGAAATGGGCACGTTTTTATGGTTGGCATTCAACATTTATTTGCAAAAGCTTGTTGTAGACCAAGGATTGGAATACTGAATAAAGCACATGGCCACCAATCAAAAAGGATTTTGTCAGTCAAGACCTCAGTTTTCTTAGGCAAAAATAAAGGTGTGCCTACAGAAAAATGTGAGAACTGGGCAGGCATGGAAGATGGATGCATGAATGTGTGTATTCAGTAAACACCTGCACTTATTCCATTAAATAGTTCCTTGTTCCCCTGAATCCATGCTTAGCTACCTCAGCATGCTTTGGCACAGAGCTGTAAATTCAGCCTTCAGCTGCATGATGGCCACCTTCATTGTATCTCTTGGAATTGTCTCCTACTATCAACTGATACTTTCCAGCTCCTGAACTACAAAAGATTATTCTAATTTCATTCTAATCCCTGCTTTTATGCTATACAGATCTTTAGTATCTTCTCTTTTCCAAATTGCATCGTACTATCTGGTTCAGCCATTCTTTCTATGGAAGTCATGCCACTTCCATAATAATTAGTATGGGTAAATTGACTTTGTTAACTTAGAAAATAAGTAATTTTTAATTGTTATTATTATAAAATCATTTTTAAATTATTCTTAGAAAAAAGGGATAAAATTGAAGAGAAATACAATTGAAATACAATCAATAAATGATTCCTGCAAAAGGAATCAAGACATAGAGTTAAAATCCATATGTGTTAATCTTTTTATTTCATACTTAATGACTCAATGTAATTATTCTAATATCTGCATACTCATTAAATTGTGAAATGTTCTAATACAAGGCTGATAGAGATTGACCAGCCAAATACCTAGGATAACTCAGGCTGGAGGGAACTTCAGGAGGTCTTTAGCCCTACCTAGTACTCAAAGMAAGATCAGCTCTGAGATCACACCAAGTTGTTCAGGGCTTTGTTSAGTCTTGTCTTCAAAACCTTCAGGATTTGCAACCACCCTGGGCAATCTGTTTTAATGTCCTTAGGGGTCCATTTTTTCCCAGTCTGGACTCACACTGGATCTCTTTGGGATAGATGAAATTCCATTTTTTTTCCCCTGAATTTACTGGACAAGAACCTGCCCAGGACCAGAGTGTACACTGACAACTGGACAGTCAACTGAAACACAAAATGCTGTGTTTCTATCTCACACAGCATTTTGAGATAGAAAMCAGAAAAAACACACATGTGCCAAACTGGAGCTGGCTGACTTACAATGCATTTTTTTAATACCCTGGAGGATATGGAGTTTGCATTCATTTCCTTATCAACTTCCMAAAACACAGGTTAAACAATAATGGGGTGCAATGTATGAACAACTTAAACCACCCAAAATGAACTTCCATCTGCCTTAACATTCCYAGGACTGTTTGTTCAAAATCCTTTTGAAGAGTTTAAAAGAGAAATGTTGACAGTCAGAGAGCAAAACTAATTTTCTCATGGGTAAAGCTCCACATTGTTTTACACCTCTGCAAAWTTTTACTTATGCATGTTAAAGGGAGACTGTAACTTGGACGAGTGTCAGTAGAGGTAATTAAGCTGACTGAGGAGRTAAAGCTTAATTCCCAGACAACTAGCAGAGCTTGGCTTGTTTAGGCTAGAAAAAAAATCTAAGAAGGCACTGATTGCTCTCTATCATTTCATCAGGAGAATAAACAGAGAGRAAAAAAGAGCTATTGAATTTAAAGAAAAGATTTAATGCTGGCATAGGAGGAAATGATGAATAAATTTAGGATGGAAATTAGAGGGTTTTTTAGACATCATAAGCATGGCTTTCTTGAATAGATTTCCATTAGAAATAGTACAGACAGAGAACAAGTAGTTTTTTTAAAAGAATATTATAGTTTATGAAAGGCTCGCTTGTGACTGAAGATGACTGGATCTGATGAAAGATTTCCTGTTTGATATTCTTAGTTTAGCAGATGACCTTTTTYCAAGTCTCTTTAGGACTTATTCTCAGAAATGCTAAACCCAGTTGAAATTCATTTTATCTTGTTCTGAGAGCAGTTCCTTCATCTGTAAAATGCATGTGCCACTTAAGTTGAATGTGCATTTGCAACCCTTAGAATAATTAAAAGGAAAAAAAAATCAGTTAAAATTCGGAACACACCCTAAACTTTTTTTAAAGCAACATAGGAATGTCAGGAATTTCTGAGGTTAATTAATCTGTAATAGAAATAGGCAACTAAACTAATGAGAATGCTTGAAAATCTATAATGCAGAGGTTAGTCTTTTTACAGGGGCTCTYTGGGTACTTTCTCTGGTGCATGAAGAAATTCTGCTAGCACAATACACAGTTTAGGAGCATACAGCAATTATTTAATGATTAATACTCATGGGGAACAGTTACTAATAACATGTTTCCAGGTTCAGCATCTGCATGCTCATGGTGCAAGCTTGTCAAGACTGCTGGTAAGGCAGTCACCATAAAGGAGCTGAAGGTGTGTTCTCTGTTCCCCCAAGTGTTGCTGCATTGCTGCATCTAAATGCTTTTTTCCTCCRTTTTTATATCATTTCATACTGATGCTTTTCTCTTAAGTCACCGAGTTAGTAATTTCCACATCTGCTTTTGTCTTTCTTATGTTGCATAGAAATAACTTTTCTTTCCTCTTGCAKCTAAAAGGTCCAAGGTCAGAAAGCTGTGTTTTAAGAAAAGCAGGCTTTGCATCACACACAGCTGAATTCCTAAGATGAGTTATAGCAGTACTGTCTCTGAATGATCAAAACTTTGAGGTCTGTAGATCCAGCACCAAGGAACTGCCCTTCTCCAGGTTTGAGAATACTCAGGATAAAAATTAATTACCTTAACTCTCTTTCACTGTAATTGTAATTCACACAGGAAGAAATTGAAGCTTTTCCATTATTTCAGTGTAGTTTTGCTGCATAAGTGCATTCTRTTACATGCATACATTAGGGGTAGAAACATCTCTAACCAGAACTATGCTTAATTGCAAATAGAAAAGTATGACATATATATTATTGAATAACAAGCTACCTGGAAAAGGAAGAAGGTAAATTTGCACCATAAAAAAAGTGGAAAATTACATGAATTTACATRTTTTTTACAGTTTACAGTAAACTGAGATGAGACAGTGAAACAAAAACTCTTTTCTGAAATGGATCATTTCATTATTTAGCAGACATTTTTCAGTATGACAATCACAATCACTGTTTGCAGAACAATCTGAGTGCATTGTCTGTGCAYTCAGCCTCTAAATTTTTTGTTCTGATTGCCCCTTCAAATCTGTGGAGATCTGGAAACAAATGTAAGCGTAGGTAGGTTTGACAGCAGCCTATTTAGCCTTGGCCTTGGGTTTACATTATTTTAGCTTTTGTTCTGCCTTGGTTTTAGTAAAGTTGCCATTTGAATTAACAGCCCTCCATTTTCTTTATGTGAAAATTMAACAGGAAGTTATTCTAACTGGGACTGTAAAGCTCTTAGCTGAGGCAAGACTTTTGAACCATAAATTATCTTCAAAAACAATGTACTGCATTTCAGGTTGACATAATTACWTTTCTTGTGCATTAAAAATAGAAAAAATAATGGTTAGGTGAAATTCTGAGCTTTGAAATACAAAATAAATTATTATTAGTAACATACCAAGTGATCCAGAGGCTCACATAATAAGCAGTACTTGCCTACTCTTGCATGCCAGTAGGAAGTGTTGCAGTAATTTATGTTACAGTGCATTACRTGGCAGCAGAGTTGGACTAGAGRATTTCCAGAAGTCCCTTCCAACCCTAGCAATTCTGTGATTCTGTATTCTAAATGCTAAATATTCTTATGCAATTAGTAAACCCCTAAAAATGATATAAGGACTGTAATTCTAAGTGACAAATTCTTTGCAAATACTATTCTCAAATATTCTAAGTGGACATGACATTGTTCAAATTAATTTCCATTTTAAAATCAATTTATAATCCCTAGAAGAGACCAGCACATATAAATTTGTACACTTTTCTATTACAAACTGTCATCTGTAATAATTTCCCACTTTAGTGTTCCTCCTGGATATCTGTTAGATTTATACTGAACCCATTGCTATTTTTCATGTTAATATCGGGATACTCAATRGATCAAAGAGCTTTAGCAAGAGTTTTATCCAGTCATGAGCATTCCTGCCTTCATTTGTATCATGGCATTTCCCTGTACAAATTTGCTAAAACTTTCCATGAACAGGATAACTAGAACTATTTGAAGAGTTAAAAATTGACATCAACAATTATTTTCAAAGGGAAACCATTACTCTGACCTATACAAATATGWATGCTTATACATTTTCAGATACAAATTCAATATATTTAAAACATCTTACTGTCTTCTTTCTTCCTCATGTTGCTGTATTACTATTTTTCTAGCTCATTCCTTTTTTGAAAAAGGAGTAAATAAATTTTTGCAGTAATATAACTTGCCAGATATTTTAAAGATGTGATTTCTTCCTAAAAAAACCTAAAAAATCCAAACCAACACGACAACAAATACACACACAAAAAACCMAAAAAAACCCCACAACAAAACCAATAAAAWTTCCCTTGAGGTTCTCAAAACTTTCATAGTAATTAAATTCTTTGTTCTAGCAGAAATGGGTACACAAAGCAGAATCCATCCAAACCAGTTTTGTGATGTGAACAATAGGATTTGATACACCTCTTGCATCTTTAATTCTATAAAATGGTGCCCTTCATAATAACTCTTCATTTTGCTCACATGGAATTCAAAAGTAGCTTTTATGATCATTCTATAATTCTACTTATTTAACAGTGTCTCTTTTTCCAAAATTTACAACAATCTCTACTGACACTAAGCAGTCTTCCAGCATTTGCTGTTTGAAACTGACATGTTTTTTCGTCRGGACAACTGTAATTTTCTCAACAGGTGTATTAATGCCTGGGGAATGTCAAAAGAGACTTAATGAGAAATCACATGTGAGAAAGAATGTCATATTTCCAAGCACGGTTGAAAGCTCTCCATGACTTTGACCCTGGTATCTTATTTCCCTGCCACTCTCGCAGTTTCAAGTTAGTCACATAGTGCTTGGCACAACCACATTCATCAAATAGACTGTTTTAAGTTATTATCCAGCAGTTTACATTGTCCAAACTTGTTYAAACTTCACGGATATTTTTCCAGYTTCTCATTGTAATGAAAGAAATAGCAGTGAGGGGCTATAGCCATAGAAAGAAATCTTGCATAATCATTGTACAAGCTTAGAGGATTACTGCTAACTATTTTGGCAGCAGWGCTTGAAGGTCTAAAATTACAAAGGTGGTGCTGTCAATTCTCACCAACCCTATCTTGCCATCCCTTGTCTGTCCCCCATCATCTTGTAATGTCCCCAGTCCCAGTATGAAAAGTGCTGCCCTTCAGTAGGTGAGCWGGCAGGATTTTACTTCAATCAGTTTTGGTTTTTTAGATACAAAGCCACYATTGATCCTGACCCTTCCTTTCACTTTATTTAAAAGACACCACTCACTCTACAGACACTGTGGCTGGTATATGGCAGGTTTTACCTGTGGTTACTCAAGGACAGGCAGCCGGAAGATGTCGYRCTGTAYGAGCAGAGAAGATCCCTCCCCGCAATAAATAATATAGATAAGSCCCCTCAGTTAACTGATACCCAGTTAACAACATAAGCAGATGGACATGACGTAGCAAACCCAAGGTATATAATCTTATGTAACCCATTAATAAAYGCCATTTTGCYGTCYACCACATTGGTGTCTGTGAGCTGATGGCCCAAGYGACCTGGACTTGGTCGCTGTGCYGTTCCTGAACCAGGTCGTCACGCCKTAGAAAAGGCAACATTTACCCATTCCACAAAATATTTTCCAAGCTGCAGCAAGTGCTGGAGYCCTAGGTTCAACGACATGCRCAAGGGCAYCCACAACTTCTTTGGGCTACCCATTCCAGTTTCTCACYACTGTCYAGTAAAGAACTTTTGTCTAATGTCTAATTTAAATATCTCCTCTTTCAGTTTAAAATCCTTTCCTCTTGTGCTTTTGCTGCCTATCTGTGTAAAAAGTCTGTCTCACACTTCTTTTATAAGCCTCCTTAAAGTACTRGGAGGCTGCAATGCTCTTCTCCAGACTGAACAGCCCAGGTCCTTCAGCCTGTCCTCACAGGAAAGCTGCTCCAGCCTTCATGACTCAAATATTTTGCTATTAYRTAACTGCAGCACAGCACCTTCTGCTTATAATTTTATCCTTTAGTATGTGATGTACTTTGGCTCAAGTGACCAACTACTTTCCACAGGATGTAGAAAGTTTGTGATGATATCACACAATGTACTTTTACTTTGAGGGACAGAGAGCCCAGACAGTKGGAAAACTTTATTTCACTTCAATGACAGCTKRTRATGAAGTGCTTGTAAGAATGAAATKACCTCTTTCAGAAGGTAGTAGTGAAAGGCATATGCCCAGACTAATAAGTTTGATTTTAATATAGATTTTAATTCTAWTGGGCTTGTCCTTATTGTATCTTTTTTTTATTTTGTCCAAGTTACTACTAGCTCTTAAAATTAATATATTTTTGCTTTTTTCCTTAATTTCATGTTATCCTCCATATTTTCTCTGATATTATAGTACAGAATTGTTTCAGCTTTTTCTCTTATGTGTAATGATAGATAAAAAATTGAGTAAACTTACATGGTCTGTCATGTATGAGGCTGAGACGCCATTTCTGCTGAAGAAATGAGGGAAGTCCATTACCTGTGTGTTACCAAATTCTATGTCACTTGTCCTTATATTTATCTTCCATTTGCATAGACATGAGATGCATTCAGATATTTAGATTCACTGGTCCTCCCAAAGTCAYTTAGTAAACCTGTGGCTAATTGGAAAATTGAGTCCAGTTGAGCACTCTACCTAAAATTAATTGATCTAATGAAGGTTTATAGCTAAACAACTGGAGACGCCCTCCTTTGTTCTAGAGGGAATTATAGTATTAAATGCACAAACAAACAAATAAATAAATAAATAAATAAATAAATAAATAAATAAATAAATAAATAAATAAATAAATAAAAAGTTTCAGAGGATTTTAGCCCCTCCCTGCTGTTTATTTTCTAACCAGCTACTAATTTTCATAAAGTGAAAATGGGAATAAATAATGTAATTAAAAATAATAGTATGTTAATCTTCTATCCCAAAGGTTCCATTTAATTGCTTGAAGGGTGATGCATTTGGATCTGATACTTATTTACTAGGGATGATTGCATAGCCACTTACTGTATTAATATTGACAGATGTCCCAGAGAGATAATAAGTTAAAGCATATCAGCATTTTGCAGTCATTTAATGTTAGCATATAATGCTACTTAATACATGTTGACTTCCACATTTACCTTCTCTGGTGAACAGAGGAACAGCATGAGAGTTTTTTCCTGACTTGATTTGATTTTTCCATCAAATAAATGAAAAATGTCAAGGAAATRAGTTTTCTAAAATGACAAACCTAATGTTTCATTTCACCAGTGGGGTGAAAATGTAACATTAAAAGGCTAGTTTGTCAGGTGCATTTATAGATTATTAGATATGGTTTTAGAAAACTTTTTCAGCACTAATATGATACGAATTCTCCTCTCAAAGGCTGTAAATAATTCAGAGTATTAGGGGAATGCAAGTTTTCAACAAAATTTYCCTTCTAAAAATTCATGGAGAAAGAAAGAAACAAAGACAGATAAAGTAATAAATTCTACTGCTATCAGGAGTGTTTTATTCTTCCACAATATATTCTAAAGCATCTCCTGATGTAGATGTGAAAATATCAAGTGACTAATCTTTACAACTGCCCTTTACCAGTTCTCTCATTCTCAAATGTGTGAAGAATTTTCAATATCTATTTTTTAATGTCAAAGAAATGCAAATAGTAGTAGTAGTAGTAGTAGTAGTAGTAGTAGTAGTAGTAGAAGTAAAAAAAAAATTTAAAGAAGGAAATATTTAATGATTTTCTTGAGGACTGTGAGCCAGTATTGAAACATATATTGTGTAGATGCATGTTCCTGACATGCAGTTCATCTGACATGCAATAACAAAGCAGCATGAATGCATGAATACAAATATCTGTTTTAACATGCAGCCTTAGCAAGTCCCCTCATGTAGGAATACCTAAATTAAAATGATGCATTCTGAGAGTTTTCCAAGAGCTTGGTATTTGGACTCTTCTTTGATTGCTGTTAAATTTGAAAAATGTGGCTAAAAATGTTTAGAGATGTTGCCTTGCTGCCTGACTGATGTTGCCTCCGATATACCTGTGCTGCAGGGCTTGTAAAGTKTTTATCTTTTTTTAGCTGGGAAATGCAGACAAATATTAAATATATTCATATTTCAGTAGGAAAAAAAAAAAAACAACCCAAAAGAGAAAAATAGTTTTTATTCAATTGTAGAGGATTTGGTTTTTTCTTTCTTCATACATAAGCCAGCTTTGTCCCTTACYGTCTTCAATTTGGCCAAAGCATTTCCATTGCCTTTTAGAAAGCATAGCCTGCATAGTAGATTGAGGCTATGTATAGTAGATGTATATCTACTATATAGTAGATAGAAGCTACTCTGCTTTACTGTATCRTCCTTACAAATTCAAGGATTCCCAKAGAATCATAGAACATCATCAGGAACATCARAATCAACTCCTGGCCCTGCATAAGACAYKMCAAGAATCATACCTGTGCCTGAGAGCATTGTTCAAACACTTCTTGAGCTATTAGGCTGGTGCTGTGCCCWCTTCCCTGGGGMGGCTGTTCCAGTGCCCAGCCATCTCTGGATGAAAAGCCTTTTCCTGATACCCAGCCTAAACTGCCCCTAACAGCTTCATGCCATTTACTCACGTCCAGTCACTGGTCACCACACAGAAGAGATCAGTCCCTGTCCCTCTGCCTTTGCTCATGARAAGGTTGAGGACCACAATGAGGTCTCTCCTCAGTCTCCTCTTCTCCAGGCTGAACAGACCAAGKGACCTCAGCCACTCCTCACACAGCTTCCCCTCCAAACCCTTCACGGTCCTAGTGGCCCTCCTTTGGGCATTCTCTAATAGCTTCATATCATTTTCATACTGTGGAATCCAAACCTGCCSCCAGCWCTCGAGGTGAGGCTGTCCCAGTGCAGAGCAGAGGGGACAACCCCTTCCCTTGCCCAGCTGGTGCTGCTGTGCCTGAGGCACCCCAGGACACCTAGATAGAAAATAATAATCTGTTCTTATTCACTACAGTTCTTCCTTCATCTGTTGCTGCAAAATCTGCAGGGACTCAGGAGCAGTCATGAGTCACTGTCATTCTCTTCAGGAAATCTGCATCAAATGAGAACACAGACATTGAACTTCATATCAAACTGTGAATGAACAGASTGGGGTAAATGCACTGAGGAGGTTTTCTGTAGACGAAATGGCAAAAAAGGTTGGTTTGGAATGGGCAATATGTAAAAAATTTATGCAGCAAATGGAGCCATTGTTTTATTAGGCTCACCATTAAGCATTAAGCACCAGAATGGATTGGAGCCTCAACCCAATGAGTATAGACAGAAGACAGGGAGAATTTGGGAACTGTGAGGTTCAGTTTGTTTGTTTATTACTGGGAAAGAGCAAAATATGTTAAAAAAATGAGATATTTTATTCACTAATTCAAAATATAATCTGATTGAAACCAATCCCAGAAGAAAAACTCTGTGTGTTCATTAAGTTAGGAGCCACATTCTTCAAGCTGTGTTCTTTTCCCATATCAGCTCCTTATGTCTGTGAGTACTTTTGATCACTTTTGTTTATGAGGAACAAGAGACAAATATGACAATTCTAGATTARCAAAAAAAATACCCAGRGCCCAGAGGGAGGAACTCCTTTAGATGTGTTCTTACTGCTGAGATAAATCAAAGTATCTAACCTTCTCATGAAGATGAATAAGGTCTCCCAGGGATCAGAGTGCATTTCAGAGTGAAAGTTGGATGTCTTATATCAGTAGTGATCATTAGGGATACTGTTAGCTGGGTGGTAGTTTCAAAATCACAAGAATCTTCATTTCTCTGTAGAAACTGGCGTTTTTAACAAGGTGATCTTCATTTTTATGCTGTGGTAAAGGAACATATTTTTGCAGACTGTATACCGTAATAAAAAAACATATAATCTAAGATCTATAGTTAGAGYTTTCATGATTGAACTATTTATAACTTATCCTATGGCCAAAAGTGGGTCACAGACTATGAGAACAGTGATTAAAAAAATATGATTAAAAGCATCAGCAGTTATTTTTTTTTCTTTTCCATTTTTATTGTCAAGCTGTTCAGCCCAGGGATTCTGTACTCAAGACTCATGACTAACTTCACATTTGGAAAAATGTCCAAATGAAGTTTTTTTGTTCGATTGTGATGGTTGCATCATTCACTGTAGAAAGAATTGCATTTTTAACATAATGGGCAACTGCCCTAAAAGTGTTGGCTCAATCTTTGCTCACTGAATGCTTYAGTCCCCTAAACTGTCTGTGTACAGCTGAGTTCAATAGTTAAAATAGTATGGTGAGATTTTCTTCCTGTTTGAAGAAGAGTAAGTAAAAAAAATATGATGGATGTGTGGGATAAAGTTGGCTTTACATTTATTCCTGATATTTTGTTCACATTTGGAGACCAAGTATATCAGTTTTCAGAGTCGCTTTCTGAGATTATACAAAAACATACAAATTTTTGGATTGTGTTTCTTACTTCACAAGTTCAGAATTTTCTTTAGCCAGCTAAATCTTTATCCTTGCTAGCCTTCTGGCTTACCTCTCATCTTATTTATCAGGTTTTGGTTGAGTTTTTTGCTTGTTTKGGTTTTAAAGTTAATAGTTTTGACTGAGTTTTATGTCAAGAAAATTATTTCAAACTAAACCTTATTAATATGTTTTGTTGTATACAAAGTAATTTGGGAAGTAAGAAATAATTTTTTTTCAACCTGAGAGGCCATTATTTCAGTAAACTCAGTAGTTCCCTTTTGTTTCAAATAAAATATAAAAATACTTTTACTGATAAATTTCCTCTTTCCTTCTCCCCTTTTCTTTTTAGTTGATAACCACATTATTTTTTTAATTGGTAAAAAGTGATGTTACAAATGATAGTATTAATATCAGTAAGGGYTTAGAAAGCTAATTGGCCACCACAGAAAAAATACAGTAATAGTCTATTTTATGGTTATATTAGGTGGATGTAATTTATTAAGCTAAGATTATTGGAGCCCAAAGCTCACATCAGTCATTTCCATGTTTCTCCATATTTTCCTATTTACACACTTTAAWTTTTTGTGAGTAGGTACTTTCTCCAAACAGAAGGAGTCATATTCTGCCTAAGAAAGACTAAGAAAGCAAGTAGAAAACCTCCTGGTGCTACAGAGACATGAAGARTTCATTCAACAAGAAACTGAGCTTCTTAAGCAGACAGAAATGACATTTCTATTGTTAAGACGTTCTGTATTATAGACAGGCAATTTCATTCCACTGCTTCATTCCATTGCTCAGCTTTGAATCTGGTGTGGCTTAAGTAGAAACATTTAAGGTTCTCAGGTCTCAGTTGTTTTACATGTAATGTTCTTATGGAAAACAAATAACAGAACACTCACACCAGGAGAAATCAGTGTTTGTAAGCAGTAGCTTTCATGCTGCATAACTACATTTCTTTCTGAAGTCTCTGTTGCATTTGGGAGCAAGAGTTACAATCCTATTRGAAGACTTGTTTCAACTTACACAGTCACTTGAGCTCAGACTTTTACATGCCTGATTAGGAAAATTCAAATTAATCAGTAAAAACAATATGACTATCCCTAGAAAAAATATCAAGAAATTCCCAGGATTATTTATTTTTTTAAAGGTATCATATATGATTTTTCTAGCTGATATTGGATATCTGTTCAAGTTAAAAACAAAAACCAAACAGACTTTTGAAAAATATTGTTTCATTAAAGCAATGGCAATATAGTTGTTGTGTTACAGAGCATGAAGTAGTAAGGAAAATTTTCTAGTGTGCTAGAAAAAATAGAAGAAGGAATGAAATAGCTTMGTTGCACTGATGGAGCACTGCTTTTTGACATTTTATTTACAGAGTTTCCATTGGCAGTTTTACCTTCTTGCAAAAAAAACCCAATCTGATTATCTTCTGGCTAGAACATAGGACATGTGGCATGTAGTCCCAGGGATGTTATATTTTATGGCATGAAAACTTTGTCCTGCTAAGTGCAGGAGCACTGCCAACRGACTTGTGACTTGACTGTTAATTCAAAGTACTACTAAGTCAATTTTGGTACCATGTAATAGCAATTAGGTCTCATTTTCATATTGCCTTTAACAAAATATTAAGGGTTTACTCCATCTACAGTGTTTTAATGTTTTATTAGATAATTATTTCTGTGTTCATTAACCAGAAACATTCATTCAAGGATTTGAAGACTTTATCTGAGAAAGTAGAATTCTTAAAGATGCAACTAAGTACATTTGTAAAATGCTTTAAAAAAATAACAAGAAAAGCAACAAACATCCTCTTTAAATTATTTTAAACTTTTTCTACAATTTCAAGCATCTTGAAACCGATTCATAAAAGCCAATTAAAAGCTAGCCTGTTGGCTCAGCAGGAGGGATTCATATATCCCTTTCACATAATCCTTACTGGGGTATGATGAAATGGGTAGAGGTAAAGGAATAGCAAGTTTCTAGACTTAAAAGTGACAAAGTATCTAGTTACTCCTCACAGGAACTAAAAGGGAAAAATCAATTATAACGTCTGTGCATCTAAAAATATGGCTTATACCTCTGCATGGTGCATTATCATCAGAGCTGAGCAGACGAGAGAGCAAAGAGGGAATGGGASACTAAGGAAGTGATCACCAGAGGATGCATTAGAAATTCAGCAGGCTGAAAGCAATTTCAGTTAGAAAGGAAGAGAGAAAAATGTTTTGATGTTAATTCATTCATGCTTCCCCATTTGACTTGCAGTCAGGGCCATCCGCTTTGTAGCTTAGTGAGAAAAGGTAGAAATTTTTATGCCTGATTCTGATTTCTTGCCATTGAAGCAAACCAGAAATTAATCCAATAAAATCAGCCCAGAAGTACTTGCATGAGATTAGTGTAAAAATCAGAGCACTTCTATTTCTGTGYCACAAATATGTAGGATTTATGGCTATTTCTTTCTGACACCCATCAAGTCTTTGGACAGAATTAATGAATGTTATTCATGSTAGTTCCTGCAATAACAGCAAGCAGTCTTATTCTTGGCTACTTCCTCTTCTAAGAGGGGAGTCAGGTTTTACCTCCCCTTCCTGAGGAAGACATATATGTCTTAGGAATACTTTTTTACAAGACATGTTTCGTTTGAGTTCTGGATGAAAGGGTCTTGATTTTCCTAGCAGGTCAGTCTGTCCAATTATAGCAGAAAATGAAAGGCCTGCCCTGATAATCATACCTACCCTTTGCTTATGAGCACTGCAAGCTCTATCTGCAAAGTAATGACAGAGCTCCTGCTCTCCCTGCGCTGCAGTCAACTGCACTTTGCTACTACTCTTTAACTCACTCTGAAGAAAGTGCGGGCAATTAATATAAAAAATTCARGAGATGCCCTTCTGTGATGGCCAGAGAAGGCATTAGCAGTTATTTCCAGTTAAAGCATACTTCATTTTCAGCCCACTGCTATGGTGGTAGAAGATGCTGAGGCGCTGCATACCACCACTGGCTACTAGATCTTGTTTCTTGTGATTTTGGGAATTCTTAGAGAATATCACCCTATTATATGTTCCTCTGCAACATAATTCGTCTCCCCTTTTCACACTTCATTCACCCCTCATCTGCAAAAAAGAAAAGYTTGTCACCTTCAAAAATATAGCACAGAGAAATCTTTTGTCATTGAGAAGAGACTGCTAAACCAAGGCCTTTTAAAGGTAGAGTACAAGGCTGCTGAGCTGCAGCTCTGGAGAACCAGCAGCTGCCTTGAAATACTGTGCTTGTGGCCAAACTGCCATAAATATCTACTTTTCCACTGACTTAATTGGCACTTCACCCAAGCAGAGCGGTTTCATTCTTTCACACTTTTCTGTTCAGACAGAAGGAAAAGACTCTATTAACTGCTTTGATGTAAACCAAACCTTTAGTCAGTTAACAGGACCTATCAATTTGTTCAGTTCACCTAGTTCAGGCAAAATCAGAAAAAAACTTCAGTTCCTTTTAGTGCATTAACTGAGCTGGAGACAGTTGTCAATAAAAAAGAGCTGAATCAGTGTATTTGACAAATATTTTGGACTTCAGTAGGGCCACAACTGAAAAGACAGAAAAGTGCCCCTCTGTAGCCAYCCTTGTTATGAGAAGCAGCTTCTAATAATATGTTTGCAAGAATTTCAATTCAGCAACCATTTTCCCCCAAAGTTTGTGCTTTTGAATTAATAGAAATATTTCAGTTGTCATATGTTTATATTGTATAACATTATTCAGAGACAAGATTTTGACCCACCTATAACAATGCTAGAAACTATGCAAAAACGCATGTAAGCAAGATTTATGGTTTTAAAAGCTCCAGAGGAACAAGGTCTTCATTTGAGATCAATTACTGCAGCTTAAAGCTCTCTTGGGCTACACAATTCAGTATTTAGTGTGAGAAAACTGGACAGAGATTCTCCAAAATAAAATGTTTATTTGATTATGGCCTTTGAATCAGGTGAATTTTTCCTGAGACTGTTTTCTAGCTTTTATTTGTCACAGGAAAAACAAAGCCTCAAACTGTAAAGATTAACAACTGTGTGTAGAGGTAAATGTCWGGAATTGAACCAATGAAGCTTCAAGCAGAGACTGCTGCTGTTGTGGACTCCTTGTAAATTTTGAGAACTCCTGGTCTAAACAAAAGTGGCATGCCCCAAATCCTCCAGTTAACAGGGACAYGAAATAAAGGAGGCTGCTCTCACATTGCATGATTTAACTTGGGAAAATGTAGAGCTTGGAATTCTAAAGAGATCATGTGGTGGAAAATCAGAGTTCCCAAATGAAGTCATRTTCATAAGAAGAAGGGAATCTGAAAAAAAGGCAGTGAAGATCGTAGCTGGAGGAAAGATCCTGGAAGTGGAGGAAGACCCTTTAGATCAGACAGTTTCATGGTGACAAATACTAGGCATGGAATAAAATGCTGGGGGCGAGCCAGGGGGCTCAGCTGATGATGCCCAAGACAGGTGACAGCAAGCAGCAGCACAGCAGGGGCTGACAGGACTATGCCTGACCATCTGTGCCAGCAGGGACCTTCGTGCTGGGAAGGGCAGACCTAGCAAGCTAGGGAAGAGTGAGGGAGGCAGTGAATACATGGTATCATCAAGCCAAATAAAACTTTGAATCCCGTTGACTCTTAATAAATACCCCAGTACCACTGCATTACACAAGCAGTGTCAGAAATGGGATGCAGTGAACCTTGCTGAAATGGCACCAGGGGATCCTCCAGCAGCAGCTGTCACTGGGAGTGTGTCTATGTGCAGGTGGCAGGTCCACAGCTCACCACCTTGTTGGGCTCCATGGATCCAGTCAGGGAACCTCGCTGGGGATTTAGCACGCTGTGTCAGCAAGCACAGTCATTGGGCTCTTAATTCAGTGCATTTGTCTGCATAAAAAGTGATGAAAGATGGATGCTGGTCTCCAAGCTAATCAAAGAAAAAAAGCAAAATGAAACTAATGCCCTGGTGCCATCCATATTAGTAAGCACATAAATACTTCAGTCTTTAGTATAATTTACTTTACAATTTGTGTCCACTSTTGGCTTCTCAAGAGGCAAGAGGATGCTCCTTTTAGATGACCAATTCAATTTTTCAAATAGGGCAAACTGTGAGGTGGTATTACTCAGAATTTATACAGGTGGTTATATTTTGCCAAACAGTCATACATGTATAGGTGGAAAGTAGTAGTAATAGAAAAACTTTGGACTGGTAAACATGGTAAACATGAATGCACAGCATCCATGGGTGGACTGAGTGGAGATGACCTGGATTAACTAAAGTATTAAATAAAAAAATTAAAAAGAAAGGAAGAGCAGAGGAGGGATTAATTATGTGTCACAAATACACTAAGAAGTTACCTAGTGTAGGCGTGTTTTTGTAAATTAGAAAGCAAACACATCCAGAAGGGTTTCATGAGCCATAATTTTCTTAAGAACTATTAAAATGRGAAGTGTAACTGCACTTCTGTTCTGTGGCTTAACATATTTTCTCTGTATGTTGGGAAGCATGAACCTTGATCACCTTTGAAGTGYTAATGATTTCTTGTTTTGTCTCTAATATTTCGGTTTTTGTTGTGCATATCCACTTGTTTGTTTTTTTAACTTTAGGGCTACATAAAAGTTACAGTGTTTTGATTTGTAAGAAGTTAGCTGTGAAAAAATCCCCTGGCTGATATTTTTGGACTTGCATTATGTTTTTTAAGATATAAAAGCGTATCTGTTAAAACATGTCTGGGTCAAACATGACCATCACAATTTAAGATTCTGCCATGCATTTATGTCCCTGACCACAGCTTTACAGCATGATCCCAAGATCATTTACTTGAATCCCTCCACAGATTATTGCAGGGAAAGAAAATATTGAACCCATTATGTCAGAATCAAGGTGATTTAATGGAGAGTTTGGTAATAGCTCCTTTTAATATTTTTCTATGCCTCAGAGACCAGGAATTTAGGTGCATTGCCTCAGGGAGGATTATTYGATTTTTAGAATGCTAGTATGCATCATAATTCCCCTTTTTCTGTCTCCTATTGAGTCACATGAAGAACACTGTCCCCATTCTTAGAAAGGAGGGCAATGTGTTTAAATAATAAGCAGTGGGAAATTAGTTTATGATTCAATAGCAAGTTTGGAATCTGTGATGGGGAGCCAAAAGCAGATTAGCTGTATCCTTAACAGGAAATATTGCCATAGAAACTGAGGGAATACTTACTAGCTGCTGGAGGAAGAGACATAGRACTTATTTTCATTTTGGGGGGCTTTTTATTATAAAAATCCTTGCAGTTTCAGCAGAAGCAATATCTGTATTCCCTTGAGATTTATGCCTTTATTTTACATTTTATTCTTTGTGATGTACTAACCTCTATAAACTTCCCTGGCCTGCAGAAACATTCTAACTTCAATTCATTACTTCATCATAATAAAACTTATTTCAAGGTACATTAGGCTTCTCCAGGCAGAACACTAATATGATATGTTTGTTTCAAACAAACAAATGAAAAAAAAAATTGTGATGGGAGAGACGTTTTTTTCATTCAGCACTCAGTGAACTGAGACTCTCTCAAAAATCTCCYGTTGAGTTCAGAGCCACTACCTGTGTCATGCACTGCTTAAAATGGATTGAAAGAGTAGGAAGAAAGTGATTCATACAGTTTTAAGGGAGAAGCTGATGTCAGAAAACTATATCAAGAAAAAAAACAAAAAAACAAAACCAAAACAATTCCAAAAATAAGAAAAGGTATCAGGGAAATTTAACTTGGCATTTTTTTCCTGGTAATTGCAGGAATATGTGGCAGAGCCCTCAAAAGAGTACAGTATATTTATACTCATGCATAAGAATGGAGGTGATCATCTCCCTTCCATCTTTTCTCTACATRTAATTTTTCCAAAATCAAACAAAATGCCATAGTTTAACCCCAACTGACAACTAAGYACTGGGGCAGCCACTTCTTCTATGTCCACCCAAGGAAAACAACTGATGCTAAAACAATACTGATGTGCACCAGCTTTGCCAAAGTTCCAGTATCAGAATGATTTATGTAGTAGTTGAAAGGTAACTTCAAGTACACAGAAAACTGTGTTGGATGCCACTGGAGCACAATAATTTTCCTAATCCAAAATATCACTTTTAAGAGTGCATTAGTACAAAATGAAATAAGGGCATTTAGACCATGAAAGCAAACACATGGAAGCAATTTGTTAGCTAAAATTCTATACTGCATCAGTTTTTGAATAGAACAGAAACAGGAATCATACATTAAAGAACCCTTGGTAATGTGAAAGTGAAATAGTCCCTTCAGTTAGGAAATCTATCCTCATCTTTCAATGGTATGATCTAACTGAATGCTCCTGCCTAAATATCCACATATCTATGGTAATATAAAGATGAGAACTTTCTCAAGAAAAATTAATAAATTTCACTGTCCAGGACAGCTGGGTGAAAAAGGAAATGCCAAGCATGTGGCTAGATTAGACAGCTAATTTATTAATGTAATTTATAAGACAACTGATAGGCATTATTTTATACACTGCAAATATGGCACAACTGTTACAAAGACAGTATCAGCCCATTTTTTAACTCTTCTTTCCCTAATTGCTTGTAGTTGCAAGAATTAAAAAAGTAAAGAATTTTTACATCAAAGAAAAGCAATTCAACTAATTTGTAAAAATATTCCTCTTAGTGAATTTTCAGTTTTAGCTTATCAGGAGGCATTTCTTAATGCAAATATCTATATAATGCACAAGAAAGTCTGTCTAGTAAATCACAGCAACTCAGACCTAACCCCTTGATCAACTGCCTTAAATCACTGACTTGTTTATAAATAAGTTTTGAAAAAAAAATAAAAGGTCCTTTCTMCTTTAGCAAAAATTCCCTATCCACGCCCCACTGCTCCTCTTAATTCTTCATTCTTAAAAAATACTAGGAGCAGGATGCCCAATAATTAAAGCATAATTTCTTGTCAGTCCATTTTTTTCAATCCTTCAGCGCATGGCACTTCAGATACCTGTAGAAGAGATACTGCACTCTTTTCTTTATGTTTGGAGTAAGTTTTTGGAAGAGGTAAACATCAATTTAAAAAAGAGGAAAAGAACTTCAGTAATAGAGTTTGCTTTGCATGCCTATATGTTTTACAATTTTATAAGACTAGAATCTCATTCTAGAAACAGTTTTGTGTGTCTGACATCTGCAAATCATATCAAGTGAAATACTAGTGAAAAATGTGATTTTATTTTTAGAAACAGTAGCTGTCAGATTATGGCATATTTGATATCTCATAGTAGTAGAGGAAAAGAAGGTGAAATATTCCATAATCACCTTCTTACACAGGTTGCCACCCAGCTGCCCCTGTGAATTATAATAGAGGATCAATAGATGCATTGACTYCCTTTCCTGTGAAATGCAATCTCACCTTTGGTTTAAAAGCAAAACAGAGACATACAGATACACAAATTCTCCAGCCATTCACCTCCATTCTTTTTAACTGAATGCTTATGTGCATTGGTCTCTCAGCAGTCTACTGATAACAAAACTCCTTTCAACTCTCTAAGCTATGAACTCTGTTTCCAAAGACACTGCATCTACACTGGGATTCTTCTTCAAAAACTATCATGGTTTAATATTTTTTTCCTTTTCTTCTCTAGCCCTGTGTAACGCTCCAAAGATTTTTCTTTCAGCTTCCTAAAGAGGCAGAAAGAGGATTCTCTATTTCTCTTTTTTGTCCCCTGCATTGAGATAAACTTGAGTGGCAGCCAGTTGAGGGGATTAAAATGGGACAGAAAATAACCTCAGATCAAACATTTATCTGATATCTTTCCTCCTAGATTATCAGCAGGAGATGTGCATATGKTTTTTGGGTAAGTCACTGTTAAGCAAGCATCTGCTTTTGATTGCACAGTGACTGTAAAAAATTTAATAACTTGTAACACCTAGCAAATGCACTTCAAAAACCCTAGGAGTGGCTATGGTGCTAGAAATACAGATAAGAAGTTGTTATTTATTATTTAAATTAAGTTTATGTTAAAAAATAAATGGGTATTTTTTTCACTTCTGCATGCAAGCCTCATACTGTACAGAGAAGCACTGACACAGTCTAGGTCAAGCCACACAGCAGCAGCAGCAGCAGGCTCTCAGAGATGCTGGTTTTTAGGGTGCTGGTTTTTATCCTGAGCTAACTGGTCAAGATACAGGGAGTGGGAGCCAAAAAGAGGGACTTTTTATGGCAGTCCTGCACCTTGTTCCCCTGAGCATGTGGCCCCACTTGTGTCCTTTACCAGGCATGAATGGGGCTTTGGATAATGAGACAGCTGGCTGTCCTGCACTGGGCAGACACAACCTGCCTGGGCCAGTTCCAGTCCCGAGGGGATGGGAGCAGTCATTGCCCACCAAACACTTCAGTCAGCTGGAGGAGCCTGTGGTGCCTTGCACGAGCTGGCTTTGAAACAGGGTGGTGATGGACATGTGAGGGCCATTGGGGCAGTCACATGCTGGTAATAATTAAATTATATCAGTCTGATTTTGCACTGAGCCCAACCTCCAGCTTCACATGGTACCTCACCAATGGAGTTGAATGAGTCTGAGTTGAATCCACGGTGATAACAAAAGAAAGTGGGGAGAAAGGAGGTGTGTCTCTAAGCATTTCTTTATCTGTTCTCTTATTTGCTTCAATAYAGGGATCAGTAAATAGATGTTCATTAATTGATACTTAATTAATAGTCAACAGCACCTATACATGTTGTGTGATTACAAGGCAGAGCTCAGTTGTGAACTCTGTGCACAAATATTGGAGAACAGTGGAGTGGAAAATCTGAGTGTGCATCCCAGAGAGCAGATCAAAGTTTCTGGAGTTTCTTGTCTGAATAGACAATCAGTCTGTGGGAACACGCTGCCACCCAGCTGCAGGGGACACGGTGTGCCTTGCTCTTGTGTCAGTACCTGATGGCAGCAGTGAGTTTWAGGTGCTTATCCAACAAAGGCTTACTCCTGTATTTAGTTTTCACATAGTAGGTAAATTCTGTCTGCGCTATAATCAATGGGAGCTTTGCCAGTGTCTTGACAAGGGCTGGGATTTCACCTTGAAGTCAGCAGTATTACTTTCAAGGTGTAAAGAGAATTATGTGAGTAAACCTAGGGAGGGCTAGAACCAAATTTATTCATGGTGCCTTACATTACTTTATGATCTTGGGGTTGCTACATTTTAGTTACTGTAAAGTTTGTTTTATCGCATTGGTTTGTAAATTCACAGAATARTGCTGAGACTAAAGGTGAATTAGCAAATTTTCTTTATTCAACTGTAAGGTTTTCAATTGCCTATAAAATTGCAGTTACACAAAATTCTGTTCTCAGGATTTACTTGCAAAATGGGCAGATGAAAAACAGGTAAAACAGATTCTGTTTTTCAATACACCAGACATAGCTTGCTCATATTTAAACATAACATCTATAAATAATTCACATTTTAGAAAAGGGTAATGCCACTCATTACCTCTTTTTATCCATTTCAGAAGGGAAACCAATCTGCTAGATTTGTGTTCTCTTTTAGTTCATGCAGGAGATAAAATTTAATTTCTAGGGTAGATAATAAAAGTTTCCTCAGAAGGGGAAAAAGCAAATGTGGATCCTGATGTTGTTTGAATACTGAAATCTGGTGTAGTGATTCTCTATGAATTTGTGCAAACAAAATGTCACTCAGTGCCTTTAAAAATGAGTGTAAATCTAAAAAAGTTCAGATTGACCACATTTAAATGAAAGTAACAGCTGTCAAATCCTGATTATGAACTTTTTTCAGACAATTCTGATTACAGAATATCTCACTGGTGTTAAGTTAATGTTTTCTATTTGGTTTTGATTACCACCAGATCCAGATGCGCTAGTTGTGCTAGGAGCAAGAAAGTGTCCTTCCCTATGATCTTCAGCAACAATAAYCTCTGCTGTTRCTCATCTCCTYCCTCCCCTTTTGCTCTACCTCTGCYGTGCCTCCCTTCTTCTCCAGAYATCMTGTGCACTCATCTTTCAGCCTCCATTCTGCTCAGATTTYACTAACTATTGGAAGGTATAAATGTTGGGGGAAAAAAGTGAAGTTCCGGAAACTGGTGACTTCCAGTGGATGCAGTTGCAGTATTAAAATTAGCAGTGCCTTTCATGTTAAAGAGGACCTGATCACCAGCAGTGATCATATGAAGCATATTCCACGAGGAGAGTGTAGGCTGGTGGCAAGCTGAAAGCATGTGTGTCAAAGTCAATTTATCTTTGAGAATTTTAGGCCACACAGCAAAGTGGATTAAGGAACYCTGCCATCAACAACTCTGCCATCAACCCTGGCAAATCCACAACCTGTCAGCAGTTTCTCTGCCTCAGCTGAGCTGAAAAGAAAGGAATTGATGGTAAATCAATAGTGCTCAATTGTCATTTGCAATACTGCATAATGGCCACACTGAAAAGCCAAGCTATTAATGATAGTTCTAAGCTTTGAGGAAAGCATAAAGTAGATGTAACTTCCTGGAAATAGATTCTAATTGTCCAAGTGTTTGRCCATTAAATTTTACCTTTCCTGCTGATTTTCCAAAATACACAAGAAGRGGATTGCCCTTTCATACTGCAATGAAATCACAAATATAGATCTGACTATGTACAGTTCATTTCAAGGTACTAAGGCACTACCAATAATTCTCTCAGAARAAAATGTAAACAGTTACAGTATTTGTGCATCTATGGACATCATTGTGAGAGYATATACTGAAATGGTGTATAATTTTCTTTATCAGTTTAGACATTATACAGAAGAACAGGTGATAAAAATGCATTGTTCATGTGACCATATGWCTGTGATGCAATGTCATCCTCAAAGTAGAGAGCAGGGCTGGAGCTCCACTTTGCACTCCATCTTTAGCTGCCAAATATTCAATATTTGTTTGCTAAGCTGTGAAGCTTAAAATATATGTTTCTKTGTCTCTTGACTGATATTTTCATAGATACAAGACTTTATTGGCCTAGTGCATCATGATATCTGAAGGACTTTATTGAGGTTTCTCTGTGAGATATAAAATCAATGAATTCACACCTGGATACACCTTCAGATGCAAGTTTTAATATATATATCASATAGGAATTGTTGATGTAGAGCTTCCAATTTCTCACATCTTTTCTCTTTTACAGTACTGTGCCCTAGGTTTTTTCCCTCCATTCTTATATATTTGCTTTGTCATCTTGCCTCCTATCTTGAAAAGRGATTCATTTTGATGGGTCATATACCCAAATGAGCTTGTGCATAACATGCCACAATCAGTCATTTATAGCTTGAAACTTCATGTCTTTTTTAGAAAACATTTTTACTATATTTCTAATTAAAGCAGTGCCTTTGTTCATTCTTACACYCTGATAAACACAGAAGAGGAAACTAACAAATATCTTTGTAGGCAAGATGCTAAGAGATGATTGTGCATTTACGGATAACTAAAAAAAAACAAAACAAAAAACTGTGTGCAATAAAATCCCACCATACACAGATCTAAAAATTCAAAAAAGAATGAGAAGAGGAAGGCACTGTAAATGCTAGTCATACTATTGACTGCACTAGTCAAAGGTATTCAAATATTAGAGCAAGGACAGTTAATGTAAGAATAAAACAGGAAGAAAAATATGCACATTTTAATATAGTCACGCTTCTACTTGGGATGCTTAAATGAGCTAAATCTAATATCTATTTTATGTATTATGTAATTTTATGCATTATGTGTTAAATCACTTCTCAAGTCTTGTTTATACTCAAGCTTCCTTTTGAGCAACCTAATTACCATATACTGTATTGTATAGGWAATGATGTACCGCACAAGTGTGTTTCTCAAGCAAACAAAAAACCCCAAATCTTGTCAATATGTTCTGCTTGGCATCTGTTCTGATGGTGCACAGCAGAAATTTCCCCCTAAATATCACTGTGTTATTTTCACTTTGRAAGTACATGAAAGTTTAAATTTTCACTGCCAGACAGGCATACTGTTTTCAAAGTTCTTAGTCTAAAACAGTTCTTTGACAAAGCCAACACTGCAGGTAAATTTTAACTTACTTTTCAGAGTATAAAATCCAGGTGCATCCTGTCTTACTGCAAAGAAAACAAAAGGAAATTGTGAGAAATATGCTATATGGAAGCTACATAGAGCAACATTAGGAGTATTTCTGTGATGACCTTTTATTTGTTTGAGACTTTTCTTTAATCCAATATTCTAATTCTATATTCTCTAACATCCTTTTATATCAATGTATCAGATTTTCTAATTGTGGCAGGTTTGACAACTGCTGGCTCGAGATTTATTCACCAGTTTTCTTTCTTTCTACATACCTCTAAGAAATGTATTGCCATCACTTTGTGGTGAGGACATTGCTGAGTCAGAATGGCAATAAATTCTGAATAATGTCTCTGCAAAAGGGTTATTCTAGCCCATCTCACCAGTACTTACATGCTTGAGTGACTACAGCCAAATACTTTTTCCTTAGTCATTATGAAACCCCCATTCCCACCTCTCATATAATCCTAGCCCAGGCTACCTCTAATTCTCAAGTTTGAGTACTTTCCTTGAAGCGATGATACRAGAGCAGCAATGATTCACTTTCAGATGTGCCCACACAACAGCAGGAGCTTGCCAAGCCAGACAAGGAAATGTCCAAGGTCATTGACTGTGCACTGGAGAAACTTTGCAGAACAGATATAAACACCTCATTCTAAAAGAGATTAGCGACCAGCTAAACAGGAGGTGCTGATTTCTCACAGAATATATTCCCTTCTTGATGAAGAGTTTTATTTTAGAAGTTCTTTAGAACCCAAGGCATTTCCAGTCTTTCATTCAGATACGCAGTAAAGAGTACCCAAGACAATTTATATTTCTCATATTTGGGTTTCCATCCTAGCCTTTGATTGCCTTTGCATTTTTTAAACTGAAAATGCCCCTTCCCACAGCAGTACCTTTACTACAGAAGTATAACGTATTTTGCCTATTTCTCCTATCCCTMTGCTTTGACTTCTTTTATTCCTTGGTCCAGTTTTACTGGGAAACACCTATGATACCATTGTCTAAACTCCTCTGCAACTTAATTTTTTTTTTTTTCTAAATGGTGCATGGTGTTTTGAAGGACTCTGGGAAAAAAAATCAGGTCAAGATCTCTGATTTTTTCTGATGGAAACTCAGACTAAATTGATGTGTCACTATTCTTTCCATCTTTTCTTAAAGAGAAAACAGTTTGTGAAGAGGAGATTATGTTTTGAGTCATGAATTTAAAAGAAATCCTAATATMTAGACTGGAATATAAACTGGGATGGACGTCTTGTGCTTAACATTTGGTCCTATCTATGCTTCCCTCGTTGCTTCCTATTGCTCCTAAATRTTTTACATTTTCTCAGCTGCTTTTGCATAGTACTTGCATTTTCTATGGATTGTAAAAACATTTGTCAGTTGATGGAACAAAATCATTCTGCTTGAGCAATACAGCAATGTTTTAACTTTAATGCATAATATATATATATGTTGAAAACGTGCATTAAAACCAGCTATTAAGATTTTTGTCCCTCGTAAGTGATGATAACAGTTACTATTTCTAAGAGGTCTAAAATACTATTGGGAATGATATGTAAACTCTGTAGTTGTTAAGATTATTACTAACTCAAGCTGTAAGTGGAACTGCTGTGTATTATGAAACTCTCATGTATGAGGAGCAAGGCTAAGAATGCAAAGTATCCACAGGAAGTACAAATTTTGGTGTGGGACATCCATCCTGTAATAATAAAAGTGGGGGTAGTGAGGAGGGGGAGTTCATGGGATTCCATTTTGGTATGCTAGTAGAATTTTTGTCTTTTTGCAACTTCTTGCACAATTTTTAACTTTGATGATACTGAACTGGGAGGAAGTGCTGACTCCCTTGAAGGCAGAGAGGCCCTGCAGTGAGACCCAGACAAATCAGAGAGCTAATCAATCATCAACTGTGAGGTTTTAACAAAGGCACAAGTCTCATTGCACTCTACAACTTTCTTACAAGGGGAAGGAGAGGGGCAGATACAGATCTCTTCCCTGTGGTGACCAGTAACAGGATCTGATGAAACAGCATGTGTCAGGGGAGGTTTAGGTTARATATTTGSAAAAGGTTCTTCACCCAGAGGGTRTTTGGGCACTGGAACAGGCTCCCCAGGGAAGAGATCACAGCACCAAGACTGACAGAGTACAGTAAGTGTTTGGACAATGCTCTCAGGTGCATGGTGTGATTCTTGGGGTTGTTTTGTTCAGAACCAGGAGATGGATTTTGATGATGCCTTCCAACTCAGGATATTCTGTGATTCTGTGATTTCTAATCAGGTAGTAAGTAAGCTGTAGTAACATTTTAAGGTATGAAAGATACCTATTGTACATTATTACAAGTCTTGTARTTTAAACATTTGTTAAAGACGTCCTAGTAAAAAATATGACCTATCCTCAGACATTCACTGCAGTGACCAGGAATCAGCTGTACCTCTGGAAATAAGCAGGTCTTTACAACTCAGTTTACTGCCTAGTGTGATAGGGTTTCTGCTCTTAAATTCCATGCAGTGAGAGAAAAAAGTGTCATTGATTGGTGTGGATGCTTTAAAYGTAGGTACAAATCAGTATTTACTTTGGAGTAAAGCCAGGCATGTACACTTTTATGACAATATTGGTATCCAAAATGACTATTGATACAAATACTCTTCTGTTGTCAACAGCCAAATAATTGCTTCCAATTCTTACAAGAATAAGTAGAAGAGGATCCTAAGTAGCAGAGGATAATAATAAAGACATTGCCTGTAACCAGTACTTCAAACTATCAATATCAAGATRCAGTTCTATCTCTGGGGATCACAACCTGAAAATAATACACAATGCAGCTCCCCAACTGCCTTAATTTTACTTAGTTTATTGTAAAAAGAATATTAGTAAATGGGAAACAAAATGAAACCCAAAAGGTTACAGATACCAGCACTTGAAGCAGAACTCTTTAAACTCTATTACAATTTCAGAAAATGTGAAAAATACTCTAGAGAAAGAATTTACAAATCAATAAGAAACAGCATTGCTTTTATATGATGCACCAAAGTAAAGTAAAACTTAGATKAGAAAACTTGCAAAAGCAAGAACAATGAACCATGGRCAAGTTTTAAAGCTATATAGAAAAGACAACAGCATATTTCATTAGGTTGCTAAATTTTAGAAATAGTCATATGACTAAATTAATTTCTTTGTATAACATATGAGAAGATGTAGATTATTGTGCAATGTGGGTAGGAACTGTTGTAACCCTTGAATAACCAGTGTCACATTACCCAGACTAAATATTCACCTTTTAATAAAATCTTCAAGTTTTTTCACATATACTTCCAATTTAAAATACTACTCAAACAACACAACAGTAAATTAYGCAATAAAATTCCTCATTTAAATTAAAGAAATGCATAATGTGATACATAAAGCCCTTGTGCTGACACTTGGTGCTCTCAATGGTTCTGCTGCTTGCATTTTTTACTACTTTTGTTATAGTAATTAAAATGGCCTTTTAAATATATTTTGATGTTGAAGATATTCGTGCATGGCTTTGTTATGTATTTGGTGGATGAGTGAAAGTAGCTTAATGGGTAATACATAAATAGAGTATTGCACATTACAGTTCATTAATTGTTGTACTTTCTAACTATGGAAGGAGATTGCTGCAATGTTGATATTAAAAAAAGGGCTTCAGGAAGAGGAGAGTTCTGGYATTAATTTCAATGAGAATAAGGTTTTGGTAGAAGAAGGCAGAACATTATGGGGACCACTGCAGTAAGCAATGTGGGTGTAGCCACCCAAGTCTAAGAGGTTACTGGCGTAAAAATAGTCTGTTCTGGGGCTGTTGGTCTGGTGACAATTCTGGGCTTAATTTAGGAGTGTGGGTAGGACCTCTGCGATTCAGAGTTCATAGACAGACTTGCAGAAAGGGAATTTCCCTGATCCACAGATCATTCAGAGCTAGTTCAAGRGTGCTAAACAGCCTGTTGTTAACAGTCTGTTTTGTGGGTTTCTGTGGTGCCTTAGTACAGCTGGAGAACTTTCTATTAAGGCAAAATGCTGCATTTGAGCATACTGAGTCATTATAATATTMATTTTCCTTCCACTTCTGCTGATGGCAAAGCCCAAAACCCTTACTCAGCACACCTTTACTTACTTGTACTGAAGAGGATAGTAAATGAGTAGAAGTAAAATGAGAATAGTAAAATGCAGTAAGTGCTGGCAAGGGTGCAGCAGGCTAAACGGCACTTTATTTAACTAAAAAACTGAGTTTAAAATCAATTAAAACTCAATTGTTTACAGCAACTGGGAAACAAATAGATTTTGTTCTTCACTATACTCATACTTCTTTTACACATTCAATTCTTTGCTGATTTACAGTCAGCTCTAAATTTATTCTTTCTTGATCAATGTGATCCAAATATAGACTCAGATAAATAACAGACTATAAAAAAGGAAAAAAAATAGGAAGGGTAGCAAATGATTCTCTAGATTGAACCATAACTATTGTCTGACCTTAAACAAAGAGATCATGGTCAGAAGCTGGTACACGCAGAAAAGGAATTATTTGAATATACTTTGATTTACTTTGCCCATGACCAGTAACATTTTTAGAAACAATCCTTTCTGGGCAGAAAACTAGATACAATGACCCAATAGCTCTTTTCCATCTCTTAGTCCTATTGTTCTGTTATTACATAAAATACATTAAAAATAAATTTGCATAACATACTGGAACATCTCCAAGCAAGCCATTTCAATCTCTGAGGAACAAAATAAATATGTAATTTAAATACAGCCTAAAAATCTATTTACTGATCTGTCTGCATTTATTCTTCCATTGGAGATTAAAAAATGAATATCAAAGAACTCTCTCTAAATAATGTCAGATCTCTGACTGAAGTCAGACTGACGCTTTGTCCTTAGAACATATTGCCTTATTTTTAAGACCATAAGGGCAAGCTTTGAAAGTAGAACTAGTCTTAAATTTTTGATTAATTTCAACAGGAATAATACCTTATGACCTTTGGTYATAATACCATGCTCAGCTTTGAAAAATGCAAATATTCGTTACTTAACTAGAGTCAGATGCAAGTACTCTTTTGAACAGAAAATCATCCACAATGAGCAATAAATGCTGAAAAACAAATTAATCAAATCTCCATTTGAAACCATTACCTGATGAACTCAAAGACTATTCATGTACCCTGGTTGTTTCTATTAGAAGTGTTAATAACACAAGGAGGCAACAAAGGAGAACAAAGCTTGTCAGTGACAAAATTGCACCTTTGTGGGTATCTCCTGACTACTGTCATCTTTGCCRCAAGCTTTCTACCTGAGACATGGTGTCCATGTGATATTCTGAGGAATGGTGTTCACACCTTTCTCTACTAACCTTATTATATAGTTTAGAGCTGCCTTATTACCCTTTCTCCAGTACATACTGTGCTGGGTATTTATTTGACAAACTAGGTTTGTTAGAGTCTGAGATACCTCAAAGGCCAATGAATATGGTGAACACAGACATGATGGGGAGGGAACATTTTTCAACCTAATTTCATATGGTATAATAGGATTTATTTATTGAGACTCAGCATTGRCTGACTTTTCTGATTGTGAACTTACTTTAGATGAAGTACCTATACATTCCTACATTGAATTTTTCATCTCTTTTGCCAGATTGTTGTGTTTGTTTGGTTCACCTGTATTGTTTCCACATGTTCCTATGGAGCTGTTATCTTTGAACTTGCAGTACCAAATTTTATGTGCAAAAGACACCAGACTGATCTGAAAAAACACATTGCTCCTTTTGGGCATGTACAAAACCACGTGCAAGATATACATAATTWAAAAATACTAAACAGCTACTAGTTTATACAACACATCATGTAGCTACAGGAACAAGCTGCTAGATACTAAATGTTCACCACCCCTACAGTAAATGCAATGAATCTTTCACCAAGTTTTCATGGATCAGGTGGAGACAAGTGAGCCTTGTTTGCTCCTTGGATCAAGTTGAGCCTTGACATACATTGCTGAGCTGTTCTCTGCCCACTCCTTATATTTTTCTTTAATGCTTTGAGAACTTTTTATGATTGCATATTTCCTGCTGAATGCTTGAGCTGCTCACAATCCTCTGCTTCTTAAGTTTACCTGTCTTTGGTTTTGCCTTCTTGCCATGGTTCAACTTCAGCCAGAAACCACATCATGCTTTCTTGCTCACTCCCCCACCAGAGAGAGCAAGAGAGAATGGGTAAGTGGGAAAAGTTGTGGGTTAAGATAAASACAGTTTAATAAGTAAAGGAAAAGCTGGACATGCAAGCAAGCAAAACAAAAAATTTATTCACTGCTTAATGGGCATTGGTTYGGTCTTCCCCAGGAAAGCAGGACTCCATCACACTTAGTGGTTRTTTGGGAAGACCAATGTCAAGCTCCTAACCTCTCCCTTTTCCTCCTTCCTGACACTTTATATACTGAGCATGATGTCTTGTTGTCTGGAAAATCCCTTGGGTCACCTGTCCTGGGTGTGTCTCCTCCCACCTTCCCATGCACACCCAGCCCCCTTGCCAGTGGGGCAGCGCAGGAATCAGAAAAGGCCTTGGCTCTATCCAAGTACAGCTCAGCAATAACCAAAACATCTCTATTATCAACAGTTTTCAGCACAAATCCAAAACACAGCCCCATACCAGCCACTTGAAGAAAACTAACTCTACCCCAGCCAAAACCAGAACACTTCTTTACCTTGTATGGATCCAAGAWGTACTTTCTCACAGTTCTTTTCTACAATTTAGTTATTTTCCTGGAAGTCTGAATCAAGAACTTGCAGCTGCACTATATCCCAGGTAGAACTTGGATCCACATTGACAGTAGACYTTGTACACACATGTGTCTACCTTGATTTTGCAGAAGACTTAGGAACATGATACAGAGATGCTGAAGCTGGTCAAGCAGGAAATCAGCACAGGAATAACAGGATTCACTGACTCCATGTTCTTCRTACCTTAGGAAAACCATAGCTATTCTGCCATGAAATATAGCTGAGCTATTAAACCTTGTCCSATCCAATTTGACTCTACCATGCAGCCAATTCATATGTTTCTGAATGTCTAACACTTTTAATCCACAGGCTGGCTAATTGAAAGGGGCATATTTGATAGTATTATGATTATGAAAGCACTAGTATTTTATGTGGTAATTCTTGAAGAAAGGACATTAGTCTTTGCTACTTAATATTTAATATGTCRAAAGGACAGAAGTCAACAAGTGGGGGCCAAACTACCGGCCCCCATGATTAGAAATSTATCATGTCTCTGATAAATTACCTCAAATCATGAAGAAATAAGCTTCACTTATTAAGCTCTAATAATTTTTYATTCTTCATAATGTTAAGGAGCTATTATTGTCAATTGGAATATTTMTTTCTAATTTAAACATTTCTAACTTCTTATGCTGTGTATGACATACCATCTCAATTCACATTTAATTRTCATCTCCTAAATAGAAGAATGAAAGATTATGAAGACTGCACAGTTGATCTATCTTTTGATCACTTGGTCTTACTATGATTTTATCTACCAGATTAAAGGGCTTCTTCACTGTGAAAGGGAGAACGAGAAAGGGAGAACGAATAAGCCTAATTATCCAGCTTCTTTTGTAAATATTGGAAGAAGAGCTCAAAAATATAAAGTAAAAATTGTAAACTCTGCATTCTCTGAGCTTATTAGAGGAAATATACAAAGAGGGAAAGATAACTAATGATGMAGACTCAGAATTTCTATTAGAATGCATTTGTAATAGCAAGCAAGCCTGTCTGACAAAGGTAAAATAGGACATTGATATGCTTGTGTAACAGGAAACAAAATCCACGGATGATTCTGGTGGAGAAGTGCAAGAGTGAAGAACATCAGCATTCTTTGTTTTGCTCCTTTCTAGGGGAAACAAAGCAATGTATCCTGAGGATGTGTTACTCTCATTCYGCCTTTAAGCATTTATATTTCAAGACTTCCCTATTTTTACAACAAAAACATATGCATTGCTCACCTTTCTGTCCATCTTCCCTGTTCTCTTATGGAGAGAGATATTGGRAGTCTCTCTTTATCCAAAGATAGAAGAACTTTGTAAAAGAGTATTTCTTTTTATTAAGAAGACCAGCTCTAACTTTGGTTTTATGTTCTTTAGAATATATGGCAGCTGAAAGAAAGAATTAGAAATAGAAAAAGAATGAAGACTAATCCTCAATTTAGCAGCATGAATTAAAAGGATCACTTTCAAGGCCGGCTACTTTTCTTTCCAAAAATCTTAATAGCAACGTCTCTTTCTCAGTGTGATCCTTCTTATCATTCAATAAAGGAGTGCTTTTTTAAGAAAAAGAAGCAGATATGAGAGCTTCAGTAAAGTTATCAAAGAACATGATGTTGTCATACAAATTAGAAGAAAAAGACCTCTTCATACAGATCTGTCTATGAAGAAATCCGAATTTTACCAGCATCTATGGGCTATTGTTTGTTTCAGGCCTAATTATCTTAGAGAAAAGGTCTGCTTAGAGTTGATTTTAAATCATATATTTCTATATAAGTATAGCTTCCTGTGTCCTTTTCTGCTTTCTTCCTTTTTATATTTCATAAAACATCAGGCAGTCTCCAGATCTGCTGCTCTTGTGCCCATGGCCAACCATTGATTTCAGAGTAACAGCTGGCAGCCACGGAGCTCTGCTGCCAGCAGGTCCCCCCTCCTTCCCTCCTCTGTGGCAGTGAACTCCAGCAGCTGAAGAGCATGCACTCCAGAGAGTTTTGGAGTAGTTTTAATTATTCAGTTGTGTTGTGGTGTTAGAAGTGATTCAGATGTCCCACTAACTAATCTTACATTTCAATGCCGTGTTACTTCAGGGCCTTGTCAATCTCCTTCAGTTCCCTGAGATTTCATTTTCACCTTACATTTTTGTCACCGAACAAATGCCACTGGAAGCTTTAGCAAATTTCTTTAGCAAATCTTATTTTAGTGAAAGGTAGAGGAAGCATGGAATGAGATTTCCCAAGACAACTAAGGCAATAAAAATAGAATGTATCTGTTTAAAGAGAATTTCATTCTGATTTCCAATAAAACAGACAAATTCACCTTTCTCTTCTTCTTTCTTTTTCCTTTTTTTTTCCCTCCAAAGTTTAATAGAGGTTATAGTAGTGTGGTTTCAAATAACACCAGAGGATCTCATTAYTCTTGTAAAGAATCATGAAATACTTCTAAGCAGTACTGTATTACGTACCATTTCAAATCTCATTTAATTTTTATCTCCTAAATAAAAGGAAGGAATGAGAAATTATGAAGACTGCACTGACAATCTGTTCTAATTCACTCCCTAAACCTTGAGCTGCTAATTTGATTATGAATTGAAACATTTGTGGAGACTAGTAATTCCATTGTAATCTTTATTTCAAATATGCTGACTGATGCTCTGCTTTTTTTAACAACCTTCTGCAGAAAGTGCCAAATTCCTTTGGGGTTTATTTTTTTTGTTTCCTTTCCCTTTAACAAAGTGAAGGATACTTTCTGACCTCAAGTCTGAAGCTAACACAACAGCAGATGAGAATGCTGAAATCACATCTGTGGGTTCATTTCCTTCCACTGAGTGTATTTCTTCATTTTAGATACATACAAGACTGGGGAAGTATTATTACAGGTAAAAAGGGAACTGTATTTTCAGCAGGATCAGTTGTGTTTGCTTTTGAGTATCTGAAATTATATTAATTCTGATTGTCTCTATAGATGTTTCAAAACTTCCCAGCTTAGCTTGGTGACAGAATTTGAATGAGTGGGGTTTTATTTCTCTTCTTTTTTTTTTTTTTTTTTTTTTTTTTTTTTTTTTTTATTTCTTCCCAAGGCAGACCAATATTTTATCTTCCACTTAATTTTTAAATTTCTTCCCTTCCTTTTGTTTAAACTGACTGCCATAGGGGTAAAATATTGGCAAGGAAATATTCAGGAGTTACAGAGTAAGAATAATATGTTTTTGTCCTGTGTCAAAGCTCAGGGAATAATTGAAAAATTTGACAGATAAAAGTACTGAAAAGTACTTACAATTGAAAGATGTTGCCCACTTCTCCATTGCAGTTTTGTTAGTTTACCAAAACATTGTATAACCAAGATACCCCCTTCAAAGTTAGAATACTTTACTGTGACATTTCTTTGATATACACAGGCCCTGTACTGGTATTTTATGAAGGACATACAAATGCCACAACATGTCAAGTTAACTTGCATTCTTTCAGTGCAGCAAACTCTGCCTAGGGTAAAACAGGGACAAATTTTCCTGTATTCTACTGAAGAGCTTCTATGGTTACATGGAAAAGTTTATGCAYTTTTCTGTGGGGATGTAGCCCTGACAGGCATTACTGTGTCTTTGGGAACTCTTTATATGCTGGCTGTTTTGAATTGTAAGATATCAAAACTATGTAACTTTAAAATATCCAAACAACTGAACATTATTGTCATAAACAAAAGGAGTACTTTGGACAATATTGACTTATAATAATATCAGCCCAAATGAAAGCAGCAAGTTTTGAATATCTATCTGAAGAAAACTSTCAGGTAGTGATTTTTTTTATGACTTTTAGTTGGGACCTGTAATTTGTGTCCTCTCTATGATGGGTTTGTCCCTTGTCTCTGTGGCTTCTTTTTARTATGAAGGACATTGCACAAATCCAGTCAATGTCTGCTTTYTCAGGAATCAGAGGGAAGAAGGAAGAATCTATAATCTGTTAAATCGCATATCTAGGTGGGGTTTCTTGTTGGCTATTGAGACCCCTGCTCATGGCTCGTAGAAGAGACATTCAGAAGAAAAGATACTAAGGGTATGTCCTGTAAAATAGATCCCTGTTGAGAAGACTGTATTAGCCAGCTCCAGCTTTTTCATACTATTTCTGTAGCACTGCAGTAGTTTTAATAAGMCATGCAGATTAACATAGAGATGACCCTTCATAGTTCAGGGAAACATCTTCACAARTGCTAATACACTGCTTTCAAAGGTCCAAATCTGTTCAGGTTCYCTTCTCAGTCTGCATTTTTGAAAACAATTGCACAAAAAAGATGAAAAACTTTGTAGCCCACAACTACAATTGAGAATGACACATGAAAGCCCTAAACAGACCCCCTTTGCTTGTTTTCTGCTTGGCTTCATGAATCTTGCAATAAGTTCAGCCTGCAATATGGGCAGTCAGTCCATTGCTTAATGTTTTCTCTATTATTAATCATCATTATAAGAAATCTCTCTACATCTTCAGAGAAAGCCTTTATCTTTAGACTTGGTTCTGATAACAAAACAAAAGCAAACAAATAAACAAAACCCAAAAACAAAACAAAAGCAAACAAATAAACAAAACCCAAGAAAACAAACCAAAACAAAAACCAAAACAAACAAAAAAAAAACCCACCAAAACCAAACCAGAGTATGTAATTTCACTCCTGGGCACATAAATCACCACTGAATCTATATTTATGTGTGTGTTGAACTGCTGAAGCACTCTGCTGAAGATTTAGGCATGACAAAGTTTCACCATATAGTTTTTGAGGATGAAGATGACTCACATTTCATGCATTTTCAATGCATTTTCAATGCATTTTCAGCTGGTCTGTCTAAAAGGCTTATCAGATTGTTTTTCTTTCCAAAGCAGAATTTTCACTTCTGATTGCACTGTAGAGCCAGAGCACTTACTGAGCTGGATTCTCTTCTGTCTCACTTGTAAAGTCCTGCTGYTACTACAGGACTGTTCCTATCATGCCTCTTAATTGTAAATATTTATTTTCAAGTAGCTCATAGAATTTAATGAAAAAATGCAGCAATAAAAATTGAATTAATGAAAATGAATCTTGTTCAAGCCTTTTTATGTTGCTGTTGTCTGGTGAAGTTTTATTACTGAAAAGTTTAATGCTTAACTTCAGTTCACAGTTACTCCTTTTAGGTCTGCAGTTGGTCTTTCTACTGGGATCTATTTGAAATGCCTTAGTAGACCTTAATGCTGCTGCAACCTGGACTATTCAGTTTGCTGTACCTGAGTTTTTCTTACTGTGTAAAAATATAAGCGAAAAAAGTGACATTGATCATTGTCTCTGCATGAGGTAGGAAGAGAACGGGCAAGTTGATGGCAGTGATGGTCTCTACTGAACAAACAATGTTCAGAGGTATTCAGCTGAGAAAACACTTCCTCTTGTGGTGTTATAATATGCTCTTAAATTCTGAAGYGGAAGGGCTTACTCTAGTACTAAAGTGGGTATTACTAAGATTGTAGCAGTAACTKTCCCAGGTTTTCTTCTGTCTTGTAGATGTAAAGACAATTGGGTTTTGTTTCCTACTTTTCAAACAGGAGAGTTTTGCAGTTAGTTTGTTTGTGGTGTCAGTGGATCGAGGGTCTCAAGTTGGAATGTCAAAATTATCTTTTAGTGGTGGTAATGGCACCACTTAAGTGCTTTGAAAAGAAAATAACATTGACTGAGGGAGGTAAAAGAAATACTTCAGCCTACATTGTTAATCTGAAAAGTTGCTGCAACCACAATTGCACTGGATGAAGCAAGTTCTGGAGTACCCTGGAGCCTTGAATAAGGGAGGTAAATAGTCACAGTCCAAAGTGGGGAGAGCCCTATATATATGCATATATAAATACATAGAAATATTAATATATATAAGTATATAAATAGAAATTTAAAAKATATATATTCATGTGAAATATCCCTGCTATTCCAGCCTGCAAATTCAGTGCCTGCTTCCATCATAATTTTTTCATTAATGGGTTAATGTAGTTTTTGATGGAAATGAAATTATTGAAATTGACAAGGAGAAGGAAGAGGTGCCTCCTCCACCTTAGTCATTCAAAAATTAGTAGTCACTTGTGGATGCTATCTTCATTTACCTCCAACAGTTCAATTAATCTTAATTAAATTTATTTATTAGGAGGTTTGAGTATGTGTATTTAGCTCTGAAGTTTTTCTGGTGCAGTGCAAATAGACTGAAAAARAAGTGCAATCAATTAAATGATGTAGGGAAGTAGGAAATGAAGCCTGTTTCAGTAGGATACAGGCAATGTGTGATTCTAGACATGCATTGCACCTTTAAATCTTTACTATTTGTAGCAAAGCAGTTGAAATACCTCTCTGAAGTCACTCTGCAAACAGAGGCAATGCAGAATATATATTAGACCCAGCATCTCCATGACAGTGCCTGTATTAAAAATGGATGGACAGCTTCCGAAAACCCATTGTTTGCTGTCTCCACAGATAGGATTCAGCTAATGAAACAGCTAATTAGATTTTTGTAATCCTGTCGTCATTGTTTGAGAGTGACACTTTACTTGAATTCCTCATGTGGAACTCTTCAGTCTAGGAAGGAGCACTTTTTTCAGGCCAATTTGGTTCTTGTCACTTTGCTGGAATGGCAGTTCCCTCTGTTGGCGTAATGAAATCACTGCTTTCCCAAACAGAACTATGTCACTCAGCATTTAAATAGAAAAGAATAGGAAAATGAGGATATGATTAGTCAAACAGGCCCTGTGTTCAAAATCCATTTCTGAAATCAAATAGTAGAATTGGATTGAGTTCATAATGGAAGAATTACTTAGGTATTATTGCAAGCTGTATTACATATTCATCGACTTGCTGAATGTGCATGGATTTGTCAGGCATTCTCCACTCTCCGCTCCTCATTTCCATCCAGTACAGATGCAGTGAAGGGATAACCAAGTTAAAAGCTGTCTAAATTAAGGAGTGATTAAGACAAGTTTGGGTGGATGCTGAATGTTAATCTTATGGGCCACATTCTGCTGCAATGTAAGAGGGTGCAACTTTCACTGGCAGCTCTCTGCCTTCAGCAGTGCATCGTGATGAGACTAATATATGAGAGATTGTAGTCCTTGAAGGTTAACTGAGCTGTGTGTTGAGTTTTTTTTTTAAAGCTTCCTTGTTAATAGTATTTCTGCTGGTATTGATTTCTAATGGTAGCTGGGAGCTGWATTCCCTTTGAGATTCGTGTAAAATCCGTGCAATTAGAGAAACAAAATTGAACTGACCAGAAAAGTTGTATTAATTGGTAACTCAATATAGTTTGACCCAGATCATCTGCATTTCTGCCTGGATGGTCCCTTGCCATCGGTGGGCCTCTGAGTCCTGCCTGCAACAAGCTTACTGAGCAACTCAAATTATACTCTGAAAAGTCTTTGCAAAAAGAGTCCTTAAATTTATTTTCTTAAAATAACAATGAGTGAATCAGTGTGCAAATTGCTAAGCTCCAGAGCAAATAGAGGTACAGTTTGTTGAATAACCTTGAGATGTCAAACATGTTTTCCAGACTTATAGGATATAATAAATACTGTACTGTAACTCAAATATTGGTGTGAATCTATATAGCAAATGACCTGCACAACTGACTGGATTATAGAACTACTTGATAAAGTACCTTGTCCTCTGATATTCTCTTAATATTGACACCACAAGCCTTTTGGGTATAATCACATAAACAAATAAATATGAATGCCTTCTATTTTTTTAACACATCCACATCCAGAATCTCTAGGATTAAYGTATAGCCTGTCTCATGACATCTCTGTTGCAGTAGATGCCATCTCTCAGGATTCTTAGGCAAAATTCAGCAAAGAAAGTTAAGTCTTGAGTCAAGTCAGAGGTCAGGATTAGAAAATGGATCTCCAAACTGAGTTTCAGTTATCAGTGAGTCTGTCTAATGGGTTGCTTTTCATGCTACATGTGTTGGAATATTTTTTCCCTTGGATCAGAAGAGCTGAGTTTTCAGGAACCTGGGTGTAATGTTGAAGCAGGGATACTACTGCCTTCAGTTCTTATTTTAAGTCAGAAGGCAAAAATTTTCTGGGATCAGATATGAAGCACAGAATCAGTATCCTTAAAAAGAGAGAAACAAAGAAAAGGCTAATTGCAAAGGACATTTGGGAAAAGTTTCAAATTTTCCACAACTGATTCTATTTCTGTAAAATTTAATAMAATTTTAGCTCTACTTTTMATTMATTTTCTTTTCCACTACCRTTGCTTCTCTGTCTTAAGTATATTTAAAACCCAGCTGAATAACTGAATTGGTTTCTTCAGATGCTGTCATCCACATTTTGCGTAACTGAGATGTTCTCTTCTCAGAATACATCTGAAGTGGACTAAATTATAGGTCCCATAACTGCTTTCACAGCATTGTTGAAATCTGCTTTCACAGCATTGTTGAAAGATGCTGTTATTTTTCATACATCTTTAAATGTTTAAACGTTAGAGCATATGTCTGAAATTTTTGTTTCTGATTTTTCAGTTTCTTTCATTTTTATAAGTTGTTAAGAACTTTTTGGGAYAGAGCTTTGTGAARATAAAACAGTATTTACTTTTACAAGAAAAAAAGGCAATTTTTAATCATAATCTTTAARTGCTTGTTTTGAAAAAAAATAGTTTTTACATACTGAAAAATTTTCTTTTTTCTTTTGCTCATATTCAAATACTTTTCTTTCTGAAAATAAGACTGGCTTAAGTAGAGAAAGAATAATTTTTTTCAAAGTACTTAAGACCTGTCCTGACCTAAAGGAGCTATTTTTATCATGTATCGGTTATGTCAATGTTTAGAAGATGCTAAAAAGGGAAATTTCTACAGTTTTTTTTCTGGGAGTTTTAGTTCATTTTTTGAAAGATTGACGTTAGTCTAGGAAGAATTAGAAGAAAAGATAGTTTCACATTCTTCTTGAATTTTGAGGWATTAGTTTGATCATTACAGAAACAAAGTCGGTCCTCCTTGTAACATAATTTCTATTTAAAACCCCCTGAGTAATCTAGTCCTTCAGTGTACTCATTCATTATTAGTGGTAATTCCATGAAAAGGAAGTTGTTTGCTCCTGCTGCTTATTCTCCACTAGAAAGCATAATCCCTTGTTTGTGGACAGCACAATTAGCAGCTAAGGAGATAATAATTATTTCATACCTGGGGCTTGGAAGAAACCTGGGGGAGAGATACTCTTAAGCCTTGTCTGAAAATACTGAGTTTACTCAAAGTTACTTTTCARAATTCCAGCTGTGTGAGACATGAGTGTATCTGTAAAATGCTCAGTCCACGTGTGTGTGTGTAGATGGATTACTGGAATATAGAACTGTGCTGATCTATTCATAATACACAAAGCAAAGCACAACAATAACAAAAAGAAAGCCAAAATAATGACACAAGCTGTAGCAGAAAAGTGAAGACCCAAACAGCATATTTTCTCASAGTGGTTTTCTTAACTGACTGACAGAAAATAGATTTGATGTTCCTGTGTACCTCATCAAATTTACATGAGCTAGCCTGACTGAGAAGCCTGAGAAAGAAAGAGCCTGGAAAAGAAAGAGCCAAATCCACAGTTACCTGGAGACCAAGTAGTGGTAGCTTTTTCTTCCCRTCTGGTAACTTCTGTTCTTGGTAAGAGGTGTTGATCCCATATCCTTGCTCACATTTCCAGTGTAGGTGTGGGGRCATGCAAAAACATCATTTTTCTAATTAATTATCTGATACAAAKTCAAACAAATGTATATGCTCAAAAAGGCAGGTATTTTATTTTCAAGTGTATAACTTATCTAACTTTTCTAAAGTGACAGGGATATTAAGCCTTAGGTGGATTTGTTTCAGCTCAGCCAAGGCACATTTAGGTATTCCCGTTCACTCCTGTTCTAGTGGAGAGGGTATGCACTCTCCACTAGACAGCAGCTAACAGCAATTTTGGATCTGCAATAAATTATATCTTCTGTTTTAAGACATAATGCTAGATTTCAGTTTGTTAATTTATCAGTACTTTGTACCAGCATAGACTGTGTGCTCACGGACTAGGAATTGCTAAAATTAAAAAMCAAATCATTTTAAAACAAGAACTTTCTGTCTCAGCTTAATTTTCACGTCTTTGATTTTAAAAAAATATCTGGTGGCTTTTGTGCCAGGSATGACATTTTATTTCTGTAGGCTCAACCAATCTGTAAAAGAGCTATCTCGATTCTACTTTGATTTCTTCAGAAAATCAGCCAGCTAAATTGCAGCTTTTTTATCAGTGAGAGAAATTTGACAGGAATACAGAGCTCAGTTTTAAACTTTGAACCGAGTTAGTGGCTAAGAGAGCAAAAGGTTCCTCCACTGAAKCTGAGGACACTTGATTTGTGGTTGCTGAAATGATTAATGTTAAATCTCAAAATACATTTTCTTAACAAACTCAGTTTAAAGTAGATCAACATTAAAATAACTAAGGATGCCAATCGAAATGCATTAACATCCATTTTATTTTGTAGAACCAATAGTTTATTTCAATTTAATTTTGTTTATAACCTGTTTAGTTCAGGTAGGAAGGGAACAGGAAAGTGAATAGTTTTCACTTTTAAAAGAACCTCCAACATTATTTGACCTGTAAAGCATTTAGTGGTTGCTGTTGAAACAAGAATCCATTGTATTACCAACAAAGAGACACTGTACATTCTAGAGTTTTTCTAAACAAAAGGGATAATAAGCACTGCTAGGGAAAGAAAGTAACAACTTCGGTGGTATGAGCACACTCCATATCTGTCAGCATGTTTAGTTTGATATTTCTGAATAAACTGTTTCATAATGATAAATATTCTGTGCACACCTGTACCATCTTGGTGTTGTCTGAGTGTTCTTTCATGTGCCAATATCACGAGTTGCTGCTCTTTAGGTAGTTTCAGTTATTTCTTGGCTGATCTGCTTTTTTCATCGTAAATGGCAATCCCCAAACATGCATGCACGAAGCAGCCGTTGAGAAAATGACCTGATTTAGAGTCCAAGGCTCTAAAAGAAGTACTAGATGGAAACTTTTTTTGGTAATAAAGCCATCCATCATCCAACTCTGCAAACAGTGGAGCATGTCTGTTTATAGAAAAGCTGTCAGCATAGTGTTGCCTGGAAAGCAGATCTGTTGTGATCCTGTGCTCCTGAAAGCTAGGTCTGGAAAACAGCTTTGCTTATTGACGTTGCTCAGTGTCCTGGAATATCTTTGCGACTGTATTACTTGTGATAGTAACAATGYRTGCTAATATCTTTACAAACAATTTCATGGGTRAGGCTATGGGTGCTATCATCCTTTAAATGGCTCTTGATGTTTCTACCAGCTTCAAGCAGCAGGTTTGTCACAGAGCCCGGATAGCCTCACTTCTGAAGAGGAGGTTTCTGGACTTTGGGGTTAACTTCAAGCAGCTGGTTTGTTACAGAGCGCAGACAGCTTGACTCCTGAAATGGACAAGTGAGTCCTCACAAGCCTGAGTTTCTGAACTTTGGGGGAAAATGACCCGTTTAAGAGGGAAGATGTGGTAGTTTCGGGAAGGTTGTACCTTCCTAGTGCCTCAGACAAAGGGAAGAGGACAACATACAGCCAGGAATTTATAAAAGAAGGCTGCGAAAYCTTGAGAGAGAAAGCCCCAGAGCCCTCTATTTATTCAAATAAAGTTGCASGACTTTTCTGTCTTCTTTAGGGATACTGGCTTTCATAGCATGATTTTCCGTGCATTTGGAAGAGCAAATGTAAAATGAAGTGAGACCAGTCCTGGGATCTCATGCTCTCTCTATCTGTTATTTTACAAAATATCACTTAGCCTTCTCCTCTGTTTTCTAAAATTAATTTACTATGAAAGAGATTTAATATATCTGTTTATAACTCTTATTTRACTAGTGGCATGTCCTTCAGCAAAGTCACTTTACTCATCAGCTTGGTCAAAGAAAAGCTTAGTCCGAAAGTCAGCAGCGCTTCAAAGCAGAAATAGTGAAAAGGTGATAGTAAAATCAACTATTTTATGTATGTCGCCCCTTCCACTAAAGTGCCTATGGGATTGTTACAGCCATTAACTAAAAAAAAAAATAAATTAGAGAGGAGTCCAGTGCTGAGGAATACGTCTGCTACGGATAGCACGGTTTGCAAGCTGCCGACTGAGATCGGGCTCTGGGTGAGAGCGGGAGACAAGAGGCCGTGAATTGCCAACCTTTGCATAACAACGGGTACGATAAGGGTGGTGCCAGCCAGGGGAATGGGCCCTGCCAGACAGAGCAGGAGCCTCGAAYTGCCGAACTTTGGGGTTACCAAGGCAGAAAGAGAGCGGTGGTGCCATCCTGGCGGATGGGCTGGGAGCCGCGGCGGGGGCGGAGGGTTCGGGACTTGTGCGCAGGTGGGGCTGTGAGGGCATGAAAGCCCCGGGGCCCTTCGTCGGGGCCCACTCCTAGAACGCACCAGCACGGGCTGCGCCTCTGGCCCTGCTCCGGGACAAAATGGAACGAAACACCCGGGACTGAGCTGCGGGAAAGCCGGGGCAGGGCCGGTGAGTGAACCTGGTGCGAATGCGGGGTGTGCGGGAAGCCTGGAGGGCCCTGAGCCGCCACTGCCAAGGGCCTTCCACGCCTCCCTTGGATCAGAAACGGTGCCTGGAAATGGCAGTCTGGGAAACACTGCTGGAAGCCCAGTCACCCTGGGGTTGGCTTCACATTTTCCCTGGTTGAGTGTGTTTTAGAGAAATAGACTTTATGTCCTTGTTATATATTCTGCAGGGGGAAAATTCGCAAACCCACAGGGATATTTTCCCCATCGCTTAATTTAAAAAAACCCAAAAAAGTGCAATGCCAAATTGTTTAAAGGCGTCTGACTTAAAAAGAGAAAAAAGCCCCAGCTATTTCATGGAATGTTGTAACATTCTGCTGGTCTTGTTTCACATGAATCCATGTATGTTTTTTATTTGGGGCCTTTACTTACGTGTTGCAGTATTTATTGAAAACATGATCTTTTCTTCCCTTGACGTTGCTCAGAATATCTCTGAGGAACAGCAGGTTGTTTACTAAACGCCTTTTAAAGACAAATGGTTGAATAACTGTTTTTCTGTTCCTTCTGGAAATTGACTTCACCGGGGAAAGGGGGGTTTTAAATTTCAATTTTGCTCTGCATCTTAGCAGACAAAGCTTTACATAGATACAATATTTAACAAGGTGGGCCCTCAGTGTTCGCAAAATTTCCCAAGACGGTTTAAAATTTCAGAAGAACAATTTGAACGTGACCATTCAGTGAAGCTGTGAAACTGGGTGTTGCATATCAAAATGTCATTTAGGCTGGGAATTTCTGGAAAAAAGCAGATGATGGTGCTCGTTGAGRAACTAAAAACATCTAATGCAGTGCAGACATTGAACAAAGGCAGAAAGGACTCAGTAGGACAGTCCATTGAAAAAGTTGTGTCTTACCATGGTGCAGGCCGTGCCTTTTGCGGCTCCTGCGCAGTGAAAATGAATGTTGTAGGGAACTGAAAATGATTTACTRAACAAATGTGTTCAGACTGGGGGAAGAATGCCGTTTTTCCTTTCTGGCTTACAATGTAAAAGCATTATTATACTTTTGCTTCTATTAATGTTCCTACAGCCCGCTGTTAATATGGTGTATMTTACACAGATGATGTCTGTCCTAAAGGGGAACTCCTGATATTGTGAGCTTATATGAGGAAGGGCTYGTATTAGTGTTGTATCACTGACTAAGGCTTATTTTGGACAGTTAGCCTTATATAATGTCTCTTGTCTGTCAAATAGGTATGAAAGTCATAAATATGCAAATCAAAAATAATAGTCAAGCTTTTTTGGAAGAATCTCCGATTAAGATTATTGTTAAATATGATTATTAATATAAATCATTGTTATTAAATATGATGCTACAATAACAAAAATCAGTGCCTAAGATGGGGCAGAGAAATCTTGAGGTAGCCTCAGTCACAAGTATAARCTAACTTTCTGCTACACCRAGTRAACAATGCACTCTGCTGATTGTGGRGAGGAAAATGGCTAAAATTCTGGAAAAACRTAACTGATACAAAACTGTACAATTTGATAAACTAATTCTCCTGATGCTTATTGACATATCTAAGGCTATGTCTATGACTTGTTTGCTTACTGGAGATTATATATGTATATATAATTTGATGAAATACGTGCGAGGAGATACTTGCAGTCTTCATGCGTACCTGTATTTGTGTAAATTAAGCCCTTAAATAATCTCAAAGATGCTGATGTCAATGCATTTTTTAGACTAGGTGGCTGGTCGGTTGTTTGCATGTATCCTTTGATTTGATCCTAAAATTGAATGACCTCTGGTGGGAGTGGAAATTCTGTTAAAATTTACAGATAAAACAAAGAGAGCAAGATTGTTTCTGTATTGCTTAGTAACCTCCCAAGGAGTTTGTGCTTGCCTGAAGTGCTTGCAAAAAGAAAAAGAAAGATTTGGCAAAAGCAACTTGAATGGGAGTTTCTGATGTGGGTGTCTCTAGGGAGTATTGCCTGATGACAGTGAAAATACCAAATATTTTCTTCTAATCATTTCAGTATTGTTTAGACCCATCACTGCATAAATCGCWGCAGTAATTTGTGATGCTGATTAATGTGTGTGTGTTCCTTGATTCGCTCAACTTGGGGCTTTCCTGATACATAATTCTTCAGCTATTTACTTCCCAGCACTTTCTGTGCCAGTGGGGGGAACTGAAGACAACATTCCTGAACTTGTAACCGCAGTCTTGCAGACTGGAATTCAGGGGTGGTTAGTGTGGGTTTGTGGTATCCCTTTCACAATTCCGAAGGATGAAAATTATTGTGTCTTCTGAGCAGATTTTCTAGAAATCTGMGAAAATACGGTCAATGTCTATTTGTAAAGGTCTTTTTGTTTTTACCACTTTTACCCTCCTGCTAAACTCTAACATGGGAGCCTTCTGAGTCAGATATTGAGTCAAGACATTCAGTGAAGCTCTGGTAACTACAGTATTTTGCTTCTTGCTTAATTAAGACCTGACAATTTTCCTCTTTTTAAAGATACAAATGTCCAAGAGTGACAAGTAGAATGAATGAGGAATGTGAAAGGAAAAAGTTATTTAGTCGTGTATTTCAAATAAAAAYACTCTAGAAAATTTTTCCTCTACTTAAATCCACATTTATATTCTTACTGTGTTTCTATTTTAATAGTCAGGCATAAAACTAAATGGGTATTTTATTGATATTTGCATCAAAGAAGTGTTGTGCTTAGGCTAAATATGGTTTGTCTGTTTTGTAACAAATGTTTTGTTCTGTGGATATTTTCAAGACTGGACTACATCTTGAATCCTCATTTCATTCTAAACTGTGGCAGTGGAAATGATGTGGGAGAGTGGATGGAAGACATGTGGGGGGATTGCTTTGGTGTGAAACTGGCGCAGCAAGTCCCTCACTTTTTGCTTCTGCTGTGTCTTCCTACACCAAGTGTGGGACAATGTGTCAGTAGCACTTGCTGAAGGAATTGGTTGCTTCTTGCTTGTGTCAAATTCGGGACATCCCGTGTAAACTGACAAACTCACTAAATAGTGACTGCAATTTCAGTGAGGGGTTAGATTTTTCATCTGAAGTGTAGCACATGATTCCAACCTTATACCTACTGATTATAGACAGAAGGTAAATATTTAAACAGTGATGCCCTGACTGTTGTCTCTATATTAAAAACCAGTACACCACATCAAGCAAGGAGGACTGATGCACTGAATTGCTGGGAGGTTTTTTTAGAGGTAAAATATATTCAATTATAAACTGGGAGGGACACTAGGGGAGAAACGCCATAATATTTCTTGGTGTTAATGGCTTTAGGTGAGCATTGTATTTACTGAACAGACAGAATGATATCTGCCTATGTAATTTGCTGTTGCCTAGCCATGATTTTTCTCTTCATCTGTTTTTGGACTTGTTTAATTGTGGAAAACTTTCCATCTGCCTATGCAAGAATTAGTTAATATTAGAGTTCTGTGTAAGCTGCATGTTAATATATAATTGTATTTTCAAATTTTTGAGAAACACAGTAATTTGATATGCTGCCTGGGGAACCAAGCCCAATTGTTTTTTGTGGGGGGGAGTGGGTTTCGTTGGTTGGGGTTTTTTTGTTTGTTTGTTTTGTGTGGTTTTTTTTTTGTTTGGAAGCAGATATTTTTCAGAAGGAATAATTAAGTTTTTAAATAAAATTCATGTGAGTATCCTATTTTAGGAGATCTTAAGCAAAAAAAAGAAATAATTTTAAAAATAAATTAATTGATACTAGGCACCACTACTTAAAACCTAGCCTATCTTACCTCTTGTCCASGGGATTTAACAATAAATTATGGACAAGTGAATCTGTTGTCATTTCATATATTCTTTTTTCCTGACACTAGTGTATGATTACCAGATATATCAAAAAGATATATTGTGTACATATTATATACATATATATGACATATATGTATATAATATATATATACATATATATGTATATAATATATATATACATATATATATGACATATATATGTATATGTGTCATATATATGTCATATATATGTATATATATACATATATATGTCACATATATGACACAAAAACATGGAGAGTTTGGAGTTGGAAAAAAAAAGGTATACTTAATATTAGCACTGTGTTTTGCTAGGTGTTACAAGAAGAAGACATCTTACTCAGTATTCAAAAAGTTATAAAAGAAGAAAGGATATATTAATAAAGTTATGAGAGGAAGATTGTTTCAAATTAGTCTATGTTACAACATGTACCAAGGGTATTATTAATGACAGAGTATACTGTAGTCTGCCAGTATAATTTGTTCTAAAATATTATGGTAGTGAAGATGCTGTAAGCATCTTGAAATTCGATATCTGAAYTAATTGCCAGAAGTAAATTGTAATTTAAAGGATCTAGGCTGATACTAGAGCCATCATAGATGCAAAATAGAAATTCTTTTCAGATTGCAGATCTGCCCATTTTATTTTCCACATTCTCCCTTTGGGATGCACATTTCACAGAGTCTCAGACTGGCGGTAGCACCAGGGCCCACCTGAAACCAGAGCCGTGGGCAATAGCCAGTGCTCTCCACAGGGTCTGGTAATGCCTCGGTGTCGTCTCTGATTTCAGCTCCCAGGAAGCAGCACCCCTCACTAGAGAGTCAGGGCAGTGAAGGGGTGTCCTTGCAGCTCTCAGAGAAGAGGTACCTGCTGCTGTCACCTGCTGCTGTCACCGGCTGCCTTTGCTCGGTTGTGCTGTTGTCACACGGGGACAACAGCATCTCTCCCCGTGCCCCTCTTGTTGTGTGCTTGCTTTTCCTCTTAAGATGTAAAGCCATGTTTATTTTAATAGACATGCAGAGAAGAGAAAAAGTTTCTTAGTGCAGAAGATTATTAGAGTCCTGGAGATCTTTGAAGGTGAAGTTCAGTTTTAATGGCATGACCAAAACCTGTCACTCTAACTTGATTACCTTTCCCCTGTCTGAGCGGAGGACAGAGGTTGCTGCTAAACCAGTTCTTCAAATGATTTCTTTTTGCTGGGAATTTTTGCTGGGGCTTAAATCATCAAGGGATTAAARGAAGGAAGGGGAGAGAGGGAGAAAATCCCTAGAGAGAAGCCAGTATTGCCAATCCCTYTGGGAATCTCTAGTTATTCTGCTTCTTTTCTGGATCAGAATGATTACATCTTTCTAACTATTCACATAACGTTTTAATTATTACTCGAACCACTGTTCTTAGAGAAAAAAACAGGACAGCTGAGAAATACTTAATTATCCCAGCAAATCCATGTGGTCATCTGGATACAAATWGGTACCACTTGAAATCTCTGAGACCATATCAGACAGCTCTTTCAACCTCCCTTTTATGCTGCAACCATTTGCATTCATGCTCACCTTATAATAATTCCATTTTCCATAGCACAGGACTGAGCACTCTAAGGTGGTTTAAAACACCTTTTCTATTATTAAAAAAAAAATCTAGAATATAATCCTAGACTTACAACACTGAGATTTTGCATCATTATTTTCCTCATTTCCTCGGTTTACCCAGTACCAAGTTTGARATGTTTTTGCAGCATGTTGTTAAAAGCAATGGAGGAATTTGGCACCTATGGTATAGCCTTTCTTGGATGTATTTTGTATACCTCTTTAGATTCTCACTAGTACTGCTTAAAATGGTAGAATGTTGTATTAAACTGCTTAATCACATTCAGACATCAATTTGTTCATTTGAAAATGTATTCTTATATTGTGCTTTCYTTCCATGGTACAGTGAATCAATGGATTTTTTTTCTGGGATCAGCAGTTTCAGGAGAGTTATAATGAGCAAACCTAGAAAGAACAAATTTGTGCATTGCTATGGCTTAGTCATAGGCATCAAAGGCYTAGTGTGACAAAAAGAAAGGACATTTCTTAAACTGAAAACACATAATAAATGTAATTCATTAGAGTTGTGGAGGAAGTAACAATTCATCTTATATAGAAGCACTGAGTGTTTATAAATTAATGCATTTATCATTGGTGTATTGTTTTGGTGTTTGGATCCAAATGACTGCTTGAAATAATAATGCGTTACAGAGGTTTGGTTCAGATTTTAGAACATACCTTCTTCTTATGCARCTGTACACAAGGAGACCTCCACGGGAGGTTCAGAGTACGGAGTTAAATGCTCAACAAAAACTTTTTAAAGTATCAGTCTATGACAGATACACTTAACTCACAGCAATAACAACTCAAAGCCAAGAGCCCAMTAAAAGTGCAAGCCAGTCAGAAAATAAGAAACACATATTGTACATATCTGCAAAAACAGAARAGGTAGTGCTGTMRAGCAGAAGTACAGTGGAGATATGCCTTTTTTCTGAGGCAYATAACAGAAGATCTGGCAATTGAGATAAGCTTTTCACAGATTGCACTGACTCCACAGGGCACTGAACTGCTGATAGCCATGATTTACCTTACAAAGCTCATTTGCTACGTGTTGGGGTTTGTGATTTTCCATTTGTATTGGTTTGTTCCAAGCTACCCCTTTTTGCTGTTTGCCCTTGGTTCTGCCTGGTCTGCCTCCCTGATGCACCCCCTCCCTGAGCTCCTGTCCATCTCCCCTGTGCCCTCCCCTGGTACCTGTCTGTTTTCCCCAAACCTCGCCCTTTGCTCTAGAGAGTTCTGTTCGTTCTTCTTGATGATTTGATTTTACATGCTTGTCCCTCCCTCAAGTTGTCCCCATTGCTCCCAGTCGATGCCTATCCAAGTTGTAACCACACCCCGATCCCTTCTGATTGGTTTGTTGTTACTGTCCCTCCCCCTGTTAAAAGGTGTTGCACACCCCAGAGAGGGGCTCCTTTTGGGCAGTCCCTCTTGGGGTAATTTGCCAAGCTCAATAAACCCTGAGAACTTAGACCCCCCCAAAGTAGTCAGCCTCTTTTTCCAATGGCAGCAGGAAGGTTTCTACCACTCTTGCACCCACCGGGGTCTGTGTGTGTCCTCGAYCCACAGATCGTGGCAGGGTCGCCTCTGGGCAGAGCTAGCCCTAGAAGAGAGGGACCACCTGCAGCTACGTTTTCAGAAGTTCTGTGTATCTAAAATTTTACTTTCCATCCATACATTTACAGAAACAGTATCAACATTATTGTTCTGTTAATAAAAATAGACAAAAGTGAACTTGTGAAAAAAATTGCTCACATGAGCAGTTGTAAAGCATTTTAGCATGTCCTGGTAAGTACATCAGTGTATGTTATTTTGTTGTGTAGGACTTGCAAGCACCTTCTACCTGTTCATGACAATGTCACAATTTGAAAAATATTGTAGTCATAAACAGCCTTCAAGTTTTAAGAGCAATTTGATGAAAYATTTTATAGTTAACCGTAGTTAATCTGAGGTACAGATTCTGATATTTTGATTGCAGCATTTTCTGTGTATTACAGAAAGGTCAAATATTTGTAGTTGTCAGAAGGAYTGTGTATCTCTAAATGCTTACTTATTGTCATTTTAGTTTAGCAACAGGGGTACTCTTCTAAAAATTTTCAATGACAAACCAGGAAGCAATGGTCAAAGCTTTAATCTGTTGCTCAAAAAAAGGCATAAATATTAGAAATTTTAGGAAGATGGATCTTAATTGGCTGCCTCCCCTTATTTTAAATCATAAAAATTTTTCCTTCTGGCATAATAGTGCACAAGAMTATTATGAATAACTTTTAAATTTATTAACAATTGTGCAAGGTAAAGGTTCTTTATGTTTAGTTCTATGTGAAATAGACTTCTCTGAAATATACAACAAATTAAGACATTAAAAAAAAAAAGAACAAAAAACCAGATTAAATGTCCTGGTTTTGATCTCCTGTAAAATAGGAGTTTAATTTAGAATATGCAACAATYATCCTATTCATGAGTGATACACTGTGTGTCCAAATTCTCTTTGGCAAAATCTATCCAGCAATCTAGATCAAGTGCAGTGGGCACATTGGTGGRATCACATCTGTAACCTTTCCTGAAAACCTGCATGTAGACTATGTTATAATAGATAGTCCTTGTCTAGAAGAAAACCTCTGSTGTCAGTTTCATCCTTTCTTTTTGTATTTATAATGAATTCTTTGATACCTACTTTTACCTTTTTGGGGACACTTAGCTGTCCTTGCATATTCTTCCAATCCCTGAAAAGTTGAAAGCACTTACAGCTTAAAAGCAGTCTGTGACAACCATATTACTTTGTATAAATCTAAAGATTTCCAGCTTTCCTTTTTAAGAACAGTAGTTCTGTGACAGCTTCTTGCAGAAGTGTTATTTTTTTGGATGCATTCCAATTTCTCTGAACATGACTTCCCACTGTCTTATACTTGCAAGAAAAAGTACCACTGATTTCAAGTCCTATTTCAAGGTCAACCTTCCATTCAGAAAGATTAGAGGTAGTATTACTCATTTTGTGGGTCATGAAGTGTATGTGAGATAATACAGGCTCTTTTTAAAGACACACAGTGTTCTTAACGTGTGTTTGATTCACCTGGAGTCTCTCTGAGTGATGCTTTTTCTTGGCACAAGACAATTCAAATGTCTTGTTATTTTTATTACAAACATTCTCAATTATTTCTAGTGATACTGAAGCACTAATATTTCATACTCAGTCAACTTAGGAAAGAAGAATGTGATTTTGAGATCCAAATAACTTTTGGAAATATTTGAAGGTGACATTAGAAAGGTATTTGGACCTTTTGAAGTCATGCCCTTCTGTGTTTTTCTGCAGGTTATMATTTGGCCTTTTTAGTCACTTCTTACCTCCATGAACACTTAGCTTCAGTTCTGCACCCAGAGAATTGCATGTACTCTAATATTTAAGGACACCCCCCCAACCCCCCAAAAATCCCCCAAAATATAATTTGGAACCTTATAAATAAAATAAATAATAGTAGTTATGCCAAGTAAGTTAATGATTTGTGTTTTCCTGACCATTTCCCATTTGACAATCGATGTGGTGGAACCTGAATGTATATTGCTATCACTGTCCAATACAAACTTCAATATAAAATAGAAGTCTTTTCACAACTGTTAACTATKAACTCAACAGTGTTTAATATCATTATTACTTAYGCTGCTTCGTGCAGATATTAAGTGTAACATTCCATTTCAGTGGGCTGGGAAATTGCATTAATTGGCCTCATAGTTAGAGAACCTCCATGTGTGTGTATCCTCTGTTGAGAATTCATCGTACCTTCCCTCATTTGCTTAATACACAAGGCTAGGATCTCATTATAATTTTTATCTAGAGCACCAGCTTTTTAGCTTTAACTCTGGATGTTTCATATTCAAATATAGGYTGGAATAGATGCTGTTACATTAAGAAAACAGTTAATCCAGTATACYATCAGCTGTGGATTCCTTGTACTTGAACAAGCTTCTTTTTTATCAGTATACACATAGAGCTCACAAAATTTCCTCTTGAATCAGAGTTGGCTGAAACAAATCTACAGTTTAAGCCTACTATTGTGATTTTCTGAAACAATCTTACCAAAATAYAGTAATTATTTTTTCAATGCTTATGAGAACATTTGCTACCCTAATGAGGTGCCCCTTGCACGACCCATCAGTTTCTGTGCCTGATACTGCACACCTGACCTTCTARGAAATACCAGGAAGTATTTGGCTATCATGAAGTAAAATAAGTTACACATAAGCAGTAACTCCTATTATTTGCAGACYAATGGACTGAAATAAAATAAAAATCAGTGTCAGAAAAAGGCTATAGAAGAGGACAACAATACGTAAGGAAACTTATGTAATTACTGCATTTCATTAGTGAAACACTGTCAGCCGCTTAGTTGGAAACCGAAATGGAATATTTASCATGACAGAACCTGATGTGTGGGACTGGATATTTGCAAAGTAATGAGTGATAACTCTAAAAAGCAGAAAAGCAAAATAATGAGAGGATCCACAACTGCTTTATAATCATCAAATTTTGTTGGGAATGGCAAACAGCAGCATTATCACCTGCCAATGTCTTGCCCTTTCATATGAGTCTAAATTACAAGAGCACAAAGCATCAAGAAACGTGGTCTTATACGTGTTTACACWTAAGTTCTTTCAGTATTACTCACTTGTTGGTGGAGGGAATTTGCAATTCTATTAAGTTTTACTAAGTTTTTTACAAAACTAAGTGAAAAAAAAAAAAAGCTTCAACTAAAAAAGCCCAAACTTTAAGAGGCCTCTATAAAAACTCTCCYGCTTTGCAGAGGCAGTTAGAACAGGTTATTGAATACAGTGTAATAAGCACTTTAAACAAGAGGCAAATGTTAAATATCATTTTAGTGTAATTGCCAAATCTCACCTAACCATAGTGAGAAAATACTGTCGTTACAGTTATTTTTCCCAACCCAGAATTATATCCTCTCAGTTGGGATTTTAATGGAAAATYTTAACAGAACTGTGGGTGTAACCAGAAACTACCACCTGTATTTGAAATATACCTCTGATCCAAGGATTTGACCCACAAGTGCACACGTGTTCTGACTGAAACAGTTATAAATGGACTCCGAGTGTTTTGCCCTCTACACTGCTTTTATGTTCTTGCAGACTTGAATAACTGTGCCTAGAAAGTTTCAGAAACACTTTGCAAAAAGTGCTTTCTTGTCAGTATGCAGCAGAGTTATCAGTGGTATTTAAAATAGGTCACAGTATCTTAAAATTACTAAGATTGAAAAAGACCCTTAAAATCATTGAGTCAAATCATTAGCCAAACAACACTACCAACTTTACCACTAAACCACATCCCTAGAGACCTAGATACCAAAGATACACAACTTTTAAATATCTCCAGGGATGGTAAACCACTTCCCTGTGCAACCTGTTCCAATGTTTTGACCACCCTGTCAGTGAAAAAATTTTCCCTAGTATCCAGTCTATCTAATGTCATCCTTAAAAGTACATCTCAGAATAAATTTTAATGAAAAAACCACCTGTGGGTGGTTAAGTCACAGGAATCACACCTGTATCGGTCCCATTTCCAAGTCTATAAACAGTTCACCTGAAAGATCTGATAGCCCTGCAAGTAGCTCCTGGGACCCATAAAGAAAATCCTTTTAGAGGAATAGTTAAATTRATTGTTAAATATTAAATGTCTACCTGTAGTATGGATTCCTAAGTGCCTCAGGGCTTTGAAAGAATTAAAATTGGTTCTTCCTGAATACTCCTGTTACTTACCAGGATTTAGATAGTTTTTCATCTGCCCTGCTGACGGCTCAATGGGTGGCCTTAGGGTATGGCAGTTAGTGTTAAGATGCAATGAAATTCCACTAATTATTTGTGAAAATCACTCACTGGGCTCCTGCAGTATCTGGCAATTGTTTGATATTTTGAAACTGTTAAGTAAACTATAACACATTTAATCATAGCACATCCATTTTTCGTGTTTAATATGACTTTCCATCACAAAGTGATCTCCAGAGTGACTAGGTGTCAATGACTTCTCCRCAGGATTCTGGCACAGAGAGCAGTCTTTCTCTCTCCTGGGTTAATTCTGGCCAAACTCAGCACAGCAGCTCAATGTGTGGGCTTTGCAACCAATATGTAGATTCACTACAGGTAAGGGAATGTGCTTTACCCTTCTGCTTTCCCCTACTATTTGAAAGAATAAAGGCAAAAGAAAAAATTTTGGGAGATAATACCAATATTCACTAACAGGGAGAGATTCTATGAAAAATAATCAGAAGCAGTGTAAACTAGCATTAAACCTTTATGTGAATTATGCACGGAAGAAGATAGTTCTCTTGAATACATCTGTGAAAAAAAAATAGAGTTGCAAGTTTCTCTCTAAAATGTCTTTATTAATACAAGTTCAGAATTGCTGTGGCAAAGTTAAGCTATTTCATAAGTAAGCTATAAAAGTGGCAAGAGGTGTGAAGAAATATAATTAAAGGTGAAATTATAGACAGGTGAGCAGTAGAGGATGCTAAGTAGATAGATGCACCACATTTTAGGGTGCATACTTTATTAAGAATATTATCAGTGCAACAAAAGAAATAATAGGTAAGAAAAGAATTAAAATGGACATATTCTGTTAACTAGGATGCCAGTTTATGTACTGTATTTTGGAAAATGGTGACTCTATCAAAAAAAATGGAAAATGTATCAAAAAATTTATTTAGTAAATAAAAAATGTGGAATAACAGAAAATCTAGCACTGAAAGGAAGTGCTTTGCATAAGCTAATTGCCTTTCTCCATTTCTCATCTTTCGAGTATCTAGCTCTATTTCTCACTTGAACTGGTAGTTTGGGCAGACAGATAATTTTCTGGTTTTGCTCATCTGGTTTTTGACCATCTCTAAGCTGCGTCAGCAGAAGCAACACTGTTAAAGAAATACTCTGTCCTTGGAGCTGTAATTTTAGATCGAGAACGATCAAATTAGGGGTGAGCTTTCCTACACCAGCTGGGCATGCTTCTGGGTTTCCTTTTAGACTGCTCACTGYGGAAAGAAGATAATTCAAGGTGTGAGTATGAGGGTTTACCATGCAAGGCAAGGTGCTGGGGTGCTCATCTGCCACTAGGTAGATGCAAACCATGGTGTCTTCTCAGCAAAGCAACTTTCTACTTAGGGTTAGGAGGCATGAAAAATTTAGAGTGTATTTCCCAGCAAATGTATGATGGATTGGAAGATTATTATACTCCGAGTGCTTCCTAGTGACATGCCTTTTGCTAGAAGCAAATATCTGTGTAGCCATTATCTGCTGTCACTACTTGCTACAGTCTTGACAGCTCTCCCACACTAAGCAAAAGTCAAAATAAATAACTAATTAGTGTCTAGGTTTTTCCTCAAAGTTTCCTATGACAAATAGTATCAATGCAGAATGAACATTTTTACATTATGACAGATGTGTCTTGCCTTGTGCTGGAACAGATGTTCCTTGGATGAAACATTCAGATCCTGTATACATATAATCTTGTGTACCTGGAACCCTGCAGGGTTATTTGGAGCAATGGCAGTTGTAAGGGGAGCTGGAATATTTTTTATGTGCAAGCTTCTTAAATGAGTACTGCATGTGAACTTGACAGTGACTGGTCACGTAAAAGGAAACTTGGTTAACCACCAGAGAGGTCTTGGAGGACTTACCACAAAGTATAGATGTGCTACTTTTAGCACATTCCTGATTGGTCTAAATTCAGTGGAATTCTAACTGCATACAAAACTGATAATATCCTGTGTGATATAGCTTATTCATCTTATGTTTCGCATATTTTTTTATGTTTAAGAAGATTTTTTTTTTGGATTTTGGTTTTTCTTAATCCATGTCTTTAGAAGTAGCAAAACCACACTTGTTTTCAATTACATATGCTTGAAGTGTTTGCTTTTCCAGAATGTCCTTGGACTATGGCAACCCCAAAGGTGGGCAGACAGAAAATCAGGCAGTTTGTTGTTTGCAGCCTTTCTGCATTTACTCAGTAATTCACCAAAGCCAATCTGTTTTTGCAAAATACTTCTGTTTGGCAAACGAGTGTATTGTGACAAAAGCTCAGTTTAATCAGAAAAATCCTGATCAGTTCTATTCATTATAAGGTAGGAGAGAGACAAATCAGATGCATTTCAGTCTACTAATCACAGAGCATTACTGAATGACTTTGAATCATGCCCTGTGATTGATACCAAAATGAGAGCTATGAAGCCTGCAGGCTGCATTCCAGCTCTTTATATTGGCAGCTGTCAAACATGCATTTGCAAAATTAGCGCTATGTACTTAATACCTCATATGTGGAACACTGTCCTCTGAGCTAATGTTGCTTGAGTGTGCTTTGAAGGCATTACTTGCAGGTCATTTAAATTTCAGATGATTCCTCATTGTGGTTATGTTGGTTGATAGCATGTGAAGTACACATGAAAAAATAATACAATTGTAAAGGGAATTTAGGCTCGGTTGGGAGAGTATTTAAGTACGATCTTAACATGGAAGGACTCAGATATGGGACTGCAGAGGGATAAAGTTATAGAAATCTCTTCTTGAATTATTGACTGAACACTGAATACTTCATGTTCAATCTGCAAAGAAAGCATCTAAATAGTGCACTGAACCTAACAAGTAGGACAGGTTGGGATATACACTTGTCCAGCTGGTGCAAAGACACTTGATACAGCCTGGGGGCAGCTTTGCACAATCACAGCTCTGAATAACTTTCAGGGGAGTAGTGAAGTAATGAAAATTCCCTTGTGCTACTATATTTAAAAATAAGAAAAGTAGTGTATACCGCAATAGCTCTGTGAAACTTGATAACTTACTGCAAATCAAGATATCTGACAAACACATCTTTTCCTTCAATCTAAAGTCTACGTTTTGGTTTTATGCACTAAGAAACAATAAAAAGAGTTTTTCTTCTTAGTCTCTGTTGATGATGTCTTGGTGTTTCCAACAATAAGTTGAATTTGTGRCATTTTCTTCTTTATCCTTGACTTACTAGTAGATGAAACATGAAAAAAAAAAGGAAGTCAGAGGGAAAGGGGCAGAGAAATACCAGTTTGGCTAATTGTCTCTGCTTAGATCTGCAACCTAAATTTATTTCAGCTYTTGGCYGAAGCCTAAAAAATAGAGAAACAGAAGATGTTTTTAGCTAAACATTGAACATTATTGGCTGCCATCTATAATTTCTACTTTATGGTAAAGCAAATAGGGGTTATGGTAGAAGGTAATAAAAGGTATTTTCTTTTACCTGCTTTGGTTTTATTCCTCTGTTTGTTTCATTCCCATCTTCTAATTTTGTAACCAGAAAAGTTAAAAAGTAAATTTTAGGACTTGGCTGTGCTAATAAAAAATATAGTGTGGGGGGGAATAGGGTTAGTCACCTAATGTGCCTGTGTTGTCATATAGTATTCTGAGCTGGAAGGGACCCAAGAGGATCACCTTGTCCAACTCCTGGCCATGCACAGGGTACCCCAATAATCCCACCATGTGCATGAGAGCATTGGTGAACTCAGGCTTGGTGCTGTGACCATTTCCCTGKGGAGCCTGTTCCAGTGCCCAGCCATCTCTAGGTGAAAAACCTTTTCTTGATGCGCAGCCTAAACTGCCCCTGACTCAGCTTCATGCTACACTTTTGAGTCCTGTCACTGGTCTCCACAGAGTGACTGGACACCACAGAGGTCAGTTCCTGCTCCCCTCCTCTTCCCCTCACAAGGAAGTTGCTGACTGCAGTGAGGTCTCTCCTCAGTCTCCTCTTCTCCAGGCTGAACAGACCAAGTGACTTCAGCCACTCCTCATACAGCTTCCCCTCCAGGTCCTTCACCATCCTCATGGTCCTCCTCCTGACAGGTACATTGGTATGATAGATGAGAATTCAAGTATATGTTATAAATATAGTGTTTAGCCATTAAATTAAGAGGCTATTTACTATTTTTCTGGAGCTCCTCCTTTGAGACATACGTACACTTAATTTGTCTTTGTTCTTCAGTAAGAAAAACTCGATTGCGTAAAATWAGTAAAAAGAAATAGTATGATGCCTTAAAAACYTCATACAGTTATGCTAAAAAATGCAGTTCTCTGGCTGATCTGGGAATCCAAAAGGAAAAACTAATTTATTTTTTATCCTATGAATGGGAAAGTTCATTMAACTTCAGGCTTCTTGGGGAAACAGTTTAGTATTGATTATGTTTAGGACCAGAGGGCTAAGAACCAGAAGGCTTGCAACTGTTTTAAATTCTTACACAAATTTGCCCTGTGACCTTGGAAAAATAAATTAATTTACATTCTGTGGCTCAAATCAAGTAATTATTTTAAAGTCAGTCACTTAAATGGAAAGAAAAATAATTTAATTTCTTGATCTTTTGAGTTTAAGTACATCTGGTTAATGTGGATGAGAATTGCTACTGCTGGCTTTTCTCTGAAAATCAATTCTATTTATCAGAAGYTTAAACATGGATGGAGATATCAGTACAATGCCTCAGACTTCAAACCATGGATAGCGTGCCATTGCTAGCTAACTGCTTTTTATTTGAGTCTGAATACCCTAGGTTTTTTAAAATCTTGAGATTTCAGAACTGGCTACAGCTGGTTTAACTAAATTTTGCTGAAACTGGATGCAACCTTTCTAAAATTTTGCAGCCATGTTGTAGGTTGGAACCAGATGGTCATTAAGAGCCCTTCCAAGCCAAACCATTCCATGATGTCACAAACGTTTTCTGGAGCAGGCTTTGTCTTAACCTGGGCTTTGGGGGTTGTTGCTTCTTTGTTTGTTCATTAGTGTGTTATGACTCTTGGGCACAGTAAAACAACTGACTCATTCTTCTAGGGAAATAATTTTTAATAAATTACAAGTGTATTCCCCGGAGATCGTGAGAGGTGATGTGTTCATGCATTGTATTGATATATCTGGACTCCCATGAACCCTAGCTTATAGCATTGTGTAAGGTTTTGAGGAATATACATAGTAAAAATTTTTGAGAAAYGTTTTATGGCTCTCCTCTGCTTACCCTTTTCAYTGTTTCATCCAATTTTTTGGTAGARATCTACAAATTGAAGAGGGCTTTCACTCTGTTCGGTTTTAAAATCTGCTCTAACAGCAAACAGGTAAGATTTACTGGTGCTTCAATTTTTTTATTGAAGGGCTTTATTCAAAAATGTCAAAACAAGGAATAAGGACCAGAKCTTACAAAGTGATGGAAACCTAACTTTTGTCTCCAAGTGACAGCCGGTATCACCACTGCTGATATTATCCAGGAAATAGTGGTAACCTTAGCAAGACAGGAAATTTTGTCCTTTTTCTTAAGAAAAATGTTGGCAAATACACTCCAGAYAAAACCTGAAATAGCTAATCCATGAAACAGACATCTAGCCGTACTGTTGGGATTCCTGTATAGGATTGCTTATTATCCACTAGTGACCATCACACTTCTTTGTATACAAGTGTACATAGAGTGTAGAGCAATTTYGCAATATACAGCAAAAAATGTCTTCTACTTTTAAACACCTGATAGGCGAACTATAAAAACGTCTTTAGATGATTTCTGTCATCTTTAGTTACATTCYTCTGGAAAACAAGCTGCTGTTTAATATATAAGGATTTCAGGGAGTGGAGAGTGTTAAAAGGGCAAAGCTATATGGTTTTTGGTTTAAGTACCGAAGCATGAAAACACGTACCTCTGCTATTTATTGGTCAACAACAATAAATGAAGAAATGTTTAAACAACAGATTACTTAGTCCCACTGAAGCTATTGCAAACTTTCTCCACTGATTTTAATGSAGCTGAGATTTCATCTGAAATGTTCAGCTTTCAAATCTTAAGATACTCTCATGTTAACTCAGTCTTCAAAAGAAAACGGTGTCACTGGTTCTCCTGTTGAACCTATCAGTCTACTGATACTCTTGTAACAATTATTGCAATGTAATAGCTCTTCTAGCTACTCATAGAATTAAAGGCATTCATAATGCCTTTAAACCTGTGCATTGTGGAATTCATTCCAAAATGATGCCATGATAGCATATACATGATATCAATAAAGGCTAGTTAGCCCCCAATACAGCTCCCAAGGCTTAAACTATAAGGGTTCAAGATATTTAAATTTTCGTCCAAACTTCCCAGCTTAGGAGTTTCTTCTATGAATTTGGAAGAATGCAATTGAGATTTTGGAGCTGAGCAGTGGTAAACTCAGGTTATTCTTGTGCTCTGTCTTTAATAAAGCCTAGTTTGCCTTCAGATTTTATGTGGAATTGGAGTTTTGGGAGCTCCAGGTAACCACTGTTCTCAATGAGAAAATTGCTAACTGCTACTCCAGGCTATGTTTTATTAATTTGCTTTTCTCTGACTATAAAACAAGCATTTAATTTATTTCAGAAATCTAAGTTGTTTCTTCTGTTTTAATTCTCCAGACAATATGATCAGTGCAWTATTGTATGTAATACTCAGGAGCATTCTTGAGGTGACCACTAAAACATCTTCCATGTGTCCTCCAAAGGTTCTCTACATTTTGCTGCATATCTCACTTTAAGAGTTTTGCATATCTACTTCATTCTCTTGTCTGACTACATCTTCATCAAAAGTATAAGTTTCCCATATATTTATCTGAAACAGTATAATTCATGGAGGTCTCCACCGTAACATATTCAGCTGTAGCATTTCAATTCATTTTCCTTTAACCTTGGATTTACAAGTCTTGCTGTGAATTTCATCAGCTCTGAATGGAAATGGCAGAGCCTGAGATTACAGGTTGCTCTGAAACATTCCCTTTCTGTATTTGTTCATTCCATTCACATTTTACCTTATAATTTCACATATTGTGACTTCTTCACAATATGAAGTAATAATGTAAGCTGCCATCAGTATGTTATGTCCYTAGAAACTGATAATTATTTACTACTCATGTAATTGAAATTCTTCATTCTGAATTSTCTTGAACAAGAACTCTCTTCTAGGAGTAAATTCCCCTCTTGCAGACTCATGTGCCATCACTTCAGATTTAATTAACATGTATGATCAAAGGCAATCAAATTCAGCTACATCTTTMAAGTTAATAGTTCCATATTAATTTTCTATACCAGTACATTTTCCCAAGTTTTAAACAAATTAATCTTTAGTGTTATTTTTAGAGTTCAAATCAAGTATTATCATTTGATATGGTTTTAGAGCTGAATAGCTGTTAATGTAGATTCAATTTCATCCTTCACTTAAGAAGAAGGGTAGAAGATCAGTAGCTGCTCCTCATTCAGTTAATTGTTTTTAGCTGTACATATTTTGACAAATACTTGCAAGTTATTTTGTCCTAGGTAGTTTTACAGGAAGCRTGATGAGTTTTACTCTTCAAAACGTTCACTGTAACATTGAAATTTGCTTACAGCTCAGGTTTAAACTCTGCTTGCTCCATGGACCAGATCCAACCCTAATGAAGGGWGTGTACTTCCATGGGTTTACAGTACACAGTCCAAAATAAATATCTATTCCATACTTATGTGTGACCTGATATTTTCAAGATTCATTYAATGTTTTTTAAATTAAAAAATAATTTAGTCTATTCTGTCATATTTTATATTATAGATGCCRCACAGCAGAGAGTAATTCTTGCTTGAAGTGCAAATACTTGAATATTACTTAYATGATTCGAGTGAGGTTTTTGGGGATCTGCTGAAATAAAACTTCCAGTAACATTATTTTATGAAACTATAATTATTACAATTTTAAACTGAACCATTTTAATTTAGTAATTTTMTACTACAGAGTTCAGCAACATAGCATTATTACTTGAAATTAAGATAATGCTCTGTAATGAAGTATGAAATATCTGTTGGTCAGATTGCAATTAGCAGCTTTGCTTTCTGTGTTTTGTTCCAAATGTAAGTTTTGCTTGCTGTGTTTTGTTCTTTTTACATCAATTCTGTTGTATCAAAATGCTGTCAATTCTCTAGCTAAGACTGATTAATTCTGAGCTGAAAGTAGTATCAAAATTCAGATTGCAAACTAATGAACTTTCATATATTCACATTRCATATGCCAATCAGAAGCAAAACCTATTCTTTTGCATTCTGCGCATTTATGAAGAGATGTTTTAAACATTTTGAAGCAGAAAAATTTTGAACTTTTGTGACATGCTTATCATATTATATATTTGATATTAACTATATCAGTTCTGCTTCAGAAATTACATTGTATTTATGCAGGTTAAAAAAAATACAATAGAATCAACCAATTGCACACCAAAGCAACTATATCAGTTCTTAGTTTATTTTACGGGATTATTTTGTGTAGAATTTCAAGTACTATGAATAGAGTGTACTTCAGTGCTTTAAAAATTGGGTGTGTGGCAAAGTGTATTTCAAAGTAGGGAAAATTAACAGAAGATAATTCCTTTTAGGTACGTTCAGCAAAGAACAGGGATGGTGAACGTGGCTGAGAGGTCACAGAAAGTAAATCCAACTCATAGCCCRTGGCCCAAATGCAGCTCAGGTAGTCACTGATTAACATGGGAGAAAATAGGAGAAACCCCCAAAACTTCATTCCTCATACTCAGATTTCCACAGCTTAATGGATCACTTCCCTTACACATACATACATAAGTTGAATAAATTTAAATTTTCTATTATAAATTGTTGTCAAAAAAAAAGAAAAAAAAAAAAGAAAGGAAAAACAACACCACATATTAAAGTAGCCCAAATATCACACACACACCAACACACACACAGAGAAACATTATTTAGTATAGTATTTCTGTGGTTGGAGCTGGTAGGATTGCTGTGTTGCTCCTTGGTTTTTTTGAAGAATTTCTTTTGCCACACTTTTCACAGACTGCTGTATAGGCAAGAACTTAGAAAGAAATAATTTCATTACCAAAGACACTTGAGCTTATGCTTTGTAAAACTTCTCTACTTTAACTGTCTCCTGAATTTATGAGATTCCAAATGTGGTTAGGAAAGTAATTTGAAGTAATGCTATAGCCTTAATGCAAAGGAAGTAGTAAAACTTGAAATAATATCAGAGGCGGTAGATCAGTGTGACATCTGTAATGAGCTAAAAAGTTATGAAGCACATGTGAATCACTAAGGTTAATTTCTTATTTACATTGAAATATTTGTATTTGGATAGTTTAGAGCAGTAACATACCTTTAGCTGATGCTTAACAGCTCCTTTTTAATTCCATCTAGCCCTCTCACAGGTTATTTTAAGGCATATATGCCTTCAAAGATATTTCTACAATGTGAAGTGATTACRTAGGTAGAAGGTTGCTTAACAGCATAATAATACCTGTTTGATTGCTCTAGTAGGATATTTCTGTCTTCATTATTATACCAGGAGATTAGTACTGTATAATCCTATCTGGGCAATGTGAGGAAAATCTGTAGGCCAGAGTAACTTCCTGAGATATTAAAGAAGTGATGTACCTTATCAGAAAAGGCWCAGCATTCTTCCTGTTCTTCAAGGGCAAAAAATCCTCATTAGCCCAGTCTGTAACCTGATAACAATCTGAATGTGTTGTATTAGTCATCATATTTCCACTAGACTTGCTTTCATTTTAGATTATGTAGCTCATAAATTTTACAGTRAGCCTTAACAAATTCCCACAATTAATGTAAGAGTCAATAATGGTACTCAAGTGTCAGTAATAG
>CADDXX010000035.1:372263-565435 GCA_902810485.1 Alauda arvensis
AATCTTGCCTGAAATTAATGAATATAGGTTTGGTCAGGGTACTACTCCAGACCCTAACTAAAAATAGAATTAATAAAACATCAGTAGAAGCTCACATTTTAGACCTATCCTTATTCTTCAAGAAGAAGTACAAAATCTTCATGTGAACACTCAGTTTTATATMATTTATGATAACGAAAGTGTTAACTCAATTAAGCAAAATGAAAGTTCAGGGGGAGYAGGTACATGCCATTCAGTTATTTTTGTTGCTGTTTTTTTATAGCAAGAAGGTGAATTTTTCTCTTCTGGAAAATCTCACATAAAATGTTTTGTTAGCCAAATAACTCCTCTGTGGCATTTAGTAGCAATGATATTTAGGAAYGTGCAAACTTTGCTCAAAGATGACCTATAGCTAGGATCTGCTCCTAATCAGCTGTTGTGCTAATTAGGAGTGCTACCACAAATTTAGTAGAAAGGAGACTGGAATAGTTCCCACCAATTCTTCTGCCTTTTTATTCTCATAGATGATATTTATAAAAAAGAAAATACAGCAGGAATAACTGTATTCATCTCTAAAGGCAGTTACTTAACCTACTCCTACTAATTTGTCTTTAAATTTGTATTTCTCCAATATTTCTGTACTCCAGTATTTCTGTACATACTTTGAAATGACAGGGACACATGGTTAGAGAAGAGGTGTTACATTTTACATTKTTACTTAAGAGACAGGTAAAATTCTGCCTGACCCCACCCTGTTTCATCTAAGTATCACTATCGTCTTTAMCAGTGCTTTAGACTAGAACCATATAAAGTATCCTCACTAAATCTCACATGTTGTATAATGTGAGACTTACTGATATTTTTAAAAAGCTCAGTCTATATTCATAACAGTTCACAGGCACTGAAGGAGGTTATGCAGGCGCCAGATTTTGCTCCTGTTATTCAACTCACAGACCTGCCTTCAGCATGTGTCAATGGTGTTATTTTCCTCTGTGCCATCAGGGGACAGAAATGGCAAAGCATCTGCATAGTTACAGCACTGCTTCCTTTCTATAGTGACCTATGATGGGGGAAAAAAAACTGTGTTTCTTTCTGTTATTTTAGGAATCACTTTTTGACCTGTACCCATAATACTGATTGGGGGTAGAGGAGCAGTGAACTTCTCAATGAGCTATTGCCTGAACATGTCTATCACACCTGAGATGCAGTCATGCATCAAGTTTTACTTCAGGATGATTTTCWTAAGAACTTTGTAAAATAAAGTCTTCTTGTAATGTGTAGATCATGGATAGTACCCCTTTAGCTGTAGGAAGGTATTATAGTTTCTTCCATAGGAAAAACCATTTTTTTTTAATATGAAAAATGTCTGCCCAATCTTCTAGTACTGGCAGAACCTCCAAGTTCAATGAACAAAAGGAAATAAACAAAAAACCAAAGTGTAATGAAAACAGAAAGTCATTTGTARTAAGGAAAGGAATAGGTTTCTTCTGGTGTAGCAGAAGACACTGAGATGTCAATTCCCTCAGAATTCAGTTCCACTGCTCCATGTCACCAACAAAAATATTTTCACAGTGCCAATACTGACCCATGAGAAATGCCACTCATCACTGATCTCTGCTTGAACATTGAGTCCAAACTGGAGGGTGACCATCCAGCCAATTCCTAATTCACCAGGTGGTGCACTCATCAGATAGATCCATGTGTCTCCAGTTCAGAGACGAGGCTGCTCCTTTATCARATGAAACTGCACACAGGAAAAATGAAGCCTAGTAAAATGCATTGTGCACAAAGTCATTCTGTTGAATTATTCATAGAAGTGATGATTCAATTAGGAGAACATTTTTCTTTCTCAGGTGTGAAATTCCATGGAAGTTGAAAGGGAGCCTTAAAAATAGTAATGGGTGCAATTATATTCAGAATATGTCAGATAATCATGTCATTTTTCAATAACGAATTAATTAGGTAGTAATACTTTYCATATGCACACTCTAATTGCTTTCCTCTGAGGATCTCAGAATGATACAAAGAACACCTAATTAGGCCTCTAAACAACCATTTGAGGAAATCATTGTCTTTCTGTACTCACTGTAAGCTGAGGTACCAAGTGGTGAAATTACATTTCTGCTAACATGCATTGAGTTAGAGGAAAAATCGAAGTATGGATTTTTTGTCTTTATGTTTCAACAGAAGGTGTTTTCATTTATAGTGTTTACTTAAAAATAGGAAATCATGAATGCTTATGTATTCAGTCCCTATCACAAAATAGAAAATACACCTATTAAAAAAAATAAAAAAGACTACATTGAACCATGTACATGAAAGATAACTTTCAGGCTTCAAGGAAACTTCCTAAGCTGAGCAACACTGAAAGAAATAATCRCAGAGCACAGATTTACTCTTAGCAGAGGTCACTAAGTACTTTCTCTCATCTATAAAATGTATTCAGCTAGTAGTTTTCTGATGACCGTTTTATTGTTTGCATAAGAAGAAATAACTATTATTTGTGTGATCTTTTTCCTGTCGGCTTGGCATGTATCCAAATACTGATGACCTTGAAAATACAGCTTACTAATTTGAACATGGTGAAAATGAAAACAAAATTCAGCAGTATCTGCTACAGAATTGATAATCAAGTACATAATGGTCATATAGCCTTCATTCATAAAAAGTTGTATTATATATATTATATATTATATATGCTAATTAAAGAATGTATATTGTATTTACTTAATATTACTAATAATACTAATAATTACTAATAATACTAATAATACTAATAATACCCAGCCATCAGTTTTTAATTACAGTTTCTCAAATATGTAAATTATCCATTTATACATTAGTAAGGTAATCACCCAGTGATACTAAAAACTGAAAGCTGGGTCCACAGTCAGTGCTTTGCAGGATGACTAATTAAGACAGCTTATTTTCTAACTAACTAATGTCTCTGCCTGACATATTATTCTAACCTGATTTTTGTTAGTTTTTCACCAAGATCAGCTATCCTCAAAGGACTTTCATTCTGCTACTTTATGTTTCTATTCTGTTTTTCTTTACCTGCATTTGACCTTTGGGACTGTTGTGGAATATATATCTTAAATATAAGTCCTGATGAAAGAATCACTGGCTGTACAAAAGAATTKTATTTTTTCTAATAGGCCTTTTCCAGTTAATGGAATCTACTGAWTGTCTTTATGAAGAGAAACCTAGAATAAAAACACATACACACACAATTCTCAGTTCTTCAATCTAAGTAAATGTAGCAGCATAACAAAGAAAATTTATGAATAGACTTCTTTTAGCAGAACACCTAGACAAGTGCTAAACTTTCAGGTGTGTCATGAATATGAAAAACTATGTTGGTTCTCCTGCCTGAGAATTCACATTATGTTCAATGCTCTTGTGTTTATAATCTATATTATAAGACATGCTTGTTTGGAAGAAAGCCATAAATGGCAGGACTGCTGGATACTTCAAAGTTTCTTCAATGTTTAARTATAGAAGATTATTTTCTACTCTCTCAGTAATTTTCCCCCATCACTCAAAATGTCAATTGAAAATACAAGTAGGACTTAAATTAAGAAATTAATGTAATCTAGGAAGGACTAGTGTTTTTCCAGGAAACATCAGTTATTTGCTGCACAAACCCAGGTGGCCAAGAGTGATGTTTTAAGGATGTTTTATGTKTATGGATAGCAGTTTTTTCATCATAGTTGATAATTGGCTGTTTTGGTCTTTTTCGTGGAAAATAAATCCAAGCGTGTCTTCAGCTATTTTTAAGAGTTTCAATTAACCACAATTAATTTTCCATTTAATGTCCAGGAGAACTGAAGTAGTCTATAATACTATAAACCTATTCAACAGCTTAATTATGCAGTTTTGTCTCTAGTTAGATTTGCTACTTTTATTTAATYGTGTCATTCTTAGGGTAGGGAAATCCTTACATATTTTTAATTCTGGAACAGCAAAAAGTATAGGGAACAACAATGAAAGAAATGAAATATTACAGTCAAGAATGGTTTGGATTTTCAAACTGAGTTAATTACCTATTTTTCTTTTATTTTAAAAGAAAACTTAAAGCATATTAGAATTTGATGTGGTTGTAGAAGCCACTTTCCTTACCACAAGCCTCTGTGGAATCACCAAGTGGCACACTTTATGTTTGCTTGAACTTGAGACAAAGGATATGGGCTGGATGAATTCACACAAACCATGACTGTGTTGTCCCATCAAAGTTCTCAGGAAAGGACTGATGAGTACTTGTTCCAGATACAGAAGCTGGGAAGGTGAAATAAGTAAATATTAGGCAATAGCAGATGCTTTATCCAATTAAAAAAAAAACAAAACAAAAAACCCCAAGATATACAAGTTCAGAAGGAAGTACTTCAAAAAGGAGGTAAGTGGCAAACAGAAAACTTTGGTAATTAGTCACCTACTGAAAGTCATTGAAATCAAAYTACCCCAATAAAGGGCACCAAGAATAACAAAAATGCAATTATTTTAAGCTTTGTTCTCCCATAATTACACTTCCATGATGAAATGTATTTATGAGGGGGTCAAGACATGTTATTTGAAGAATGAAGATTACTGCCACTGAAACTACTTTAAGGAGGTCAGACTGGACAACTTAAATGTTAACAAAATACACAGTTGCCTGGAAATGAACAAAAAAAGGAGGAAATTCATAGCTTGCAGCAAAAATACTTTTTTTTTCCTACAGTGATGAATTTYGTTTGCATCCATTGAATTTGCAACAAAGACTGAAAGGAAAARTACAAGCAAAGGGAAAGAGGGATTTAGAATTCTACTCGTTCTCAGTTCTAATGCTCCCACAGTCATATTCCATTTGAAACTTTAAAAAGGAAACCCATTGCGCTGTCTTTAAGTAGGTTTTGCTGAATGAAAGACTGGATTCTGTTAATGAGCAGGAATTACTGAGATGGCATTCCAGACTTGGTTTGAAGCTGGGGAATGGATGAACTTCATAAGAGTCAATCTTATCTTTCCTTTAGTCTTCAGAATTTGTAACATTATGTGCTTGAAATGAAGACACAGGAAAAAGATGCCATAGTGTTACAAAAATGTTCCCTTCAGCTTAAAATGTCATGGTTCAATTTGAAACAAATAGCAGAAAAAAACCCTCACTAAATTAAACAGCTTGTATTTTATTTATCACATTTTAAAAGATCAGTGTTTTCTTCCACAATTTATTATTCTATCAGTACAACAGTAAGATGGCAGAAGAGAGATGTTTAAACTAGAAGTGTTTATTGTGTTTCCTATAAAATATTAGTAGTTTCATARGCTTAGTTGTTTTCCACTGATACAAGTGAAATAATTCTGCACCCAAGTGAACCATGCAGGCAGTCAATAAAGGACAGGAATGTCCAACCACTACAGGGGGCACATTTTCTATAGAACAACTCTTCCCTTCTCTGACTTCTCCAGTCCTGATTCCCAAGGGAACATTTATGAATTACTTCCAAAAGACAAACCTGGGAAATKAAGCTTTTATACTTCTCAAAGCTAGAAATCTTGAGTCACACAGAATTAACATGTTTTTATATTCCACTACAGTTCTTTCTCGTATTCATCTCTATTACACAAAATCAAAAACAGTTTTTCTCTCTTTTCCAAGTGAGTTAATGATGTATCTCCTTAATAATGTGTTCCTCTCTTCTTTAATCCTTCCTCTCTCATTATCCAACACAGGCATTATCTAACAATAAGCTAGGCATGGTAGCATCTGATCTTGTGTGCAGTCTGGATTTTTCTCAATTAGCAGAAATTATTGTGATTGTTGGCATTTGTTTTCTTCAACTCATTTCTATAATTTGTTTTCAGATTTACCAAGTCCATCTAGAAAAAGTCTCAAAGGCATTCACCTTTGGACATGAACAGTGACAGACTTACTTTTAAATACTTTTCAGCCCAGATTTTTTTATTTTTTATTTCTTTGTTTGCAACACAGTTTGTTAGTATCACAAAACACGTAGCACAACAGGAAGGAGACCGAGTTTCRATTGAAAAATGGGAGTAAGACAATGTAGAATAAATTCACTGGTTTCACAGGCAGTTTCGTATAACTGCATGCCTCTGAGATCCAGTTGTGTCATGAATTTGGAGATTTTCTGGTGGTTTGTTTGGGGTTTGTTAGTTTGTTTGTTTGTTTTTCTCTAGACATGTTCCTTCCTAGGAGTGGTTATTACTATTCATGGTACATACTACATACATCCATCATCAGCTTCTGCACAGTGTCTGTCTGGAATTCAGGCTCATTCAAATCAGACAGCTGAGAACTTCATCTGAGCTTTGTTTAAATGACTGTACTACACAATCTTGTCCAGCAGAGACTGACAATACCTGTTCCTTTTCTAGCTGCCTATACCTAAATTACATTGTGCATTTTTAGTTTTTTTTTATAGAACAACCTGAGTATCCTTAATATCCTATAAATAGAATTCTCCTGTAGTATGTCAGGCTGTGCGGAAGCAGAAGGAGAAAGACAGGATATGGCTGAAAAAATGTAGAAATAATAAATAAAATGGGAAGTATAAATGAGGATAGTAAAAAGCTGATTAGTCTCTTCTGTCCAGAGTGAGAGATTATCATCATGATGCCATTGATGTTGCATGAAGCCAGCTACAATTTCCAGACAAATCATTGCATCTTTTKTAGTTTAAAACAATATTTTAGATCGAATTGCTTTCGCTTATTAAAATATCACACAATGTGGAAATACTTGGAGCAGAGAAAACAGACAGATGGCTAAGTAAATTAATCTATAAGCAGCAACAGAGCATAAGGTTAGTTGCTGACATTGACAGAATCTTGTGGAAGGTGGTAGAAAGATGACAGTATTAATTAGTCACAGACATGAAGGTGAAAAAGGTCATGAAAAGCTTGTGAAAGGGGAGGAGATGGGTTAGGAACCTGTCATTTAAAGGGAGGTTGACATTTCACATTTGAGATTTATAACCGTACTTTAAATTCTCTACAATTTAGTAACATTTTGGTTGAAAACTAGTTAAAAACATTATGAAAATAGGAACACATTTCCACTGTTAATCTTCATTCTTGACTTCAGTTTCAAATGCAGGCATTTGAGACTGCTCAGATTTTTTTTTTCACCAGTTGTAATTATGCAGTAAAATGCATCATATAGAAAATAGGTCAGATGATACTACAGGGTGCTTTAATTGCTCTGAAACAGATATTTTCCTGTTCTTCTGTATTTCTAGAGATTTCTTCTTCTACAGTGTTTCCAACTGCAATATATATTCCAACTGCAATATATATTAGTATAAATTTGTAATAGAGGATACTGCAAAAGCTGCACTATTATATTTGTGGTAAACTGGATGTTGTGTTCCTAGATAGACTGCATTCTTAGATTTTTTGCCCTGGAAGTCAAAACATTCTTAATCTTTAAATTCTGACATCATTACACTATAAAAATGATACTAGATATTTTTTTTGTACATTTTGAACAAGATAATCCAAGTTTGCTGACTTTCCTGGAGCTGTATAAATTCATATTAGATGAAGACCAGGCACAGACATTTCTTAATTTATTTCACTCTAATTTCTTACTGAACCTGATTTTGAATAAATGCTGACCACTCCTACGGGTACCATGTATTGCATTCASTTGAAATAATGCATTTTAAGGTCTTCTGGTGAAGGAAGAAGGAACCAGTGTCAAAAAAACCTGAACTCCAGATAATATTTCAATGTATGACTTAAAAAAGCATTTCAAAATTTTGCTGGTCTTTTATCCTGTGACAATCCATAAATAGATGCTAGAAATACATGACATAATGGTACCTAAATGCCAATTTTAAAGAAATATTCTCTCATTATTTTCTAGTGATATTTGACACAGCTTTTCTCCATTAATAGCCTAGTGGTGACAATTTTGCATTATTTCCACTGAATAGCTTTAAAAGCAAAAAACCCCAAACATCATAACATATTTGACAGAATACTTTGATTTCAGAAACAGTTTTGTGTGCTAAGTGGGAAGCAGGGTCTCTTGAGTGCTCTTTCCTGCTTCAATCATAGTACACCTCACTGTCTTTTATCCAAAATGGCTTTTGGGTTGAGTGTTTATAATTTCACATTTCTCATTAGCTCATTTCTGCTTCCATGCCAAACATTTCAAGTCAAATGAATATTTATCTTAAAAGAACAGAAGCAAGAATGTAATTTCTATGGAGATGTGTAGAGATCAAGATTGATTGTGAGAAAGCAAATGCTTGCATGTTTTTCTGTTAGTAACTTCTTCTAGATTTTATTTAGAGTATAAATGATCATTTTAYAAAAAAAGGAAAGTAAGAGTATGTTTATACATKATTTTAATGTAAAAATAATGTTTGAAAAGACAAAAGCATTTGACACTAGCTCATCATTCATTTAAAATTTCCAATTTATATATTCATTTTTCTTAGCCTGYACTTGTCTTTAATTCTATGCACTTAAATCCAACTTTAAAGCCTGAGAAGAATTTGGCATGGTCCATGGATCATGCAGACATGAGAGAAATCAATTTTCAGCAGAAGCTAAAGAGCGAATATTTAGGAGATGAGAAGGGAGTGAGATGATGTTCTCTGGGATGTGTTCCACCAAGAAATGTTTGAYGCTGTAACTCAGGTCCTGAAATGGTGTGTGATAGTAAAGAAAAAAACATGTGTAAAAGGAGGGACTGGAGGCATGGTTTGGATGCTGATAATCATCCTATAGAATGAATAATGCATCACAGCTCTGAAAAAGAATCTTTTCCARTGCTAGGATATTTTTCATTAAATATTGGTTATTAAGCATACTAAAAGTGAATTTAGTTGCAATAAATATCTGAAAGCTTWTGCTTATTTTTACATGTTTTCAGATTTTTTTGCTTAGAAAAAATACTGAATATGATATTTTACAGTGCAATTCTAACCTAAAAGAGTAATTCAGTAAAAGCATCACCAGAAGAGAGTGTTTGTCTCCTGAAGGGTTTCCAAAATATTGGACATGAAATGTATAGCTTGCTTCTAGCCACATAAGTATCTTAAGAAGCCTGAGCAGCTGTGTTAACAGACAGACCATTCTGCCTTTTCCATAGCTGTTAAATTTCAGGTAGCAGAAAGGAGATGAAAACAAACATCCATGAGTCTCAAAAAGACAGCAGGAAAAAAATGATGGCATGTTCTGGCCTGAGCCATGGATGAGTTGTGCAGGGCTACCAGCACAGGCACAGAGAGGTGTGTCTGAATGCCTAAACCAAGAGCTACCTGTAAGTTTCTGAAAAGAAATAATGCTGTCTTTCAGTGCAAAGTATTTGGAGGTGTTTCATAACTGCTAATGCTATTAAAACATCACCTCTGGAACCATGAGAAAGGGTAAGGAATTGCTGATGTCCAGCACATACTGACTCATTACTATGTACTGATTTATCTGACAGGTATTGGTATTGTGCACAATTAGAATTTCCACATGCAAATTAGAATGTGTGGAATAGTCTTTCAAAATTAATGTTAGTTCGTATCTGGAACTCTGTTTCAATATATATGCTATTATTTTGTTAATGTCTGACAAATGCATTATTACAGTTTTTTTTTTTTTTTTACATAAATCTCATTCAGAACTAAGGCTGAAAGTTGTTAGTCCCACTCCCCAAATCACATCCTTGGTTTGGAAGGAATTAGACATTTTTTACATTCTTACTAAAAAACTTTTATAGATTCATTCCTTTAAATGGTTTTAGTTAGCAATGTTTACCTCATAAAACAAATGCTTTGTATCCTCTTAAGGCAAATTTCCAAAAAAAATCCATGTTCTCCAAGCTTAATGTGCACAGATCTCTGTGCAGTGAGGTACATTGTGGTATAAATAAGTACATCTTAATAAGAGCAGTGCCCTCTATTTCTAAATAATTGTTTATAACCTCGAATTTTAAATCTATATGAGTTTACAAACATAGTCCCTACAGATAGAAACTGTTACCTTTGTTTTTTCTTTTCATCTTGCTTCAAAATACTCTTTAAATTTCAGAAATGCCTCCAGGTCTTGTTCAAGGAGAAGAGGGCACAGCCACACAGATACATACATGCACACACGCGCACACACACATGCACACACGCACACACATACATTTGCTTTTTCATGGGCTGTCCTCAAGAATTTGATTTATTGAAGCCCTTAAGGTTTATCTCAAAAGTGCATTGAACACATTCCAAGGATCAAAAGATCTGGAATTGGAATATTTTTGCTCTCCACTTACACTCCTTATAAAGAAGAAAAGCTTTCTAGTGTAATAAAAACAGTGTCTGTTTCAAGGTCATGTGATCATCTCTAGCCTCTCTTACCTTTTTCAACAGCTGGTGATTAAACAGAGCAATTAGCACACCTTTTTTTTTCTGAAAAAAAATGAAAATATGTACGAAAATTTTTTTTCTTCATTTAGCTTGGCATAAGCAGGCTTTTCAGTTTTATACTTAGAAATAAAAGTTATATATTTATATTTAAATGTGAAAGAATGTGAGGAATCTAGTTCCTTAGTGTAACAGTCTGTCAGCTTTGAATACTGTGTCATTTTAGAACACTATCTGAGCTGCTAGTTGCAGTCTAAGCATGACTTACACTTTTTGTCAACATTTTGGTTAATTCTTTTAAATAATTTTTGAATGCTTGGTCCAATTTTCTAGATTCCTCAGTAATTATTCCTTCTCCTGAACAGTTCTGTACTATACAAATTCTGCCGTTTATCATATCATCAGAAACTCTTGGCTGGTTTGAAAGCTGTTTATACATGTATTCCCAGTTACATTCCATTACCTATATGCACTGATAATAGAATGACCTCCTCCAAAATTACCAGTGTCACCTTGATTTCCACAGGTGTTATTTAACACTGATTGTACTTTTCCAGTTTTATTGTAGAACAAATTGCTCGTGATCTCTGATGACATGCAGCTGGTAATGCAGGTGCATTTATAACACAGCCTGAGGAAACAGATTGAATATTTGAAGCAATAACTCTCATTTTGATTTCTATAAGATGGATGTCAACTCTATTTCCTCTCCTTCTTCTTTTCATGTGTCAAATAGAATTTATAAATGCAGTTATTTCAAAGACACTTTTAAATAAGAAAAGGAAATATAGAAGAAAAAAAAAGGAAGTGACAGGTGACAATGGCATCAGAATTTAAAAATACTTCAAATATACTGTTACTGTAATTAACACTGCAAAAGCTGGAGCATTCTAGACTTGCTTTATCTTTTGAGGTAATCCCAGATGAGTCTATTTGATTTTCCAAACAATCTTGGATCTAAGCTAGTACTGATTGGTTTCTAGTATTTGAGCAACTGATTTTTTTCTGCACATGTGGTGGCCATGACAGAGTACACTGAAGTAAGAGCCAATACCAGAAATCAGGAATGTGTAATGAAGAAACAAGTGGCATTGGCAAGCAGCTGCAAGGTGGCCCAGCTTCAGTGTTCAGGAGAGCTCTGTGGTCAGTGAACCAGTTCACTGGCATTGGCCATCAGCAGCAGAGCCAGCACCAAGTAAACATGTTCTGAGAGAGAAAATGCTAATTGGCCTGCTGGCTTGAATTACCCTCTTGGTTTCCTTGTGTAAAGCCCCTCTGGAGCATTGGAAAAGCCCTTTGCTGCAGGCAATTTGTTCCACTAAAAGGTTGACAATACAGTGCAGCTGAGGCTATACATGGAGCTTGTCATAAATATCTCTTTCATTCTTAATCCAAGGAAATCAATGTTGAATGGCTTGGAATTGTGTTGTACCAGGCTTTAAGATAAATCTTTGTTCATAATAACTTTTCTAGTCAAAATTAAACTGGTTCAGTTCTGAGAACAAGGGATGGATAGGGGATAGTGCCACATCCATCACAAAGTATTGTAGAAGGCCTCAGCTGATGTCAAAAAAGCGCCTTCCATTGACACTCCTCTTAGGAATCAGTTGCTTTACTGGTTTTTAATTCCTTTTAAGAAAAATCTAATGCCATGTACAGCATTAATTTAAAATTCAGTAAAGGTGGGCTATATTAGTGGAACTTTGAATATTTATACTCTTTTTCTTGAAAAGGGTTTTGTGTAGTTTTTTTGTTTTTTTTTTTTTTTTAAAGAGGGATTTGATACATTCTTGCACACAGCCAGAATAGGATAAGCCACTGCAGATGTATCAAGTCTCTGAGGGTGCCTGCACCTCACAGAGTGGCTTCATAAGAGCGAGACCACTTCTCCAGGCGTGCGTTGTAACAGAAAAGGTTTAATAAAAAGAGAAAATAATAAACAGTATAAAGCAAATATAAATAAGCCATACACAAGTACAGGGAGACCCTAGCACTATGTAAAGCACCCCAAAAAAGCCACAGGGGACTCTGTGCAGTCTCTTAAGTACCAAATGATCGGGGAGGTGTCCTGGCAAACTGCCCAATAGAGAATAGCTACATTTCTGAAAGACAGGTAAAGAGACCTATCCATGCCTCTGTCCTGGCACAGAGCCAATGCCTGCCAAGAGTGCAGAGAACTTTCTAGGACTTTTCCTTTTAAGTCTTATGGTAACATTGAAATCCTTTTCCTTATGTGGAAAATACCTGTTTAGTTTAAAGCTACACTACTGCAAGAGGGTACATGAAAATTAAGGTCAAAAACCTCACTGTGATGTGCAGATACTATTTTTCAAAGAACCACCTTTTATTTACCTTAGCTTTTAAAAGAATTCCACCACTACTACTACTAATAGTACTATTATTTACATGAGCTTTTAAAGGTAGTTGGGATGGGGCATTTTACGGGGGAGTCCTTACAATATGATTAAAAGAACAGATTAAAAAAATTGATTTCTAGAGTAAGACTGTAGTAAGATAGGTAAAGAGTGTGGGGAAACAAAGAGTTGGTACTAAAGGTAATCTTKCCTCTGATGTATTGCAGCTGTGTTAATTATCCTAGAGTGGGAACAGCCTTGCTCTCCCAGCCATGGGTGTGATGGCTGGGAGAAAGCTGTCTGGGAGGGCTCTGGTTGTAGCTCAGTTGGACTCTGCTGCTGTGCTGTGAAGACCCAGGGACAGGAGGTGGTGCAAGGGACAGATACGGTAAGACTTTGTACCGGGGTCTGACAAGGACAGGGGCTGGGCCAGGGCCAGGCTGGAGTGAGCTGGTGCTGTGAGAAGGAAGAGAGAAGAAGGAGAACTGACTGACTGGCTGCTGGCATAAATAGACAGACCCTGAGAGCTGCTTGGAGCTGCCTTTGGGAAATAAGATAAGAGACTTTTAAATAGCAATAGTGCCTAAAGCCTTCTGATTGATATGAAAGATTCATAGATAATAAAGTCCTGATACTTATAGCCCCTAGAAGTTTTTAAGGAAGGAGTTTGTGTGCTTTGACCATCTTGACTACCACAGTGACCCACGGGGACGTAGTGGGGGAGGTGGCGTTGGTGTAGCTGAGAGTGGCCGATGAAAGCCACAGGGAGGTCTGGACCTGATTTTCTCAAGACACCTGGAATTAGATGAGCCACCAACTAGCAATAATGAGAGACTGCTTGTAGTCTCTACTTCATGACCACCTCAACAACGACATAAGACTAATCTCAATTAACATCACTCTCTCCAATTAAGACCTGTGAGAAGCTTTTCATTCTTAGTTTTAATTATGTAAGTTCCAAATACATTTACCAGAATTCTGTACAACATCATTGCAAAAACTTAARTAATCACTCTTCTGAATGAACACATGCATATACTTTCAAATGAGATATATTGCTGATTCAAAGTTAGCTTCTGAAATGACTAGATTTTGTCAATAGTAACCTTTAGAGCAGCTAAAAATTAAAAAAAAAAAAAAGGGGGAAAGATCATCTTTTAGTGCAAAGGTTCTTCTGTTTCAGATATTACCTTTGCATATTGTTTTCTTTAGATGAGGGTTTTCTGATAGAAAAGCAACTCACGTCCCTGGAATGAACATGGATGAGGTTAATGGAGCTGTCTTGAGTTACATATTTGTCTCAGTATGCAAAAATCTACAGACAAAAATTCATCATTTGGCACAATCAAATACAAGGCAATATGTCTGATGACTCATACAGTTAAAAAACTCATGTTGAAATATGTAAGAGGTCATAAATGATGTAGCTGGAGCACTTCAGACCTTAGGGAGTTGGMAAGGAGGTGCCTTACTGATACACTGTCTTTGGAATAAACAAGGGAGTTTCCTGAATCTTACATCTTATGTTTGTCTCACATCATATCTTCCCATGATTTACAAAAATTTCATTTAATCTCATTATTTTGCTGTTATGTACTTGATAAACAGAGAGGATAAACTGAACTAAAGATTTAAGAATCATTTTGTGGTAGATTTCAATGGAAGTTATTCATCTAAGTATCTTTGAGGATCTGGGCGTCACCATTTAATCAATTGTAATTCTCTGCTCTAACATTAGTTTAATGTTATCTGATTGCTGTTCACTGATGATGCTCCTGAATGTTTGTCCCTTAAACAGCAGCAAAGAGGTGCCTCTTCTTCATAATCTAATATTGGATGTACACTAGGAGTACTTTGCCACTTGAGTAATTGCTGTTGGATTCTGAGGTGTTTTTATTTGGGTGAGGTTTGTCTGCCAAATAGGAACCTCTGAAAGGAGCCAACAAAACTCTCCAAGTCTCAGAGAACCATGAAGCTGTAAATGGAAACACTTATACTGTCAGTTATGATATTGGAGTTAAAATAAGAGTGAAAAATATGATACCATCCTAAGATAATGCAATACATTTCAAATATGGCATAGCTTGATACGAAATGAGGAGAAGAGCAGTGCAAGACTTCCAGAAAAAGCTGCTAAGAGAAAATCATGCAATGGCAAGTGGGAAAAGTACTATCAAACCAAGTAAGAAAAGCACTGCAGTGCATTGTAGTATAAAGTGGTTGCTTCCTCACATGTATGGCTTTGTTGTTATACCATTGCCATCAGTAGAGAAGAAAAAGAAGATTTATGGTCTTGGTTTTCTTATCTTTGTGTAACTGATAAAAGAAAGAACTGTGTGTACCAGATAAAATAGTTCAAGCTGCAGACGGCAGAATTTCAGAAGAACTTCAAGCTAGAATCATGACAGCTGAAGTGGTAAAAAAGTGTAAGATCTTAATAATTACAAGGTTTTCTCTCTTGTCAGTATTATTAATTATCAGACCTTTTTTAACATTTCACTCATTTAAAACCTAGAATATATTTGTAGCTGACAGAATTTAATCTATGCAGAAAATTAGATTAGAAAGTACTAGCTTTTTAGTGTTAATTACATAATGACCAGAAGTTTGGATTTAGCAAAGAATATTCTGCCAAATGGCAAGTACTTTAAAATATCTATTGAATCTTTCTTTCTTTCTTTGCAACATTTGCAATAATTGTTCTACAATTCACAATCACCTTATGGATTTACATTGATTTCTGATTTCTTTGATTATCTTGCCAAACAAATCCACAAAAATAACCATTAGAAATATATTTGATGAAGTTTTCCAAGAAATATTYTCAGTTATGGAAAATGAACAAACCTGCCATGTATGGCAAGGTTTTGTTTTCTTCTTTAAAAGTGTTAAGGATATATAGCCTGAAGGAGGAAAGCTCAATTGATATGAACAACTATTGCTTTTTACATAGACTCAATAATAGTATATGTAGATTCATAAGGAAAAACATTCATTTAAGTCATCAGGAGAAGGGTAACTATCTCAGTACACAGCTTTTTGCAAAATCCTGGTCACAAACTTAGTTAATCTGTATTTAGCTCAGAGGTGATAAATCCCCTGAGCTTACACATGCCCATTTATATAACACGTAAAAAAAAAAAAAACCCAAACCAGCTTAAAATGGGCAGTTAAACAAAAGGACTACAATTACCACCATGTATGTGACCAAGGCTAAGAATACTAAGAATAATTCTGGTGAGGTAAACCACCCTTTAGTATTACTTCTGATTGCTACAGTAATTAATTTAACAAATTATACCATTTCAATGTAGTTTTCTATTAGAATCTCTAGAATAGGCAGCTCTTATCTTTGTTATTATTTTTAAGGGTTTTTTTAATGACACTATAYCTCAGATTTGAGGAACTACATTTCTGTGAATATTAAGGAAGATTAAAATCTCAATCCAGTTTTGAAAAAGGATCTTAAATTACATAAGGAAACATTTTCTTATGACTCAGCACAATCTTACTAAGCTTGTTGGGTACTGAAAGTAGTTCAGCTATGCTAAAAGAAACTAAGAACCACTAATGACCCCTCAAACACTGTATTGTGTGGTTTTTGTAGAAGGGCATCTACTGTGAAGACACAACCTACAGGCTCATTTTAAAACCTGTTTAACTATTCCTGATGTCTTTGAAAAGTTGATGCTGAACTGTATTTTATATTAACTTATTTTGTTCAGAATTCCAGATACAAAGTGCACTCTTGTACACTGCACATTTTATATGTTCTAATTACAAGATTTTCATGATGGTATGGGTGTTTTACTGCAATAATTCTCAGAAAGAAATGTTATTCCTAACTTTAAAAGACAGTAAGGCTAATTAATGCAAGTTTTCCAGTGCTGTTCATTTCACCAATCATTTAAAAAAATTCAGGTCCAAATGATTAAATGGTAAAACTAGYTCCATTAATTGGTGCTCTGAGCCAGGATGTGTTAGAGGTTGCTCAGAATGACCCAAAGACATGGTGCTTACAATGTGTAAAAGCATCAAGATATTTTTCTCTCTTCTTKGTTCCCACGCAAAACTTTCATAAGATTATGATAATTATGTTAATATTAAAAAAAAATAACACTTGTTTAGTTCTCCAGTGTTTGCAATCCCACTTGATACTTTCTTACACTTTGTTGGTCATGGCACAAAACTGTGATAAAAAGATGTTACACAACAAAAAGGTCACAGGGGTTTAAACTTAAGTCACACAAGCAAGAATTTTACGAGAACTACTGGTTTCATGCTTAGAATCAAGATGTGCTTTTGTACCTGTAATTGTGGACAAAAATGGAGATAACATGGTAACTCTGACGGTACTGAACCCTTAAAAATGTTTCAAATTTTATTTTGTAAGTGGTATTCATTATTTATTCACATATGTAATGGTATGTGGGTTTGTTTTTTTTTTTTTTAACAGGAATGAAAAAGGCACAAAAGCTTTCAGGACTATTTCAGTGTCATGGAAGATGAATTCTAAAAGATGTACAAATTTTTCATGATGACAAATATTTCTGGGGACCACCTGGATAAGAATGGATAATGCAATAAAGCAACTGTGAGTGCTGAAAAGGAGGGCATAGAAAGTAAGAAAAAGCATATTTCATCTAAATTGCTCATAGGGCTTTTTACTCTGTCAAATATGGCTGATATAATTTGACTGATATAAATTATTATTGATTTCCAGGCTCTGAGAAACCTTTTAAGCCCTGAACAAAGATTTTAATCCTTTCTGGTTTTTAAATAAGATTTTTTTATTATCCTTTACAAAAGGTTTTATGAAGTTATTCATTTGATTATCCCATAATGATGACTGTAGTTAAATAGTACATTCTTAGAAGATAAGGAACTGCCTCATCAGAAAGAATTTTGTGTTCAGAAATAAGGCCCAAATCCACTCATATATATATAGATGTCAGTAGAAGTTCAGCTTGTCACAGACTACATGAATGCATTTGATACCATTTTTGTTGGGAAAATCTAAATAAGCTAAAAGAATTAGGTTCCTAGACCTACTAACAGCTTACACAAAGGTGTCATGAAAATGATCACCAGAGAGYACCTTCTCCAAAGCATTTTGCATAAGCAGCCTCCTGTATTCAGTAGTGTAAAGATACCATGAAGGGATCTCACAACAGGATGCAACACTTTCATTCAATCCATAATGGATCCCAGCATTTCTGGTGCAGTAGTTAATACTCGGTAGACCAGCAGCCATGTAGGCACGAGGTTCTGGATGAGCAGCATGTGTGGACTGGTTTTTGTAAGACAATTGAATATTGCTTCTTCMTCTTCAAAACCATGTGGGAGTAAAAGCAATTTAAAGGGTTGGTGGAAGGATTCCTTCACAGAGAAAGTCACTGATACCATTTGAGCTGTTGCCTACAGAACCTGGGACTTAACTGAACAAATACACACAAAGATGTGATGTACTTGAAGGGATAGGGCCTTTAATCTATAAAACTGACTACATTTTGCTCTGTTCCTGCTACAAGACAACAGAAGCTTGAAGGTCACATCACTCTCATGACCCATTAAAATCCACAGGAATTTTCCATTGACTTTATTGTATTTTGGATGAGTCCCCAGTTCAACAGTAACTTCTTATCTGGATTATTTTGCTGATGTGCACAAACCTCTAAACATTGGTGTGAAGCAACASCTTCTGTACGTAAATTCCATAAAGGTAAACCCAACATTTGTAGCAGATCTTAGAGGCAATGGCTGACAATGCTTAAGTCAGGTAAAGCAAAAAAGCCCTGCAGATCAAAATGAGAATTTCAGAAGAAAATCAGTSCTCCAGAAGGAAATTTGGCCGTTGCACAAGAAATCAGCAGAGATGGGGTTAAGTACAACTGATGTTCCTCTGTGAAACATCAATGCATGACATTTCACAGCAGTTAGTATGCCCAGATGCCCCGAGAGCTCAGCTCGTTCCTCCTCCATTCTCCACTGTGCTTTGAACAGTAAGACACCGCTAACAGGCAGCTAGCCCATGTGCTTTTGAGCCACTTTGCAGCAAAAAAGAGCAACCCATGAGCTGGACTTTTGTCAAATCCTTTCTGGAAATCTGAACATGTGATGTCCATTGAATTCCATTTTTTGTCTCCTATGGTAGTCATGTCTTCAAAGAAACCTAACCAGATGGTGAAGCTTGCCTTTCCTTTCTTAGAGGCCATCAGTCTTTGCTCACACTGTGTATTTCTAAGTGTTTTTCCTGTTTTGATCTCTGAGAAAGACTTTGTAAGACACTTCCTGCAACTGAAGTTTAACGACATTCTCAGATATGTTCCAACTCYTTTGTTAATCTATGGCTCCGTGATAAGTACCTGAACCTACTGAACTTCAACTAAGACATCTTGAAAAAGTAAAGCATAGAGAAGCTTCCCTGCAACTCTGGTCATAAACCTCAGCTCACTGTGGGTAAATAATAATGACTTCCTTTTATGAGAGCACCTTTTAACCCCTAATATCCCAAAGGTATTGCAAACTATTGTCCTGATTCTGCAGACAGACAACAAAGTTCTGCTGYTATAGATGGGTAACTTCACAGAAATCACAAGTGGTAAAAATTTTTCTACTATGAAATAGAGTAAAATACCTCATTAGGAAGAAATTTATGTTGCAATCATTTTAGAAAATTCTGGTGCAATTTGTTGAGCAACTTGAACATTATCATTCAAACTACATTTTTCCTGAAAAGTAGAAGTCAAGACTCCATCAACATTTAAATGTAAYCCCAGTAGATTCTGAATGAGAACATGCTTTAAATTTAGTCTCTGAATCTGTTTTTCTTTGTATTTCCTAAGTTTCACAAATGTATGCTCAATCCAGTCTATACTACTGGATTATGTTACTACCTCAAAGAGCAATTGCGTATTCTTGTGACATATTCTATTCAGATACCACCCTGGCAAAGCATATTTTGGCCTTTACGAGTGCAAAACAATGCTGAAAGTTACGTTTGATGATTCTGTATTTACTCATGACAACATAAGAACAATAATAGCGGTGAAATCACCTAAAAACTGGCTCCATATTTTTTTGGAGGTAATAGTCTTTCAGAGGATCATTTGCATTAATATCTTTGCTTCTTGTCAGTCAGAAAACAGCCATTGTCYGTGTGCACTTAAGGTGAAATCAGARTTTTTKGAGGAATATGAATCCATGTCCTTTAGGTACTATAARCAAGTGTATATTCTTTGTCTATGTTCTTTATTATGTCATAACTATGTAATCTCTTACAGGTACACCAAAGAAAATTCCGAAGTAAAGCGGTTCTATTTGTTGCTGATGTATTGGAGCTGAAACAACATCCTGCTGTGAGGTAGGAATTACTCAATAGACATCAATTACTGATATAACAAGTTGATCTATTTTCAATGAATAATTTGGAAGTTATAGCCCTCTACCCTTTTTGGAACATAACAATAAATAGGACTTACTACTGCTTTTTTTATTTGCTGTAGTCAGTAATCTTATAAATAAATAGAGTTTGTATATTAGTAATATCATAAGCAATGTTATTTCTGTTATTTATTAGTTACTAATGCTTCTGCTCTAGACATAAACTAATGGRATTTTTTGATAAAAATACAGCCAATGACTGTAGAGAACTAAAGGTGTTCATTCATGCACAAATGCCCCTGATTGTAGCCAAATAAAGGTGATCAGAATCATAGTACTGAAAACATTTGCACAATTTCCCATGTGACTTTTTGCACAGTACAGCTCTAACAGGTGAGTAGCAGCTTTGGTGACTGAGGAGAAAGCTGTTAAAAGATTAACCAAATGACATGTTACATTTCAGTTGCTACAGTTTGGGGTTGATAGGGTTTATGTTTAATTAGCTCTTCTAAATTAGGAACTCTACCTGCAGTTCATGTGTCAGSTATAGAAATTTTGTATGTCTTGAGATTTAATTGCATTTAGTGAACAATCTTTCTTATCTTATTTTTACCACAATCAATAATGTATATTTTYTTCTAATCTTTGCCTTTCTAATCTAAATTCTCTGAGACAAAGGTGCTGTGGTAGGTGAAGCATATTGGTAGGTGAAGCATATCTGGTTCAATACAGTGTTTGTCTTGGTGGAAGAACTTGTAGGCAGTAATAAAACTAATGCTTGTTATAAAGTATAGAAGAGAAATTGTGCTCATTTAACTCTATTAATGTTCATTTTCAGATTTTCCCTGGGTAGYTGATTTTCTTTAATTTTTATTAATTGAAAGTTGTTCAGTTTCAGGTAATTTCAGTTCACATATTATAAATTGCAGATTAGGAATGTGCACAATATATGGCAGCAATTAAAAAAAATATACAAAAATAATCCATGTTTTTTCCAGTAATTCTTTTGTCCCTATGGTTATATATTGAGCCAAAAGAGAGGAAGAGAATTAGAGTTAAAAAGCAAAGAACCATGCAATATGTATAATTGCTTTTGGGTTTTTACTCAGGAAAAATTTGTGATTTGTAATTTCATTGTAATCCAGGCCTGGGACGATACATGGGAAACCTATGTAAAAAAATCTAATTTAGATATGTTCTTGAAGGATGAATGAGTACTATTTTATTGACATGAATGAGTACTATTTTATTGAGAGGTTGTTTAGTTAGAGTTATGCGTAATGATGTGAGGTTATTGTCAGTTTGTCAGGTACAATACCTTTATTTCCATTATTGACCAACTCTTACTTTCTCAAACAGTTTTTTACTGCTTACTTAGCCAATTCTGCTATCACAAGCAATTCTGCTTGCCACATGCAGGCAAAAGCATTCTTTGTTGTCTCATGGCAATCAATTTATATCTTGAATTTACGTAACTTTATGTCCATTTTTTTTTTTTTTTTGCATAGCTTTCACAACAGCAAATATTTGATGGAAAATCATAAATATATATCTTTCCAAAAATGAAAAGTTTTGACATAGGAAATAAAAAATTAAAATGATACCCTGCCCTTCAACATGTATTTTGAAACAACCATTCTGATAGTCAGGCAGAAGTTTCACCTTTAGCACATCTTCCCTAACTGTACTTCCCTGGAAGTCTGATAAATCTGCTGTTCACAAAAGATCCCCTAACAGTTTCTGATGGATTATGTCCCTTTAAATATAACAGGAGATAGTAACAGACAGATGGATTACACTTCTAGCTGATCAAGTAAATCAGTACTAGCCATAAGCACAGTTATCTAAAAGTCTGGTTGCCTTGTCTTTTGGCTTCTTCATCTGTCATCTATTATATGACAGATGCATCATATGAATAAATTCTTGCTTAAATTTGGTTCGTTATAACAAAAATTATGGGTAGTAGGTATCTCCAATATTTTCTGTCAYGATTCAGAAAAGAATATAATAATGGCTGTGGTGGTTCAGTCTGTCTGCTCCAATAGTTTCAGACATAGCCATAAGCAGGTACTCAATAGTATGACAATGAAAGGAGATATATATATATAGATACAGATATATAGATATAGATAGATATATTTGTATATAAATAAGGGTATATAATAATAATAATGCCTTCTAATAGTACTCTTCTGACTTGTCTCCAAGTATTTTTACCTCAAGACATACATGAGATTTTCAAGGATTCAGTAGCTCTCAGTTCAGTTTTGTTCGTGTCCCTTGTGTCCACCAAAACTTTCTGCAGCTACASCATCTTCTAAATACAAGTACACCAAGCTAAAAGACTCACGTTTATTAACTTGTATAAAAAAAGGGTTTTCTTTAAAAATACGCTTTTTTATGTGTCTAGTCAAAAAGGCAGTTTCTGTAATTGTGATCCAAAGCATGGCACATGACTTAGTAATACTAATTTTTCAATAACTCTGAATTGAATAATTCATTATCAGTCAGCTGTCCTAGGATTAATATCAGTAAATCTGGAAAATCATCTGTAGGGAAATAGAAACTTTTAGCTTATGAGGAGACACTTTTTTKCCTTTAAAAGAAATAACAGGGCTCTTGGACATAGATGATTGATTTTGGCAAGGTCTGTCCTTGTGGAGAACTAAGGAGTCAGTTTTTTTGCCTCTATACCAGTATAATTGTATTATTGCGGCTCTTGCTTATTTTCAGTTTCATTTAAGTGCTTGAAGTATTTTCTTAGAAGAGGGGTTTGCCACGAAACAGAGTTCCTCTATCAAGGTGTCTCCTGATGTTGATGTGAAATTCAGAAAGACAAGGTGGAAGTCTCATGTCCTCCTCCTTCTACATACTCCTTTCAACTAATGCCTAAAGGGTGATGCTATCTGATCCCTGTCATCATAGAAAATTAACAGTTTTTTGCTCTGAGTTACCATTCAGTTCATACAGAACTGCATTTTGAAAGCTTACAGGTACATCCTCTGAATTCACACATTCCTAACAGTTCAAAGTACTGTAGCACATCAGGAACTGACTCTCACTTATTCCTCCATTGTGTCACCTTAGCAAATGCACATTTCACATTTGCATTAGCACATTGCTTCATGTTTTGCCTTGCTTTGATTGACATTCAGCATAATAAATTACCTCAGTTCTTGAATATRCTTAACTGATTATAGCCTTGAGACACTCTCTGATAAATGGCTGTGCTCTAATTTTCAGAAGCAAACACTCTGATAATCAAAGGAGCCTTCTGTTTATGCACATCTCATCTGACAGTATCACCAAAATGCTTTTAAATTAGCCTGTGAGCTTTAAAATTTATAGGTATATAAATACTATTTTTTAGTTTCATGTTTGAAGTTACAAATTCTGTGTCACTTATTTTAAGTTTATTCGGATTTCTGTATCATCTAATTGGCTTCTATTCCAGGACAATTCATGGCCTGGAGAAAACCTTTTCTTGCTATAATTTAGAGAACGATATAATTATGACCATTAGATACAGCTAATACCAGTTACAAGAGTCATAAATCACGTTTCTGAGGATGATAAGGAGGCTACAAAATATTATGTAGAGTGTTGCATTCTCTAATCAACACCTATTTCAAAGATTCAGAGAGACTCAAACCTGAGTCTCCAAAACTTGATTTTGGAGACACAATCTTATTTTTGAGGTACTGTTGGCAGAGAAGTTTAAGAAACTGTTACCACCTCRGGAAGAAAAACATTGGTTTATATTTCTGGTTTATATTTAGGGCACAGATTTTGCCAGGGAATTCTGATCAGAGTTTGGAAGATCCTTGAATTCAATTGAACGAGCTGCCAATTCTAATTCTAATTCATTCTAATTCATACTCATATTGCAAATAAGATTATTTTTTTCTGCTCTGGGCACAGCCTCTGTAGATCCAGAAATTACATCATAATTAAATGAATCATAGCTAAAACTTACATAAAACATAAAAAGTCCTAAATGTAGTGAATTAACCTTTTCTCACATGGAAACATTCTGTTGGAAAGAAATTCCTGTCAGACCCAAACCCAGACTCAATATGAAGCCAGATGAATATAAGATTGAATTTCCCCCCTTCTTTTTAATGCATTGATAACATCATACAAGTGATACGAAGTTGACATCTTCAGCCTCACAAATAAAAAGGGAGCTGCAAAGAGAAGGTGGATTCTGCATTGTCTTCTCTTTTAAGCATCAATATATTATTAAAAAAAAAAATCTGTGAGAGAGAAGGAAAACATGATTTGTGCATGTAGTAACACCTGATTGGCCCTGTTAATTTCACATGTTCATTGTCATCTATTCACATAGAATGTTCACTTTTTAATAACATTTGTATAGAGTGTTGGTTTATTAAGAATATTTTGCCAGCTTACAGAACTTGCAAATGCAGCTTGAAGGGTGCTGTACTAACTGGTTTAACATCTCTGAGAAGATAATTAAAATGAAACATTAATTACCTCTTCCTTTCCTTCTTCAGATATATTTCTGTGACACTGTCCGTGGACATTTTATTCTTAAAAGTCCTCATGATTCTGCCTCTGAGTGCATTCAGACATGATTCAGAACCAGATAGAGGATGCAAATGCGGATGTCTATGGGACYATTAAAATCTTGTGTCTGTCTCCTGTTCTTGTTCAACTATCCTTTTGCATTAATTTCTCTTGGAGCTTGTCAAGCAATGCAGTCATTCAGCTGTTATTTATTCTAGTAGTTCATGTAAATGAGTCCCTGTTAGGGTGTTTGCTTGTTGGCAGTTCTTAACTTTTGTATCAGTGAATTATATAGGCAGCAGCTTACATGTTCAATACTGGTTGACTATTTTAAACCTCATAAGCACTATTTGAATACCTCTGTTATTCAATGAGGCTGATATATTGCCTAGCTTTATAGTGATATCAGAACTGGGATTGAAATTACACCTGAAGACAAGGAGTTCCCTTGACTTACAGGTTTCAGAGGAAGCTATAATACTGAGAGGAATTGGAACAATGGAGAGACAGTGATGCACGTTGCAGAATTTCTCAAATTGTACCAGATACAAGTTTATTTTGTGTCTTAGCTTTTGAAAGATGTCCCCAGAGGTATTTTGAATTTTGATAGTTCTTAGCTGAAGAAATATGTATTTGGGCATTGCTTTCTCTCTTCTGAGCGCTTCACAACAGATGCTGTAGAATAATGTGTATTATGAGAGTTCTCACACATCTAACTTAAAAAAAATGGCTATATATATGCAGATATACAGYCCTGGCTTTAACACAGGACTCTGGAAAGGACACAGCAATACTGGTTATAATTGTACTGGAAAATATTGGTTATAACTGTGCTTCCTTTCTGTCTACAAGTGTTACTGAAGCCAGTCTGAAATCAGAGTGGAGATAGCAGTTAACTAAGCTTCTTTTTGGGCAAGTTCTGATAAAAGCGATTTTTTGCCTTTATATAAAGTTCAATGTACCTCTAGGAACATTCAAAATTATTGCATTGCCTTTACATTATATTCTAACCATTTCAACTTCATTTATTTTCAGTGCACAACACTACTAAGTAAGGGCATTGATTCAGTGGAATTTGGAATGCTCTAATTAGATGTCTTTTCCCTTGGCTCTGATTTTTTTCTGTTGTTTACTGTTTATTTTTTTTTTTCCTTGTTAAGTATTTCTTGGTTAAAACAAAGAAATAAACTGTACATTTACAGCCACCCATCAAGCAGAAGTGTCTTCTCAACATCTGGAACCAGCTGAGTGGTGCTAGTTTTAGAATAAAATCATCTATTAAAAATATGTCTTGAAGAACAAAACTTCTGTCTTAATAAGTTTATTGGAAGTTTAAATGTAAGTTACATTGGCAGAACAGAGACATAATTCATTCTTTCTTTCAGTATATAAATTAGGGTGTTTAATTCAAAGTGTGGACTCTTGAGAAATTTTCAGTTTAGCCACATTAGTGAATAAACGAATGGAACAGAATTAAAATGGTCTTCATCACTGCAGGATGATGCATCACAAAATATGGTTTATTCAATTATCTTGACAACTGAACCACGGTTTTAACTATTTATGATAATGCTTTCATAATATAGTGCTAAATATTATATAATGTATTCCCTGAAAATAACAAAGACTTATAAATTCTTCCCTGCACACACTGGAACAGGCTGCTATGAAACCTTGGTCAAGAAGCAGGGAACACAGAGACACTTCATGTGTAAATCTTAAAGCTTACAGGTTATTAAAATGCAGCCATTTCTATGCAATTTGTGATGAAGCAGCACTGTGAAGCTCAGTAGTGGAATCAGGTCCATTTTTCTAAAAGCAGGATTGTTTAAAGAAAGATTCAAATGCTTCTGGTTTACAATGAAACACTGGCTCTCTTTCAMATTTTCTGTGTACAGACTGGAATTGTGATAATTGCTCCTTCACAACTCCAGATGTGTAATGACTCTGGTTGCCATCACACATAAGTAATTAGATAAATGTAATTTACAGGCTTGCCAAAGAGGTATAAATGAAGGACTTAAGGAAGATACCCACAAGACTTACATTTATTTTCAGGTGCATGAGATTGGTTTATGTCTTTTAAATGATCTCACAATACAGATGAAAACTCTTAGGCTGGAGAAATAGTAGTACTCTGAGTACTCTGTAGCTTTTTTTTTTTTTTTTTTTAATATTACCACCATTGCTTTTCCCAGACATGGAATTTATAAACATAAATATCAGGAATATGTCCAAATTCTTCTTAGAGATTTATTAATCTCTGTTCTTTAAGTGAACTAAGAGTTTTTACCAAGAAAAGCAAAAATGAAATAATTAAAACACCTTACTTCTCCTGTCATTGCAATGGCAATTGAAGCAGGTAGACTGTTAAGACAAAGAGACCTAAAAGGCTTTAGGAAACCATTTTTATGAAAAAAGCATCTTAGTGTAACTGATGTATCAAAACAAAAGAAAACAAATTAAAAATTTAAGCATTTTAAATTGCTTAGTATTTATTTGAGACAGAGAGAAACAAAACTCTCTGCATGACAATTTTAAATAGATTTTTTACTAGGTGTGGCATTTTAATTCTGGTTTTTTTTGTAACAATTGAAATAGGTGAATAAAATAAATATAAAGTGTGGCATTTGGATATAGCCTTACACTATCAAGAGAATCTGTCAGAACTGTATAAAGAGAGGAGTATCATCAATATATTAAAATAATAAAACTGCTGRTAGTAATTGTAGAAAATGTAAAAACCCTGTTTGCATTTAAATTTTTTTTTWAAAGAAATTCCAGACTGCTTTAAAATATTTTAGTAGTTGAATTTGTTAACAAAGATCATCAGCATGTGTCTTTTTTAATCTCCTGTCAGGAGTTTTATCTCCGGTCTCCCAAGCACTTCCTTTCTACAATCTACTTGTATTTCTAAACCTCTGTTTTAGAGTCTGTCTGGATTCTTCACATCTGTAAAGTTTGGGTTGTGTGAGAGAATAGAACTTTACCTCAACAGTTTTCAAATGCATCTGTAGGTTATTGTGTTTGAATATCACAATAGCTTCTTTGGACATAAGCAAAACTGTTAACACAGTCCCACTGTTCAAAATAATTTCGTGTTGGAAAACAAGGGCGTAGAAACTTTCAATTGTTTTCTGTCTATGCTTACATTGAAAATAACAAAGATTGTAGCTGGAACATTTTCTTCACTGTCTTGTAGTTCAGGCAGCTTCTAATAACTGAATCTTCTAGGCAGCCCTGGTAATTATACCTTTGTTTAATATTTTTAGGCTATTCCAGGAAGTCTTTTATCTTGAAGTTTCTGTAGCAGGCAGTTGGTATGACACATCACAGCTGGTACCTCTCATGGCAAATACAATGGCTTAGGTTAAGCACTCCCATTATTATTTTTTTTTTCCTTCTTTTTTTCCCCTCTACATTAAGTAGGTCAAAACATGCATTTATAGAACAAATTTAATCAATTTCACACATAGAAGGGATTTCCAAACAACTGTAATAATTTATTTTTGACTTTCAATTTAGCAGAAATCAAATCTTGTATATTGCTTTTTTTCCATTTTATAAAGCATGCTGGGAAACCCCAATCTGTCGGCCTCTGTGAAGGATTCTGTCTGGATTTTTTTGTCCAGCAGAGCCTTCCTTAATCTAACTGCATTCTATATTATTTTATTTGCTGTCTTCAGTTGGTGCATTGGCTTGGCCTTGCGTTTCATCTGCACAGAACTGTTGCTCTTTCCATTTCTAACATACAGAATGTTTGCCATTAACTGTGGTGATGTCTCTTGTGTTTTTCTCATTAATATAAATAATCTGAAATATTACACTAAAATTCTCACTAAGAACTCCTATTTGCATACATACCTGAATTGGATTAATACGGTACTTCTTGTTACAACTAAGGCACCATAGATCTATCATATATAAAATCTCTGCATTGAGCCACAGTTGCCAGAGCAGGAACTTCCTCTCTTGAAAATGTGTTTATTCTTTATATTGGAAAAGAAAGATGCAAAAACTAGCAGGAAAGACAACAGTAGAGAGAAAAAAAAATGTCTTACTCATACCAACTCATACTGTCCTTCACCCACATATTTCAATCTAATGTTAAGTCACCAAAATAAGACTGATAAGATCTATCCTCAGGGGAATTTCCTTACTGAGTCATAATTAGGGAGGTTAAGGAGAGAAACTGCACAGAATAAATTTCTCTTGGTCCTCTGGATGAAATCACAGAGATCAGACTCCCAACATTTATCTCTTCTATTTTTGCTGACAGCACAGAGACTCACCTACTGTCTATTTGACCAGTAGAACTATTTCTCTCCTCAATGAACCAGTTGTAGCCCGATTATTTTCTGAACTTCTGGTTTAGACCCATTATCACCTGGTAACTAAAAGCCAGATAAACACTGTGAGCGGATACTGCCAGAGACATTAGTCAATAACAAAAGGCACCATGAAAAAGTTCTACAGTGCAAAATTCCAACTTTTAAACTCTTAATCCATAAGGGGTTGTTCATATGTGAAGTTTCTAATTTTTTTTTTTTTAAATAAAATGCTATACTTGCAGTGTTATGCTCATACCTTGCCTGCTGAGACAGACCAGAGGAAGTGTCATTGTTGGCACTCTGCTATGTGCATTCACTCTCTTCCCTAGCATTCCAAAGTAAGAGATCCTTCTGCTAATAATAATGAGACTATTTCTTTGATTTCACTGGAGGAAGGACTTACATCACTACTAAGGAAGTAACTTGGATTATCCTCTAGTAATCTAGGTATATTTAAGATTCACGGGAACTAATCCAGAATATAAAACTTCTTGAGATTGGATCTTTAGCAGTAAAAAGCAGACTCAGGGAAAGGTCTGCTCTTTTCAGTTCAAAGCAGCAGTCTTTTTGCAGCAGAAAATACATAAAGTGAAAAGTGTGACAGCAGCAATGGATCTGGTCGTGTGTTGAGCAATGCTTTGAATTGAGAAAAAAATTGTGTTTAAACTTGATTCTTTTGTTGCTACTATTCCTTTCATTTTCTACTCCAAAAATCTCAGACAATACCATATGTTTTCATAAGCATGTAATTAGCTGTTGGGTGTTWTTTTTGGAAGGCCTCAAGTGAAAGACTCACCAGATGCTGATTTGTGATAGCTAAGGGCTCCAGCTGATGGGGATTTGATGAATACTGCAGGTATCTAGAAAAGTGTTTCCACACTCAAGAGAGACATTTTCTGGAATAGTAACTGAAGGAAATGTGACAAATAATGCTAATGCCTAGAGATTAAATGCAGATGAAAACCAAGCAGTAGATATAATCATTGTGTGTCTGACATGTGACTGAGTTAATGAGGCAATCATCTGTAAATATTAACTGTACCAAGAGTACTCTGCATAACCTGTATCTCTCAGATTTACTACTAACAGGGTCAGGGACCACTTTCAGGACAGGTTCCACTCCTGGCTGTCCTACTATGTGTCTTACATCATTATCACCCTTTCTTATTCTGGTTTTCATTTTAAAGTAAACGGGAAGCTTTTAAAGGAGCAACTGATTATTGTTATTTGTGTGTATTAGAGACAACAAAATAGGCTGATGAATTTCTCTGGCTCTTCTGGAAACTACTGAGAGATAAATAATAAGAATCTTTACACAAAGCAGGTGTGTATGTGTAGATACACGTTTTGCATCTAGGAACTCACAGACCACCACGGTAGGGATCTTGCACAGAGAAATGTAATAACCTAGAGGATAGTTTGATCACAACTGCTGTGGGTAGGAGTGCAAAATCTGTGTGCAGATTTGACAGCCACAGCCTTGATATGGTAGAAGCCTGTTTCATGAGTGGGTAAACAAGAAAGGAAAAGTACTGTACAAACATCTTTTGAAAGTCACGAGTCTTTGGTGTGTGTGTTCAATGACACAAAATATGTTTATTTTCTTAATAATTCTTTAAGAGCATGAGAAGCAGCATGAGTTACTTTATTTGTCCTTCACTTTAGAATAGCTACATTTTTCTGCCTTGTGAGAATAAATAATGCAATACCACCAAAAAGGAGCTATTGCTGAATATAGTCATTCAAACAGTCCTTTTGACAAAATGACCCATAAGGTCATCTCAAAGAGAGCACAGTGGAACATGCTCTTCTTTACTGTCTGTTTTCTTGTGTGTTTTTTTAACATTTTTAAGTGAATAGTGTTAAGATCCTGTCTATTGGAAGCCCAAGTAATTTTCTAAACTCTCCATTGAACATGTACTTTTAAAGATGCAAAAACGCTGAGTGCTTTTCTCCTGCARTTCATATCATAAACACTAAAAAAAGGAAATCTCTGCAGGAAAAATGCTTTCTTTTATTCCTTTTCTCCATGCCTTTTTTCCCAGTAGGACTTGTATAGCTGTGCTTTGCAGCTTAATGACACTTCAGCAAAACCAGGATTTCCAAGCACAGGAGGGCGAATGATCAGGAGTCTTTAGATACCATGTTCTTTCCAAGTGGTCAGGAAACTAAAAATTACTATTCAAAAAATAACTAGGTCTTCTACTAATGCTAGTTTTGAGGTGGAGATATGGGGTTTTTTAACTGTGCTCACAGTCTAAAGGAAAATTAGAGATAAAGCTTATATTGGGTCTTTGTGATTTTTCCTGTCATTATTCATGTGTATTGAACACTAAGTTCACTTTATCTTTTCAAATGTCTCATTATCAGTTGTCTCCACTCGCACTCCACATAAAAGTGAATGTCCAGAGTTACAACATTTGTCTTGCTGCCACAATTTGCCATCTGTCTGTGAAGGCCAACGTTGAAGTAGGGGAGAAATGCTCTCGATGACCACTCCTTTTGTACTTCTTTCTCTGTTTCCATAATCTTGTTATAAACCATTTGGCAAGAATAGACCACTGAAAATGGAATATTCTCTTAAACAAATAGAAGCAAAAGAAGCCTGAATTATGACATCTTGTTTAATATTTCCCGGATATAAGCACAGACCTATAGAAGAAAATGTGATAACACAAAAAGGAGGGAGAATGAAAGAAGAAATAGAAGAATGGTACTGTGAATTGCAGAAGGGAGGTCTTCTTATTAATGAAAACTTAYGATGAAAGAAGTGATGTCTATTAAAAGTAATGAAAATTTGGAGAGTGACACCAAAGAATATCACCTTCCAGTCTCCAGTTTCCAACAATTATAACTTTTCTTCCTCAAATCCCCCAAAATTATCTCATTTCCTTCTTTTCACTAAAATGATTTACAATGTCCTTTTTCTCCTCAGCTGCCTCTTTTTTTTTAATATCTTGGTGCACTTTATTGAGCTGTCAAACTAGAACATAAGACACATGGGAAAAAATAAGATTCAATAGAGGTCAAAATGACAAGGTGTAATCTGTGCTACATTKTTCAAATATGWWTTATTAATTTTAATTTTTAATTTACCTTACTCTAGTTCTGCTTAGTTTAGACTTCAAAAAGTGGAATAAGATAGAAATACTCGTTCTTGCCATATTTTTTTTGCAAGATGTCACACTAATTAGTGGAAAAGAAGGTACCATATAATTCTGAGTGTACTTTTAAGAATATCATATAAAGAAAAGCTGTTGTGCACTCTGAGTAGCACCAACTCTGCTGTATCTGCAGGCAGTAGTGGCAGGTGCTATCTTTAGGTTACTTTGTCCTGGAAGTTCAAGCCACTCTTTGATTTCTTTTGAAGGCAGCAATGCCACTGTACATGACTTTAGTGAACTTAGCTCTCTTGAGAAATATTCTTGGAAATAAGAACTATTCTCTCTGTGGTTGGTAACATTTTCAGAATACAGTAATATGACTTCTGTGGTTGCACTTTGCCCCATATTTATATTTAACACCTTTGAGCTTCTTTTAAACAGTTTTCTGAATAGGTTTGACMAATTTTTCTTTTGATGAAACAGCTATAAGAGAAATATTCCTTCTAAAGTCTTTTTTTTTTCAGTTTAAAATGTAAAACCTAATTTTGAATACTTTCAAGTGTCTAAGTACATTTCTGTGTATACAGACCCCTTTACATAGATGCACCTGTATGTAAGAACTGTGTTAGAATCACCAGTTAGTTTCATGCTGTGGAAGCAATGAGACATTTGAAAGGTTTTCGAGATATTTGGAGATAAGGAAGTAAAATAATAATTGCAATTACACATATCCATGGCTTCAGCAGTTTTCAAGAGAGAAGAAGGGAGACAGTAGAAGAATGCATTATGGTCAGCCTCAGAAAAGTCATTTTGGTTCAGCAGTGAGCAATGATTCTATATAAACCTTATGGAATTTTTAAAATCATCTAAAAGTGTGAAATATAGAGCCAGGGAATTTTGGAGCATTAGAGTGGAAATAAATAAAGCAAGGTTTTGATCTTTGGTAGAAAAAGTATGTGCACTGTAAGAATGGAAAACAGTAGGCATATAAATTTTGGGATGGSAAACTGTTTCACATGGAGTTAATTTAATAAATCAGAGAAAAAAAATCAGAAATCAGTATTTCTAAYTAGGGAATCACATCCATGCAATGAGTCTGATGAATTCAGGACAATCCATASAGTCTCTGTGTTACTGTCTCTGTAAGTTTTTCTGGACAGGGGTGTGGAGTGTTMACCTGAGATTTCTTCCAGATTGCATATTCACATGAAGTGATTTTCATAATCTTATTCATTATTTGATAAAAATGTATTTTATTCAACAGCTTCTGATCTGAGAGAGCAGTTATAAACATGAGAAAAAATATAGAAAGGAAATGAAGAAGAAAGTCATAACATCAAACTTTCTGCAATTTTTCCTTTCTCTCCTACTGCTTTACGCAATTGTTCAGCATCCATTTTCTGTTCTTACTCACTTTGAGAAAATGTCACTATTGTGCATAATTACTACCCTGTTTTACTGCTTTTATGTTTCACTAGAGATGTATTGCCTTCTTCCTGTACATTGCTCATGAAAAAGTTTACACTTCCAAAACTACTGCTGTGTTTTACTGGTGAATTGCTTCCTTTTTTTTTTTTCTTTCCACTCTACATAAGAATGAATTTGCTCTCAAGAATATAGTAACAGAATTTTTCCACTAATAGCCTTAGTACCTTATCTGGTATCCTTTCATCTTCAATTTGCTCTTTTGATAAAATTCAGCTGCCTGAATAGCTATTATTTAGTTTTTTTTTTTTTGACTGCTAACAACTTCATTGTAATCATTTGTTTCAAACCCCAGGTTGGCCAACTGGTATATAAAAGTTTCATTTTTTCATAAAGCCAGTTTGTGTTAACCTGTTTCTTGCAGTTCTGTGAAATCTAGCTGGAAATGCAGCACAAGAACTATCTCTTCAGGTTATTCTTTGCTGTTRTCTTGACAACAACATTTTTTGCACATACGAAGTTTTTTTCCTTCACATCAGCAGAAGACTTGGGTTGAAGACTTGAGTCAGTCATCAGCAATACATGATCATTGATTGTTGAGAAAATACATAAATATGAGTATAAAAAACTATACTGGTAATATTTTTCTCACCCTGTCACAGTCATTTAGATTTTTTTTCTTAACCTTATGGAATATTGTTATTGTATTATAGATTGTGCTAAATCATCAGCACTGCATATTGTAAAGGTCTTTACCTATTACTAATTCTTTTCTGAGTTTTAAGTTAAAATAATTGGCTGCTCTTTCAGTTTGGCAATTTAAAAAATGTATTTGCTTTAGAAAATTAAATTACACTAGCTATATGTGTTTTAGGTGTGTCTTGTGAATTCTGGATTTGAACATTTTGAACATTTACAGGGTTTGTTTTCCTGAGTCACATTTCCCTATAGGAACAGCTAGAATTAACAGAGGTAGCCTGGTTTACAATTGCTGTAATTTAAATAATTACGCTATTAACATTTTAGTTTTATCAGGACAGATTTAACTCAATTTTTGCATTAATTTTCTTGGCCCCTTAAATGTTGCATTTTCAGATTTCAGTGTGTTGTATAGTTCTTTAGTCTCTTGAACTTAATGCTAAGAAAAAGCATAGAACCTAATCTAATATCCAGAGATTCATTTTAGCCATTAGGATTAGATGAAAGTTTTATAATCCTCCAGAGATTGTTCTTCTTTGCTTCTGTTAGTGGTGTTGGCAAAAGTCTATTTTAGTCCTTGTGTTCCTTTGAGTAAAGAGTCACAAACAATTTTACTATGTTAGACTTTCTCAAAACATCAACAGTTTGAGCATTTAGGAGCTGTTTGAGATTCCATCACAGGCAGTTGTATGTCAGAGTAGACAGGGATTTGTTAGGCCATAGAAACCTCCTACTCTATCAAATCTGGCTCTGCCTAATTCCAGTACAGAAAAACACAAAGATGAAATGCAATCCCTAGAAGGGCTGCCATGGCTCAGGCACTAACTTCTCTGGTTTTTATTCTGTCATGTTTCACTCATGATAATATTTATCTTCCTCATAGGATAATCTATGCTTTGTTGATGGCTTTGGACACTAAATTTCTGTCAGCTCGTCTTTCCTTTTTTTTGTTTGCATGAGCATTTTTCCTGTGTATTCTTAATGGATTAGATTTATCAAATCTTAATCCTGTTTATCTCCTTAAAATAATTATTCCATTTTATTGATAAAGCTTTTGAAATGGAAAGGCCAAAGATAACTATAATGTTTCAGATGAGACCTACTCAGTATTGCATAGAAGAGTGCAATTGTCTTGCTTATTTTATGAATGCTCCTGTTACCACACACCACATTATAGCCTTTCCCTCTTCTTACAATCCACATTCACTTCTTGGACTTGAAAAATTTATCAGCTCTTGTGAACGTCACTTCAATAGCACTGCGTGTTAGTAATTTTAGTTTTCTTTTTATCTCTTTATTATTCTTCTTTAGTTGCAATTGTTTTTAGCACAGATAGTGTCAAAAATATTTTGTTGGAAGTCCAACATTTAGATAATGCTTGAATATCACAGCACAAATATGAGGTCAACAAAACTATGATCTTAAGTTGATTTCAGAAATATTAAGCTCTTTATCATTTATTTGATTTCTGATTTGCTGTGGAAAGGGGTTCTACAGCCTATTCTAAATTCTACTCAAACTCTTTTTATTTTTTAATATTGGTTTTAATATAAATATCAAGAGTTAGCTTAAGCTCTGAGGATCTAATTCTAATTTATCTGATGTCAACTACATGGAAGAAAATTAAATACCTTTAGTTCTCTCTGGTCTTCAATGTCTTCTCTCAGCTGCCTGTTACCAGGCAACTTGCTTGAATTTTTCTGGTTTTAAAACTAGACATAGTCACAGCGTATAGGCACAGTTCTAAATTAGTTATATGTATTGTTGTTGCAAACATATTTTTTTCCCAAATTTGCAGCAGTTGTCTTATGAATGATATAATAGAGCTCCATAAAATGCATTCAGTAGCCAGAGCTCTAATGCTACAGATTTATGCAGAAACCTTTCCAATAATTTCCAGGGTTATGTAGTTTTTTTTCCCTCTAGCTACTCTTGCTTTTCTATAGCAAGAGTCAGTCATCACTGGGATTGAAAGAAAAGAAGGACAAATTTACCTCTGGCCCTCTTCCCCACATATGACAAAAGCTGTGAACTTTGCCTTGTACTGGTGCCAAACTGCATATTCAATTCATATGCAAAGACTGCATGAGAAATATAGCAATTTAAAATGTCCTTTGCTGTTTCCTGCGTGGGCAAGTCTGTCCAAAGAAAGTTTTGTTTTTAAATAAATTTCAGTCGCAGATATTTGGAAGGCTCTAAATAATGTGCTGACATTGTTTAGCTCTAAGCTCAAAGTTTAGAAAGCAATGTGTGATTTGAGACGCTGTCTCAGCTTCAGAAATATTTATTCAGATGATCCAGAGATACACTGAATTCAAACCTGGGTACAGACAAGAAGCACTAGCAAATACTTGTCTCTGGAACACTGCTTATGAGATAAAGAAAATGGTGTTCAATCAGAAACTGAATCTCATAAGCAATGCCTAACTCAAGGAAATCAAAAGCTCAGCAGCATTTGTACCCCATTTCAGAAATCTAGGTGGATACAGGGCTTTCACAGCACTGCACGCTCTGAGGTCATGGAGAGCAAGCAGAGGGTCAGACCCACGACATGTGGTGTGACACTTGCTCACCTCTCAGTGCTGTCCTGCAGTTCAGCCTGAGTTACAATGGAAGGATTTGTTGTTTGGCAGAATGTGGCCATATTCAGGATACTAAAAAAAGAAAAAGGGGAAATCATGGCCTCATTCAATCTAATAGATTCATGAAGCCAAAATCATACTTACAGTTTTATAATGTGAGCTTCCCTTTCAGAAATGTATTACATTTCCAAACTCTTTTTCAATCATTTATTCTCATCAGTGTTTTTATTACAGTTTAAAGAGGAAATATTAGGTACATTTGTTCTTTATACATTGTTGGTTTTTGTCAGCAGAGCTACATCCATTGTACAGTTGTTTTCCATATACAATACTGATCTCTGCAAAGTGATGCAAGGACTTTCTCCTTCCCTTCCCCAGCACCCCAGCACCTCATCTTAACCTTAGAATAAAGATTAATAAAAAGCAAGCTTTGGTGCTTCTGAGATTTAACCAGAGTTTGAATTTCTGCCCATCAGCTGTAGGTCAGAAACTACTGATATCCCGCAGTGGCATCAAGATTCCTGGGAGGCCATTAATGCCATATACATAGCAGTAAAATTAGTCCTCTGAGAYGCTCTAAACACATTCTTTTTAAAATCTTGACTTAAAGTTCTTAGTTTTACAAAAACTTTTGCATGCACCAAGCTCTACTCTTACTCACAGGGTTGGAACATACCCATTACCAAAGGAGAAAAGTCACTGAAATCAGTAAAGCTATGGCAGGGAGTTTTTATTCTTTCAGTAAATATGTGTGATCATAATACAGTCTCTCTAAAAGACAACCGTAGTATTTACTGAGTGGGTAATAATGGGAAAAATAAATACTCTCAGTTTCAGGTACCACTTTATTGCTATATACACAACTTATTTATGTGATCCATAAAACAATAAATGCATGTAAGAGCCAAGCAGAGTGAAAGGCTCCAGTTTTCCATACTGGAAAGGTTAAGAGGAGAAAATTAAAAAAAAAATCCAAAAACCAAACAGATTAAGAAATAGTGATCAATAAGAAATTACCTAGTGGAAATTATACTTCTGAAAGATGGAATACTTTTGTAGCACTATTTTTATATGCCTTCTAGTCACAATTGAAAAAGTTTTTTCTCCTAAATATATACATGTCTTGGTGTATATATTGTACAGAAAGGCAAAATTGAAGTCACTGTGGTACAAAGTAGCTGGAAGCAAGTGAAACCTTTCTGGAAAGTTAACAAAACAACAACTTGCTTTAAAAAGAATGTGATCATTAACCCCACCTTCAAAATTTTTCCACAAAAAATATCCATCTAACAGTGCATGGATGGCATCCAGATATTCCTTCTCCTGTTCTGCTTATAAATTCAGTCTGCTTATAGAATTGTTTAAAGCAAAATCATTCTTCCTCTTCATCCACTTTTCTTGTTGGTGCTTGCCCATTTATGTGCTCTGTCTTCACTTTGAGTATGTAAATACATGTAGTCGAGAATTTTTGGTTTTTTATGTCTAGCAAAATGGGTCCTGATTTAGCTAATGCTTCTGGTCACTGTTGAAAAATAAGAGATAGTGATTGTTTTATTTGTGTGCATAACTGCAGGACAGCAAAGCCAAAGTCTTCACAGAATTGAACTACTCTCACTTCTGTAAGATGGATGCCTAAAAATAATTCTACTTGAAATGAGAGAAAAATGTCAAAACAAKAAATAGACAGATATGTTATAAATCAGGAGGGTTAAGAGGGAAGATGCAACCTCCAATTAACCATTTAAAATTCTGCCTAGTTTTGATTTAGCATGACCTGAAARTGTGTTAATAAAACAACAGTGTCTCTGAAAGTGTTGATAATATTTTCATATCCCTTATGAAAATAAAAAATGGATTGAGGCAATGGGCTATGTCATTTGTTGGCAAATTAGATAAAGCTTAAACTTTATCTTCTGACTGCCTACTTAGGTATTGCAGTTACCCCAAAGACATTAATCTATTGAAAAGAAGATATCATCTTTCAGGAGAAACATGTCGAAAGTATTTTGATAAAGTATTTATAATCCCTAAAAACAGATGGCTGTTCCATAAAGATTGTCAGCTGAGAAGATTTGCTGACAGAAACATGTTAAACAACTTTAAATTTTTTGAGGGAAGAACTTGCATCACAAAATCAGATGCAATCTTCTATTAATCAATCAATCACAGCTGGTTTATTTTTTGACAGCARGSCCATGCTGGATGTAATTTCATTGWYTTGCACTTTTTCTGATTAATAACACCTGGGTACGTTGAAGCTTGATGGAGAGAGTATAAAAGCAGATCACTTGCTCAAAATACAGGYGGGATGAGGGGAGAAGAAAATAATTTGTAAATTGTAAAATGTAAGATAAAGGAAAATTCATGGGATTTTATTAATACATAATTTTATTCATACATAATATTAGTTTTGTTTTGGCTAAGACAATAGTAGTTAGCATTTAATCTTTTAGAGATATATTATAAATCCCTCCAAAGAACACATATTATGTGAGGAGTTTATAGTATTTGAAATTTCCCATATTCTTGAGTCTTTTCTGTATGTATAAAGTGTCTTTTTGATGGAAAGAAAAACACATGGCAAGGCAGGGCTCAGTAAATTGTTGTAGTGCTGCACTGATTCCCAGTTGAAGAGGTCAACAGGATCATAYAGACCCTGGTGCAGAAAGACACAGAGAGACTGAGGAACACAGTCAGAAGAACAGCTGCTGACAGATATTYTCCTTCTTAACATGTTATTTATTGATACTTGATAGTGGAAGTCTTGCTGTTCCTAAAATGCTGCTGTCTCTGACCTCAGCAGTGCTTCCTCAGCTCAGCAGTCTCTCAGATGTCAGCTTGGCAGATYCCCAGTTCTGTATTTGTCATTCACGTTTCTATGTTCCTGGTTCTCTTTCAGGTGGATTACAGACAATGATTAGATGAATGAAACAGCCAAACCGAAAATGAATGAATATTCAGAATACTTAGKCCACATTGGTACCTTCCAAAATACATTGTATAGTTGCTGCTGATGTTGCACAAATTAAGTTTTGTTTGTGGAATTAATTCTGGTTTTATTATGACATCAGTGAAAACAAACAGATCTATCATGCAAAAGAAAAAAAAACCCAGTAAGTTGCTCTGATGCACTTCCACTGTTTTTTGCTCATGCTCTCCAAATACCRCCAGGAGAGGAGGGAGGAAGTGTTGTAATGTGGTGAACAAAATTCTCTCTTTTTTATCTTGCTAATGACCATGCCAAAAACTGTCAATTATCTCTGGATTACTTATGGGTAAGAATCCTAGTAAATTCTACTTGTGATCTGATTAGATCTTCTCTGGGCTTTCGTGAGAGTGCATTGGGTGTAATTGAAGGGCTCTATACTTTTAGAAAACAAGWACTACCAAGAATTGCCTAGCAAAAAAAGAATTCTAGATGACAAATAAATTCAAGTAGTAAAGTCTAGCCAAGTGCTTGAGAGAAGCTTCTTTGTCACTGAATCCACAATGGATGTGGAGAAAAAAATTAAAGGGATTCTACAAAACTAATTTTGGTAAAGATATCACAAAATATTTTTTTTCTCAATTTTTAACTAAATAAAAAAGTATAACTAAGGTTTTAGACTTTTCAAATTTTTTGATATGGAAAGAAAAACATATTTTAGAGATGCATAATAAAGCATAAAGAAAAAACAATGACAAAAGCCGTGATGTGTTAAGATTGTAATGATCTAACCCAGAGGTATGTAAGACAAAAGTGAAAAAACCAGGAGTATCATTCAATCAGAATGATGCAAATACTAAAGGCATCATACCTGTGACTCACAAAATAATGGCATATTTTGCATTTGCTTTTAAAACTGACAAGGCAAGAATTCTGTATTTAAAAAAAAAGAGAAATAACATTCCACACTGATTAAAGGCAGGTTAACCTTCATGCACAGAGCTTTTTTTTCCATGTTGCAGTCTGGAGGATGTCTGTAATACAACTGCCTTTGTCCCCCTGATTCAGAGCCAATACTGACTTGTACCCACTTATGCCAGGTGTGTTGTACAAATGATTTGATGGCAACATCACCTTGCTGCTTTGTGACTATGGGGGAACAGTTCACACAGCCATAATTAGTGTGCTTATCCTCTGCCTACTTACAAAATATATGATRTATGATTTATAGCACTCTAGATTATGATCACTGAACTAGGCATAGTACACTCATTTTGTTCACACTGTAAATACAGCATATTTAGATATATGATAAGTAGCATTGCTAACCTGAGCAAGCTGTAAATCTACACTAGAATACAGTTTTTCATTGTGGCAATGAAACTCCAGTTGAAGTCAGCATTGACAAAATGCAGCGTAGAAATAGCCTCTGTTGATACACAGGATTCTGTGGGAAAAGCTATATAATTTCAGAGGCTGCARCAACCAAACATAGTTTAGGGAGATACTTCACAGACTTGTAACAAGTTCTAGAATTTATGTCTGTTTTTCAGTTTAAGAGCTGAGTGTGCTTTCAGCCACAGGGTAAAGTTTACTGCAGAAGACAATTGCAGAATTATGGTTATAATAATGGGGGTGTTCAGAATGGTTTGTGAGAGCATATGCAGAATTCCTACAGACGCAATCTCTGCTCAAGAGAATCTCGCTGATGTGAGAAATGAAAGCTACCACTAACTCAAAAAAGGTTAGCAGCAGTAGGCATTTGGTTCAATATATTAAGCGTACTTTCACTTACACCTATGATTAACTAATTATCAGWTTCATAATACCTCAGCCGTGACTAAAAGTTACTTTGAATGGGTTTATAATTAAGACAGTGTTTCTGTCTTCGTTTSTTATTTTCTTAAGCTTAATCTTTCTTCTCAATATTTTGGATTTGTTTTCCAGCAGATAAAARAAGTACCACTGGTAAGTCATAAGTACATGTTGGGGGTCTGCCAGGAATAAGGTAGAACATTGGTAGATAAATATGTATTTTTGCATCTGACCTACCTTCTTGATTCTTCAAAGGTATTTTTTATGTGCAGTAAAATTAATATTTGAAGTTCTTAATTATAATAAAGTGGAATTATTTTAATTCATTACTTTAACTAATGTTTTCTCATGAAAAATAAACTTAACTAAAAGACAGTACATAACTCCTCAGTAGTGTTATAGAAGCAGATATTCTTCAGCTACCATTCTTAATTTATAATCATCTCTGTGTCTGATTTTCACACACCAGAAAATTAGTGTATTACTACGTCAGATGTCAGATGTTACTGCATTATGGTGTTTCTACACTTAGAAACAAAGCTGGAAAGCATGAGATATTCTTACAGGTACAAATGGAGCACAATGGTACAAAACCTGAAGATGTGTTTTCAGAATGCAGTTTCAACCATTGCTGTAGCACTCTGAAGAGTAAGCATACAAGGTAAAATGTATAAACCATATATACTCATAATTTATTTTCCCTTCATTTAACAGAAACCTTAGGGGGGAAATCAATTATTTGAACATGTTAACAACTTAATGCTGTGGGCAAGGTTTACAGTATAACTCAGTGGAAGTGATCCTGCTCCCACTGTGGCTRTATGGAATACAAAGTTTGGCATAACATTTAATAGTGCAAGAAGTCAATACAATATTTGACATTCCTGCAAAAAATGCAGMTTCAAAACCTGCAGTTGTATGTACACTGTCTTTTACAAATTCAGTGGATAAAACTTCAGTGCTGCTTTAGGTACTCAATTATTTACACATGGTGACTTTATTGTTTCTGATTGATACTGATATAAGCATAGAGGCACATRAAAGAACTCCAGTTCCCAAAATAGAATGAAACTTATTATTTTCTGCATTATAGTATTTATTTATGGAAYTGACATGAATGGATTTCAGGTAGCTTGAGAATACTGTATCTGTAGCTGTCAAATATTCACATGTCAAGACCTCGATGGACTCATTGTCCAGAGGTGCTTGTGTGGTTTATCACATTTATGCCAGGGATTTTTAAATGGACTTTTGTGTCCTATTAATTCCATGTATGCTAGTTAGGTTTGATACATTTGAGGCTTTAGAAGGACAGAGGTTACCCAGACGAACTACAAATACTCCATTTCTTCAAGGCCAGGCTGGATGAGGCTCTKAGCAACCTGGACCAGTAGAAGGTGTCCCTCTTCATGGGAGGATAATTGAAACTAGCTGTTCTTGAAAGTCCCTTCCAATCCAAACCATTCTCTCAGTCTAAGTAGTGTTATTCTCCTCCATTTTAGTGTCCTTTATCTTATTAAACCAAGGAAGTTTCACACTGTTTATTGGAAGACAGTGCTCTTAATTTATTGTTTGCTTTTAATTATCTGTTTCTTCTCTGTTTGTTTTGTGGTATTCAAATAGAGAAGATTTTTTTTTTCTCTTTTTAGTCTCTGAAAATATACGATGACTCATTGACTAATGCTTCTATAATTTTAATGTGATATTGTCTATTTTCTGAATCRCTTTATGTGAGATAGAGGAAATTACTTACGTAAACACATTGCTATCTAGCAGCCTTAGGTAAGGATTATGGACCCARATCTGATCTGGTTGTAATCACAGGCAGTTTAAGCCCGTATTCAGGGTTACTCAGTTCTTTAAGGGAAGCTGTAAATACCTGTTAGTAATCTCTGTATTGAATCATAGGATATCTCAAGTTGGAARGAACCCATAAAGATCACCAAGTTCAACTCCTCAGCCTTTTCTCTAAGCTGAACACACTCATTTGTGTTTAGCATTCTGCTCCCTAGAGGCTGTGTCTGCATGTTATGCAAAGTGTTTTTCAATAATATTTTTATATGCTGTTCTTGGTCTGTTATGATTTACATAATATATATTGCAACAATGTTTCTTAGCTTCTTAAAAAGTATTTTGCTGTTGTATGAGTACTTGAAGAAATGGAGGTTAAGGAAGGAAAAATGTGAAAGGCCAATTTCTCAGCTGAAACTTGCTGTCTGCTGTTTACTTTCTGACACTTTCTACARGAACTGAATAAATAAATTGTCACACAACAGGAATCATTAGTTTCCATGTGAAGTGAGGTCATCAGTACCAAGGCAGCATGAGGTGCTTTCGTCCTTAATATTCAGTCAGTGAGAGAGCTGGCATTTCTCCAGTGGGAAACATCATTTTTGSAGAGCTGGCTGTACAGAAGCATGGGAAATTAAAGAGAAAAACTGTTATTGCATAGTCATACCGATAATGATGAACATTTGGTTGCAATCCTGAACAGTTCCTCTAGGATTTTCTGGGGCAACAGGCAAGAAAATGTGTAAACTGGTATTTACAATGATGACCCTTCTATGTGCCTCAGGTCACATTTGGTGGAATGGAGACACTTAATTCATAACTGTGGTGCACTACATCTTTGACTAAAAAAGGACTGAAAGACACATTTGTTTTCATGCAGACACACAAATCCTTTTGGAGAATTATGGAAGTTAAGAGATAATGTTATCTTTAAATGTGAATKCATCTCACTGTCAGGGGAGGATTGCTGTACAATAAATATTCTGCTGCCCAGACAAAACCACTACAAGCAACAGGTCACCTTCTGCTTCTGGAAAGAAAAGTTCTATGCCAACAGGAAGCCTATCCTAAGAGAATTTCTCCTGATAGTCAAATGTATCCTATCTTAAAGGAATCCCCTTATTTCTACAAATAACCTATATTATTTAAATTTTTAATAACCTTTCTTTTTATTATTGTTCTTCACATTTCATAAACTTCTAGTGTCTCCCTGTAGTTGTTGCTGTGCTTTTTTTACCATTTTTCCCCACAAATTTTGAGATGTAATTTTTTAGAGTGAAACATGCAATGTACATGCCACCACATGCAATGTATAGAATATAGCACAGCCAGTGACTGCCTTCCAAGTAAATATTCTTATTTACTTGGGATAAATAAGGATAAATAGATGTATATGAGGGGATTGATATTAATAACTTACTGCACGAGCTGTAAATAACAGCACAAGGTTAATAAATAGCGTAAGAACAAGAAATTTTTGTATGAATATCAAAAAAATATAACAATATAAATGTTCATATGGAGGCAACATTCTGGGTAACTCCATCCTCTGAATAAATTGACAGTGCAGTGGAAGAACCTTAAAGGATACAGAAAACAAAATCAATGCCAGAAGAGTATAGTCTAGGTGACAAAAAAAAGTAGACCATTCCAGTCTCTTTATGCTGATTGCTGCCTGACAGTGAATAATTGTGTCATGAAAAATGTCTTCTAATCCACATGTTTCTGTCCTAAATAATAATGATTTAGCAAAATATTTGTTGAAAAAAGTAATACCTGTTGATTAAAATAGCATCAAAATTATCATGCAAGCAAAACTTTGCTGCCATAACAATGAGAAAACAACAAAATAAGGTCTTCAATTGCAGACAAAAACTATGAAATAAGGATCTATTTACCTTGAAAAAAAAAAAGGGATATAATAGGATATAATAGTACTGTAACAATTACTTTAGGAGAGGGTGCATTGTTCCAGACAAAGACCAGAAAATGTTGATAGGTTCTAATGCCTGCATATGACATTTATCAGATTATATGACAAATTACATTACTCTTTGTAAAAGCCTGCTTCTACTGATTGGATAAAATGCTTCCTGCAGCCAGCTGTCATCTGCAACAAAGCCATAGGAGTACATAGTTTGATTATTTATTCCTTTAGAAGATAACAGATCATGGCAGTGTGCAGGCACTAATTCAGAATTTATTTAAGCCTAGATATTTTTTTTCCAGACAACTTTTTGCACAAACCACATGCTTGTGTGAGGGTTACAGCAGGAAATACCTCCAATGGGGCAGTTTAACATAGCAAGGAAGTATGTTGTATTAACAATGGCATGTTTTTTGTCACAACAAGAAACATGAAATCCATTTATAAGTAACCAGATAATGCCAGAAAATTGTTGGCTTGCTTAGGAGGTTTTTTTGTTTTGTTTTGKTTTTGGTTTTTTTTAATGYGATTATGTTTAGAATTTTTGACCTCAAATATAAAGTATATTACTATCTTTAGTTCTTTCACCCAATTTCGGAAACAAAAGTTAAGACCAATGTCCTGTCCAGGTGAGTGAAGAATGGCCAAAGAATTGACTGCATTTGTAAAATATAATCAGGGTATTACTACTAGCCACAGATTATAAAGGTACTAAGGAGTGGTCAGGGAAGCAGGCTGAAATATCAACAGCCAGTCAAAGACTGATTGAGAATATAGGTAGCAAGTTTACTTTTTTAAGATGATCTCATCTGACAAGCTTTTGTTGATTATCACTGTGTATGCAGAAATTGTTATTTTCCTGAAGTCTTTCTTGAAGACAGCAGTTTGCACTGCTTTTAAGAGCTGTGATTTTGTATGAGTCTGTAAGATTAGAGCTAATATCACCAACTTTTCCTAAATTCGCTTGACACAGGTGCATTGTGTTTCACAAGGATAACTTTTCTCAGTAGACAAAATTGAGAATTTTAAACTATGTAAATTTGAAGATCTTTGCTTTTGCCTTTTTACTTAGCCCATGAAGTCTGTTTTCCTCAGACACACTGCCCAAGAAATGACCTATAATGAAAGAGACACAGCTGAATCCTAAGATTCTTTATTCACTGTATTTGTTCATGGTGTTTTCCAGTCATGACAGTTCACAGAGCAATGGGTTCATGCATTCCCCAGGAGAGACACCTGTCCATTTGAAGGGGAATAGCAGCTTATCAAAAGCACTGATTCATGCCTTTCCATGCCTCTCTGATCATGTTCATTCACAAATGTTGTTACTATTTAAACCGCATATTACCTTGAAGAAGACATTATTAGTTTGGGTTTGCATTTTTTTTTCTTCCAGAAAAGTCAAAACATGTTTTTTTATGCACAGAACCATGAGGGATTTGGTAGGTCTCTCTGTGCAGTACTGGCTTTCCAAGTAAGATCTTTTCATCTTCTTGATTTGATCCTAATTAAATAAAATCATTTTACAGTGATTATATATTATAACGTGTGTTTCATCCTAATTATCTGCCTAGCTAGCTAGCTACCCTGTCTGTCTGTCTGTCTGTCTGTCTATCTATCTCCTTAGACCCCTCCATGTGACAAGTAGTGATAGTTTGTGTAATACCAGTGGTATATAAACTTGAGCTACTGAAATGGAAGATAAATTAAATACTTCTATTCTCTTTCCTTGCTTCTCTTAACTCCCTCTCTGCTCTGTAAATTAATTACATGCATGTGTAGTATCCCAGGAAAATGGTTTCATTATTTCAATATTTGATGTCTTTTAATTATGAAAATGTTCTCTCCTTCCAATTCTTGGAAAATAAGTACAAGACATTAGTCTATTTGCAGTGCTTTACTATCTAAACTTTAAGCTGGAATGAAAAATGGATTGCATCTGCTGCAGAAGTCAAAATGTCTGCAGCTCGAATTTTTGGGTCTTATGAAAGCAGATTAATTTCAGATGAGATTATTGTGAATGCAAAGCCTTACAGAAAAAAAAAAAAAAAAAAAGAAGAAAAAAGGAGAAAAGGAATAAACCCAAACAGCAGATTAAATGTCGATGAGGTGCTAACTGATACATGATCTTTTCTACCCTAGAGCATTTGTGCTACTGTGCTAACAGGATGCTTCCATTCATTAAAGGAAAAGAAATCCATACAGTGGTAGCTGTCATTATACCAAATTTGTCCAAAATGAACAGCAACAGATGCTGGAACTGCCTTATGCTTTTATTTCCCCTCCTCTCTCAATGTGTTATACAAAATTTGATTTTGTAAAAAAAAAATAATACAAGGGCAACCATGTAGAGCCTAACTCAGAATACTGGATTGTATGTGAGTATGCTTGTTTTTCAAGTGAGATGTACCTTGTCCTTGTGATCCTTGTCCATGATTCCACACTTGGAATGATATCTGCAAAAATGGTCTGTTAGTTTTCATATCAAGTATGCATCCTCTAACTTTAAGAAATCTCCTTTGTTACAGTCAACATTGTAAGCCCAGTATTTATAAATAAGCTTCTGTCACTTCTAAGAAGCAAYTGCTATTTTAATTAATGTGCCAGAAATATATGCCCATAGAATGAAAACATAAGTTCAGGTGCCTAGGGGATGAAGGCTGAAACAGATTTCATTACCTATAGATGAGTTTCAGAGATCTTCCAAAAATTACATCAGTATTAAAATCACCATGGAAACAGAAATTATGGTAATCCAAACCTTTAGAAATAATGAACACTGCAGCTTTTCGTGCTTCCACCTTGCCCCTTTCATAATTCTTATGCTGTCACGATTTTGAGGTCCAGGTTGTTCAAGGGTGCAGTGAAATTTCTCACCCAGGAAACTGGCTCGGAAGGAGGTCTGTCTTTTTTGCCTCCTTTATGAAGTACTGGGGTTTGCAGGTGGCATAAACACTAAATAGTGATCCCACACAGACTTTTCAATGGCTTTACCCTATGAACAGCTGCTCTGGCTGAATAATATCAGTATCCACTGGAAGTGATTTACAGAGACTGAAGCAAACTTTGCACTAACTAAGATACAACCAAGAAAAAGTGGTCTTTTTTAACTGAGGAAATACATCATAATTGTAAGTGTTTACATGACCCCACTTTCTCTGGCCGGCCATAGCTGTTCAGAACAGCTGGTTATAGATTTGGCTGGTTATAGATTTTTTTTTCCTAGTTAATGAATCAGATTCATATTCAAATATATATTAGTGAAAGCTGTTAAGATTTTTTCCTGGATCCTTTTTTTCAACTATCATGCTTTATCACAGCCTACTTTTTGCACCCATCTAAAAGCAGGCTTTTGATCTTTGTTAACCAAATGTAGCCCCAGTACACTCAGTACTATAAAAAAAGCTAAATTGGGAAGTTGTCTTGAGAAATACTGTGAAACACTGTACTGTGCATCCTTTACAAGCGAAAGTGATAATACTGTAAATTCAGGATGGCAAGGAAAGTGTGAGCCATGAGAAGTTTKGAAAAGTCTTCAACTGGAACTGTTTAACCTTTCAGAGAAGGTAGATAAATAAATTCTTGTTACATGTATTACCTTTTTGTGCTTTAATGGATAATACCAGATGCACTGAGCCCCAGCACAAATATGTTCTGTAAACAAACAGAAAGACAGAAACAAGCCAACCTTCTGCTAARTCCAAAGTTCAAAACATATTGATCTTGATTCTTAAAAACTAGAATTCAGTCATAAAAAATAAAATGTTTGCAGAAATGATGAAAATTTAGTTCTCATTTTTAACAGTAAAACCAAAAATGAAGCACTACAAAGGGATTTTTGATAATTCTTAAGGACTAGGAATTAATTTTTTTTTAATCCCTAATTACTGAACAGCCTCTTTAAATGAAAAAGAACATCTCTCTGCTTTTCTACCACATTTTCTGTTGCAGCTACTCTTCCTGATTACATTTATTTGAGGTTTGGTACTAGCTAGTTCAACTTTTGTGTCAGTATTTAAAAACAGGAGAATTGTCAAATCAGGAGCATTTTCAGCATCTGCTTTTCACAGTTGATATCCTCTGGCTCCATGACTTTATTTTCCTGAAAGCCTCTGTTGACCAGGTTTCATGCTGATTTGTTTGAATATTATGGAATATGCACACTCTGGGTGGGACTCTAAGGACTTGTATTTTCCACATTTCCGCTGCAAAGAAAAACATGCATTGAGTCTAGTAATATATCACTGTATTACAGCCATCAGGGCATTTAATTTACAACTTAAATCAGCTGGGACTTGMTGATGCTGGGCAGTAATATACTGTCAGTTTAAAACCCCTGGATATTGCAGCTCAATGTGAGGCGGGCTGTCAGTCAGCAGAGTGACTAAGTGACAATTTATGGTTTGTAAAAACCCAGCAGATAAATTGCAAGAAAAGTGCACTTTGCCTTAAGCAGCACACAGTGTGGAATGTGTTTTTGTTAAAAAGGACTGTGTAAAGTGAGAGGAAATTTCTTCTAATAAATAGAAACGCTTCACTCTCTTTATTTTAGGGAGTTTTAAAGGGCCTGTTTACTGCTTGAGACTTTTAAAGAAATGCAGTGAACTGAGTGTATATACTGGGCCTTTTTCTTTGGTGATGCAGGGGTAGTGATCTTGCRTAGACTTCATAACCTCGCTGTAGCTCACCAGAGCTGTACAGAAGGTTGGTAAGTACAGTTCAGTGTGTGCTGGGAGGAGGGAATACATACTGAAAGCTGCTGCTGTGGTGCTGAAATGGCCATAAGTTTTTAAGACACAGGATACTTTTTAGTGTTAAAGAAACATAAGGCAGACAGGAGAGACAGATTTATATATGGACAAAGGCCTGATASCTCAAATGTCATAAAGCCAAAAAGGGAGGGCTTTCTTTCTGTGGGGTCTTCTTGGCCTGTGTAAGCAAAACAAAAAATGAATTGGGAACCTATTGGGGTCCATCTGAAAAAGGTTGGAATGAAGGAAAAATACTTTTGTATTTGGCTTTTACTTCCACTGTACCCTAGGTTTTGACAAGGACCATAAATATTTTTTGTGTATGTAATGGAGGGGGGGGGATTGTGTTGGGTTTTGGGTTTGGTTTGTGATTTGTTTTAGTGGTTTGGTGTTTCTTTTTGTGTGTGKTTTGGTTTCAGTTTTATGGTGGATTATTTGTTTGGCTTTTTTTAGCATTTGCAGAACTAAAAATAGCTTTAAAAAAGTTGCAAGTTTTCTCCAGACTGAAACTGGCCAATTCTGAGCAAATGGCTTCAGCCATCAAATTAGTGTGTGAGTTTATTTTCCTAAGGCTTCCCACCTTTTGCCTCCTCATAAACAATTTGAAATAAAGTAATTGATTGAAATGCAAATTTTGAATTTCATAAAGTGAGCAGGAAGCATTCTTTAACCTAATTTGCAGTCAAGTGTATGCTACAAAGAATCTACAAACAGGAAAAGGAGGCAAATTCATCAAATTTCACCTGATTTGTGTATTTCTAAACAAGGACAATATTATTGGCTTGGAAAATCAGCAATTGGCTTGGAAAATCTGCARTCTCTATAATTGCAGATTATAGAGAATAATTCTGCCTTACTTCTTGAAATACACAGTTTGTATTCTAAACACATATTGTCCTGTGCTGTACACTTATAGTGCTATTCTAGTCTATTGCATACTGTAATTAGCACTTATTTTCTTTTTTCAGATTGAATTTTATTGCTCCAAAAGCTTTTTGAAAATGAAATTCCTTACTACACTCTCCAAACAAAAGACTATTAAATGCAGATAAAACAACTATTGTCTTATGCCCCTTCACTGTAATTCAGTCTTGATCTCTCTGGGTGTTAAGTTGCTAAATCAGAGTAGGAGAGTTGTCATTTTGTCCTCATATTCTCTTGAGATTTAGCCCATCTGCTAGAATTCTCCTGACTGATGATGACAAATGTGAAGGGATTTTTTTAAAATTAGTTATTTCTGATATGRCTAATAGTCACAGAAACATCACAATAGAGAAGATATAAGTAGGATAGGAATTAAATTAATTTGTTGAATCCGAGAATAATAAAAAATTATTTACACTCTATGACATGACAAACTACAGAGTACCTATTCATTCATAATTCTTACGCAATTTCTTTTACCTCACATAGACCATCAATCATAAATATTTTAGATTGTTATGCTAACTGCATATATAGGTACCCAAGGCTTAAGAAATGAAGTAAATTGTTAAGAATCTCAAAGTGACTCAAAGCAGGGAAAAGAAATGTCATCTGAATATTTCTAACTTTGACTGACATTTTTGAATCATGAAATAAATTATAATTGTTCGTATTATTCAGTAACTGATAAAAAGATCTTTTTTCTAAGAATTACTTATAGAAAAATCATGATTAAGGTGTAATTCTGAAGCTCTTGAGTACCTATAATTGTATGTTAAATTTTATTGCTCTTTTTGACACATTTAATATTGCCTGAATTTAAAATCAAATTCTACTATGTGTTCTGTCCAGAGGACAGTCTTGCATTTCCAGCAAAATTCTTATTGGAAGAATGCCTTTCTGATGTCAGATTTTATGGTTTTGAGTGTCTGCATTAATTTTAATTGTAAAATAGATACTGAGTGTTATATTGCAGAGGAAAAGAAATCTAAACATGTTCAACAAATTTAAACTATTTAGAAATACCTGAGATCGTGATTACATTGTTTGGCTCTTTTATTTTCTTTTTCTTATTCATCTAGGTGAGGATTTCTATCAGATGTACAGGAATATAGTCATTAAAAGTTAAGGTTTAAAAAAAATCCAGCTTCACATCAATACTGATCCTTTCTATTGTGAAATTACTTTTTCCACCTCATTTAATGATAGAAACTTGGCAACCGTGATGTGCTTCTGTTTTATTTTTAACTTCACATCTGATAGATTCATGTGTGAGAGACTTGGCAATTACAAAGATGTTTTTGTTACTTACTATGCAGTAGTCTCCTGCCCTTTAGTGTGCAGCAGGATTCTACTATAATAGAGTGTGAAACTTCTGATAAATCGAGATGAGTCTTCAGAAGACAGGGTTGCAGCTGCTTCTGTGCTGGAGATACTTTTACACTGTACTACATCTGTGTCTGTTGTCAGCAGTGTCCATTTAAGAATCATGATTCCCAATCACAAGCCCTTCCTAGAACTTAGGAGTATTTTTCTCAGTGTTTTTCTCTGTGCAGAGCTTTTTTTGCACAGAGCTGGCCATTTTCAGCAATCAGCCATGTGGAGCAGGCAGCCCAGGCTGCCAGTAGTGACCTTACTAAGGAGTCTTATAAAGGGGGCATAAATGGAGGAGTGGGGCAAGACCAAGGGAGTGTGAATCAAGTTGGTTTTGAGGTCAGTTATTTGGCTTTGTAAAAAGCTGTTTCACATTTAGTGCTGGGTGGCTTTGTTTTGTAAGAATGTAGACTGAAATATGTTCTTTGACACAGAAACCAGGCCATCTGAGAGCAGGTAAAATGATTGGCTTGTAAGGTTTTTGAGAAATACATCCAGTCTTTGCCGTGGGGCATGTAGATAATCTGTTCTGAACACCTATTTTACTGAGAACCAGTAAATCTGAGCTTTTGCTTATTTTCATCACTAAAATAAGACAGAAGATAAGAAGTTATTAGTGACTCAAGTCACTGTATATGCTACATGGGGTGAGTTGTGGGAATGTGGAGTCAGAAAGAATAGAAGCTCCAATAGCTGAAATYGAGCTTATTTGTCAAGGTAGTGGCGTGTGTGATGGTGTTTGCTTACCACAAGCACAGATTCACAGTTGAGAGAGTAATATGTGCTGTATCAAACTGGTGGGACTGTTTGAGTATTGCAGGCTGATGAACTGATGCAAGACTTTAAAAATGCTAAAGAAAAATAGATTGTAATGGAATATAATAAAAGGTGTAAAAGTCATTCCTTTGATACAGTCAGTTGGCTTTTCTCCCACTAATTTTGTCAACAGCAGGTGTACTATAACTTCCTCACAGTTGCATAGCAACTGGACCCTAAATGTTTTAGTGTTTAGCAGTAATTATAGTTCTGTTGAAATTATTTCAACAGAAAAAAAATCTTCTTTGTCTCCTTTTCCTTCTTCCCTGGTTTTAGCCTGTTTGCCAAGATGATGGCTTTGTCTTTGAAGAAAAACACTTGTTGGGAAATGAGCTGAAACAAGCAGTTGTGTATCCCCATGCTGATAAAGCGGGTCTGTTGTGCTCTGTCTAAAAGCAGTGAGTGTGCTTCCCAAAGGATGAGTGTATGGGCTCCAGTCACTGGCTTAGCTCTCTATGCAGACAAACATTAACTGTCTAGACCAGCTGAAAATTACCTGGATGTCTCTGAAGGCTGCTGTTTCAAGTATCAAAGAATTTACATCTCTAACTTATAAAAAAAGGAAGAYATTAATAACTGATAATGTTGAAATATCAGCTGTCCCTGGAAACAAAAGGTTTCTAGTCTCTGCGTATAATGATGAATTTAAAGACAGAAAAAATGCACTGCTTTTATTTTATGCTAGTTTCTAGTTATATTCTTTAATATAAAATGTTRCATTGTAAAGGTATAGTCTTTCTCTGAAGTGGATACAACTTGCATTGCACTTGTACTTTAAAACAATTGGACTCTTAATAAAGATGTCAGGATACAGAGGAGCAAATCTCTGCTCTGGGTTTTGATCAACTCAGCCTTCTACTGCTTCAGTCCAGCACACATAGCACATTGAAACTTTTAACCTGGAAACTTCACTGTCCTGCATTTTTCTCTGCATTCCCTGCATTGCCTTGCAGATGACAGATACCTCAATGAGTTAGGTAGAATAGTAGTAATCTGTACAGTTTCTATTTACATGTGTTTAGAAGGCTTTTTAAGGGGAAAAAATAGCATATAAAACTTCTAGATCACTTCGCAAAAGGGAAAAGTACACATTTACTCTAAGTCTTTGCATAACGCAAGGAAAACCGCAATAAAGTGTTGTAGCACCACTTACCTGCCTGGCTGTCAGTGATGGATTATTTCTCTGAATTGGACACTAAATTAAGATACAAATTCCTATTTTGAGCCTTTCATAAATCTCTTCTAGAGGATATAGCAGTACTTCCAAGTTGTAAGTTGCAAAATTAAATTCTCCACTACACTCAGAATAAGAAAAGAGTGGGAGGTTTTTTGGTATACTTCCAGTTAACAAATTGTGCTAAATATCTTTATTGTCTGAAAATCCTTTTTCAATGAAATTAGCAGCTTAACTTGAACTGAAAGAAAATGCTGATTTACTGATAACTGGAGAGCTTTGTCATACCACCTTTGGCATGACTTTAGCAAGAAAATAGATTCCCCTCTGATTAGGAATGCTTTTGATTGTTATTGAGAAATGCAATAAATAATGCTTAATTTGTGCAGCTCTTTTAGTGATCAGAATTTGAGTAGAAAACCTTGAGGTGAAAAAGATTTGGCAACACATCTGGAACCTTTCACATTGTCTTACTTCACATTTAAATAAATGCAATATGTAACACTGAGGACAGAGATCAAGATTAATTTATCAGGGAGACTACAGAGTGGATTTTATGGGCTCAGAATAACAATCTTAACTTGGTCTGTCCATTCAGGTTAACATTGATTGGATGATGGAAAATTGCTGTGCTGGATGTCTCTACAACCTGGATTTGGTTAACTATTTTGTCTCATTTACAGAATTTTGCTGTAAATGTCCAACAAAATTGAATTTCTTACTGCAGTATACCACTACTGTTGCAAAATCTGAGTACAGTACACTTCTGATCAGAGTCTTCCTGGACAACGAGTGTTATCTGACGTGTATCTGTGTAATCATGATGACTGTCTCCTCCTTGTCCCTGTTTTTTTTTCCAGTAATGATTGTTTTCTGCATCTGTTAATTCAAATGAAAAATGCATATGAAGACAACATAGCAGATTTCCTAGCACTCCATATTTTCAGACTTTTAAATACATTGTAGTATTTATAATGCCCTTTTCTGTAGGTATTCTTTGAAGTGTGAATTAATTTTGATAATAGATAAACCAGAAAGTTGTTCTTTCAGACACTGTCTAATGTTTTGATTGTTACGGAATTTAAATAAAATAAAAAATATATAAAAATTAAGATCTAGGTATGTTGTAAAATTATCAATATTCGCCTGTAAATATTGCTATAAATATTACAAGACGTGAATGCTTGCCCATCTAATAAATATATTCCTAAATATCCCAGATTAACCCCCTACTGCTGTAATTATGGCTTGCATTTGTTATGATCAGCATATGTCAGAACTTAAATTTCCCAAAGTCCTACTAAACCATTCTTAAAAATACTTGGGTGAGACACTGTGGAACTCTGGTCCACCACATTAATTCTTTTATCAGACAATAGTAGCAAATTTGACTGGAGATTTAGAAAATCAAGACACTCTTCTTGGCAAATGATCTCTTGACTTGGGGATGAATGGATTTTCTTGAAACTTGGAGCAGTCACTTTTCATTCTGAAGCATTAATCTGAACATTAGCTTAGGATTCCGTAAACATCACTTGCACTGCCTCGGGTTTATTCTTTACTCCTRTGTTGGCCAGTATAGTTTTCAGCTCAAAGTGTCCCTTGTTTTTTTTTTCATTCAGTGTTTTTTCAAAGTGTTCAGGTTTTTTTGTGTTTTTCTGATCTGTCTCACAATGTTGATCTAACAAAGCCATAAACATTGAGTACTCTGGCTGACAAGCCAAAGAATTGAGGAATTCTTCTGTACTACCTAGTGTGGAAAGAGTAATCTGTTTCTCATAACCCTWCAAATGTGCAACCTTATTGGGGACCCTGAGAGATGAAGGAGGAATTCTTTTCACCTTTCTCTTGGATATCAAAGCAAAGAACCTTAGGTGATGCACAGTTGCTTTATAACATTAAAAACACAATGAAACTGGCTCAGATTTCAATTGAATGGGATGTTATCTGGCTCACAGTTGTCTTTTTATTAAATACAGTTCTTGGTGGGAGATGACAGGTGTGCAAGATATCAATGCTGCTGTAAATAAATGTTTTGAAATGCAAAAATATAGCTACAGGTGAAGAATTAACCATATCTGATTAATGATGGCATACATGGAGAGACATAATGATGCAAGCAGTTACTTGTGTCTTACTGTGGTAAAAATGGTTAAATAATATAATGAAGATAAATCTCCATAGACTAATGGATCATGGTTTAACTTACCCTTTAGATGTTCTTATCATAAGTACTTCAACATGAATTACAAAAATTAGAGTGCTCCATTCCTCCAGTCACCCTCATGGCCCTCCTCTGGGCTCATTTCAGCAGGTCCACATCCTTCWGGAGGAAGCACTCCAGGTAGGGTCACACCAGAGCAGAGCAGAGGGACAGAGTCCCCTCCCTSAACCAGCAGGTTCACRCTTCTTTTAATGCASCCCAGGACACGATTTGCTTCTGGGCTGTGAGCACACAYTGCTGGGTCATTCAGTTTACAGATGTTTTTTGTTTTCCCAGTATTTTCTTTAAGTGTCAAAATCTTAAATGATTTTGTTTTGTTYGCTTTTTATGAAATCTGTAGGAAAAAACATGCATATGAGAAAGATGTTAAAGTGGTAATAGGAAACCTGTCTTTGTTACTCTTTGTGTTTAGTTTCTTTAGTCACTAGCATTTTTCAGAGAAAGTAGGTATAATATGATGATATAACCTGAGGAGAGAGTTGTGGTCACATGGTGTTTGGAAAGCATCACATTCTCAGATGACAGGGATATGAAGTAAAAGTTATTTGATACTACATATAATGATTTCATATGTAGGATGGATGTATAACAAATGCTAGCAGAACAGCTAATGCTGGTTTTTCTGACCACAACCAAGAAATCCCTGATGCACATCTTAGAACAAAATGAGACTGAAAAATGCACCATGTGCTTGCCTAAACATCGAAATGTTCAACATGCTGCATTTTAATAAGAGCTCTGCAGGTTAGTTACCATGCAAGTTGTAGCAATCTCTGAGGAGTGAACATCTGGCAAAGTCTAATGTGTAACAGTTGCAATGAATTTATTAGTTGCAACTTTTAATTGACAGCTAAAGTACCTTCCTCATCTGTAAAGGCTCCTAAACTCCAATAACGTACTTTGTTTAAATATCTCTGATTGTCCCAATAATAAATAGTTTCAGCTAACAAACTTTTTTGTAATGTCTCATCCAAATCTCCTTCAAAGTTTATTTGGTTGGGTGTTTTTGGCTGAGGTGGGTGTGTGTGTTGGTTTTTTGTTTGTTTTGTTTTGTTTGTATAGATGATTACTGTCATAGCAGCTACAATTCTGTGTACAGAGAAACTTCCTGTGTGCATGTTTTATTGCTTTTCCAACCCTGTTTTATTTATATCAGTGTGATAGAAAAAACTGGAGATTGTATACCCACTAAGACTTCTTTAGGCGTGAGTATGCAAAACAAATCCCTTAGGCATCTTAAACTTGATACATTAATGAACTAAATTTACCTTTTCTCTGGGACAACACCACTCGTAACATAAAATAGCTTTTCAGCTGTGCTGTATTTGGTTGGGGTAGAGTTAATTTCCTTCACAGATACTGGCATGGGGCTGTGTTTTGGATTTGTGCTGAACACAGGGCTGATAATACAGAGATGTTTTTGTTATTGCTGAGCAGGGCTCACACAGAACCAAGGCCTTTTCTGCTTCCCAAACTGCCATGCTTGCCAGGAAGTTGGGGGTGCATGAGAGTTTGGTAGGAGACACAGCTGGGACATGTGACCCAAAATGACCAAAGGGATTACATTTGCTATCTTCCTCTCTTTGGTATAAATCCACTCATAGTATATAAGAACTTGACTGGGGACAGAACATAATGGATTCCACTTGAAATGCTTTCCTGAGTTACCAACTGCAGCTTCAATCTGGATGTCTAGAGAATTGAAAATACCTTATTTCACCTAGCCATGTTTCTTTGCTTCACTTAGAAAAATGTCTTATAAATGTCAAAAATCCGATGGGACTTGTCCTTGAGAAATCTTTTTCACTTACTTTTTAGCTTAATTTCCTAAGGAAATTAGGCTTCTGCAATCACACTGTGTGTGTCTGTTCTTCCTGATTAATAACCACTTTTCAACCAAATTTGACATTGACCAGAGGGATAGAAGTCTCAAATATAATTAAATCCCCTATGCACTGCAGGGAAGTAGGCAGCTAGGTAAATGAAAATGCCTTTTATAAGATAAAGACTAAAAATTCAACACATCCAGAGACACTAGTGAATCCATCCAGGGAAGGTATTACTTATTCCCTGACCTTGGAGAAATTTCAATGAGTGCTCAACAAATTATGAGACACCAGAGAATTTGTAGGGTGCTGTTGTGGATGAAACAACGATGACTTTTGACACTGACCATGTTTAAGTGAAGTACCTGGTGATTTGTTTAGTAATTTTTTTCAAACCTGAAGGTTAGTTAGAAGACAGATTTAGACCTTCTTATTTTTGTTCCAAATTTTATGTATGACCATATTCACAATTCTGTCTCTTGAAACTTACAATTACAAGGGGATAGTAATTGTTCACAGACCACTTCCAAAAGTCTGTTGACAATACTAAGTACGTATTTTAGAAAGCTATACAATACATGCATGTATAATTTATCTTATTTTCCAGAATTTCTTTCCTAATCTTATATTTTATTCTTACTTAAAATGAGTTTTCTAACTATGCAATTACTTAAAGACTACAATTATTCAGTTTGCTTCATATGGTTTGTTATATAACCCTAAACTAACATAGATTGGAAAAAAATACTCTCTTGCTTTTCTTTTTATTGCTTTTCTGTGTCTATGTTCTATACCCACAATCCTTAGTCTTTTTATTTTTCCTTTCACAGAAAACTGTATCTCCATTTGCTGTAGAATTCCTGACTTTCAGACTAATAATGAACCTCTAGAGACATAACTGTTCATCATGATGCTATGGTGTATTTGATACTCTCTTTCATCAACTGCAAGCTCTCCAGTGTTCCTTTTACATTTCATACTGTGCTCCCTTACTGAAACATAGCTTGAGGCAGAGGGTGAATAAGTAAGTTTTGATATTGTACAGAATCGACCATAGGTATTCAAATATTTCCCAGAGACTCCTTTTTGTGTTTTTTTCTTTTTTTTCCTTTCTAATCTTAAAACTTCTGTAAGGCTCTGTGGATAGTCTGAATGTTGTTTTCTCTGCTTTGTAAGGGTTTATAATGGTAACTGTCACTTGGATCAGTAGAGAGGTTTAAATAATGCTTCTCTTACTCATTAATATTTGATTCTTTTTAGAACACCTAAATGCAACAAAAAAAAAAAAGGCAAAACAAAACAAGCCCCTTTTGGCTCAATCCGAGTTTTGGTTTTGTTTTGAGTTCTTTTCTATACAACCTGTGCAGCTCCTCCAATACTGTTTCTGTCATTATTTATAAAAGCAAACAAAATACACATTAAAAAATACATGCTTGCGTCTTTATTATTGTTAATATTTTTATTGTTAACCTTTTTAATACTTTACCACAAAATATAATTGCAGGAAAATGTAATTATTTTATTTTTGTGCTTTTCTCTTTAATTTGATTGTCTGAAGAAAGTAATCTGCATAGCAAAAGGGCAGATGGAGCTGCAAAATTAGACTTCAGAGCATGACTAGTAGTGCAAGCTGCAGATCAGAATCACATTGTCAAATTGTCCCCAAGTGTCTTTCTTCCTTTAYTTTAGTCTGCTGAAAGATGCGTGATTCAGAAATAAGGAATTCTGGCCCAGTGAGTTTGCATGAACAGAAACAAAGCCTTTGGTTTAATCTACCTACTTACATACATGTTTTGGATAAATATTTTTTCCATCTCACCAAAATACAGAGTTTTGCTTAAGAAAGTTCTTTACTATATAACACTAGTGTTAATTACAGTGCAAGAGCACACATGGGAAAGCTGCTTAGCTTTTCCAATTTTTCCATTAAACTTTACAGCATTAAAAAATATTTGCATTCATAGTTAAAAACTGGCTCCACTGGCAACACTGTGTATGTTATAATTTGTAGGGTTATCACTGAGGTTCTTCTTTAGACTGTCACACAGGGAATGTATGTGTCCTGGACTTCAGGGGTCTTGGGCAAGATAATTCTCTGCTTGGGTTTTTATCATGGCATCTGTAACATGACCAAAATATGTCAGAAATGGTAGAGATGCTTGAAGCGTTCAGCTTTAGTTCCATTTTGCCACAGGTAACCACATCTTTTCAGAACTGATAAAGCTTTTTCCTGAAAACAGCTCAATTATTGCTGAGGAACATTAAGAGCTTCAACTGATAGCACTCACTCACCAAAAGACTAGAAGGCATGAATTTGTCAGCTTTCCAAAGTGAAACACTGTGATTCAGATTGACAGATAGGCTTAGTTAAGGCTTAGCCAAGCACTAAAGATGTTCTTTGGATTTTCTGACAACAAAATTGTTCATTGTCTGCAAAATCAGCAGTTTTCTACTTTTTTTTTCCCCCCTTTAAAAACCAAATTTCTCACACATACTAATGACAGCAAATTTTCAGGCAGCACTTTGAATATTTTTATTGTCCTTATATAATAGCTAGCTAGAGAACTGAACATGGTAAAGTTAGATCTAACTATTAATTTAAAATACATGAAAGTCCTAGTAGGTATCTCATCTAACCTATTCTTAGGTTTTTCATTGTTAGTCATTCTTAAATGTCAATCTTTTCCACTGTCTGCCTGAAGCAAGAATTATTCAAGGACTGATTTTGTATTTGTGTAAAACTTATTCAACAGGAGGTGAGTACATGGAACTGTATCCCCTACAAATCATAACTACATAATTGAGTCAGAATTTTTTTTGTCCTAAACTCTATAAAATCTCTAACTCTAGCAAATTTTGTCACCAGCTTCTCTTTTTTGCTACCTATTTTAACAAAGATCAATGTTTGGACATACTTCACTTGGTTYCTCAGGACAACCTGTTACTAAACTGTCATGATAAGTGCTTTCATACCATCCTTTTAATTTAAGAAATTTAAGAAACATTTTATTGAGAGGAACTCCTTTTAAAAGTTACAATGTATTTTGTCCACAAAAATCACAGTTAAAAAAGACTGTGGGTAATTTGTCGCAGGTCAGAGTTGTTTAAGTGTGACTTACAGTAACTATTTTTTATTTCATCATTGCCAATTACAAGACTTGCAGTTCAGTAATCACATTGTAAAGCCTGAGAATCTAAACAGATCTCAGAAGCGGATGGAAAATGGGGGAAAGTTGGAAGCCTAATGCCTCTATTTCTTCCTGCTGAAATTCCCTTATTGGCAGTCAAGAGCACCAGATGTTCTGAAATCTCCTGTTTGGTACTAGTTGATTGTTTTGCTCTCTACCCTGGGTGAAATTCAGGCCAGCCTTTTTAGTCCATCTGACTGCTCAGCTAGAAAAACAATTGAATGGTGCTTAAGATGTCCAAGAAATCTAAGACTGAGCCCCCAAGTGATATTTGTAGCTTAAAAAGAACAAATTTCTTTTTTGTCAGTTTGGAAGAGGTTGCTTGTGGAGTGCAACTACATTAGGGGTTAAGAAATACRGTTCAGAAACTATCAGTCAAATATCAAYCAGACATCTCTTAGTACAAGGAAGTGTTTAGATTTATTTTTACTATGTTACTATTAATACATAATAAATGCACAGAATTATTATTTTGCAATAAAACGAAATATCATCTAGCCCCTTTTGCAGTGTTTTCAGAGATGCCTGAGGTACATCTGCACAATGAAATCTATCTAAAACCTCTCAGGCCACCACAGCTGACATGTCCTAACCACTCTCCATGTGTGTACCTAAGCACACCTACCAAAGGCAAAGCAATGCTGAGTGACTACAGTCTAATAATGAGGACAGACCACAAGCATAGAAATAGTAAGAGACAACTAACTTTTCTGTTTCTGGGGATTCTGCTAGAAGATTTCCTCCACAAGGGATACGCTGTCTATCTTCTGGTTGTTGGTAGGGCAGGTTGTCAGTAGCTTCCTTTAACAAACAGAAACAAAAGAGTGTAAAGATGGATAAACTATGTGTACTAATAATGAAAAATGTAGGGTGTTGTAGCTGCGTTTGTCATATTCTGTTGCAGTTCCTCAGCCTGAGTGCTGTCTGGACTTCCATGAAAAGCAGGACAGGATGAGCCACTTATCCTGTGAGGTCTGCACAGTGCAGTGCTGCCAGTATCCATCCTCTACAAATCCTTGCATCACCAGCTGAAATTTGCAGCAGTAGAGGCAGGAAACATTGCAATCCTCTGCAGACTACTTCTTGGTAGATATCTGGACTGAATGAGCTTCCGGTGTTTATTCCAGGGTATGACATGTCTTTCATTGTTGTTCCTAGTGACAAGGGCCTCTCTGCAGCATTGGGACTAGACTGGAGAACTTGAGGAGAAGKAACTGCACTGCCCAGGCTACATCCCTGTGGTTTGATGCTTCCCTGATGTGCTTTTCAGATTCTTCTGGAGTGGCATCTAGCCTAGTGCCYTTGCATGTTCCCCTTGGGAGTTTGTTACTTCTCAGCACAGCCATGTGCTCTAACAAGCATGTTGCAAAATGTGCTCCAATCACCCTGGGCTACCCTATTCCCTTGCTTTTCCCTCTGCCACGGTCTCTCTTTGTAGAAGGGAGCATAAATGTTAGAGGTTYACTGAAAAGGGTGAGGAGAAGGTGGTTCTTCTGAAAGGGATAGTGAAGCTGGGGTGAAGACACTACAAAGCACTTTGAGCCACGTTACTAACCTTTGGTATGCAGCCATCCACTYCTTTCACATAGCTTGAAGGGATTATCCTTTACTTTTCTCAGTGGGTCTTTGCTGCTTTATAATTTGCTCTTCGTTTTTTTCTGCTGCTGTAAAGCTGTTTCATATTATCCTTGAAGCCATTCTGTCCCCAAAGGGTTACTTGATGTTAAATTTGCCTCCAAGAGGCTTATTTTATGTAGTTTTAAGTCTTTCAAGGGCTGTCTTTATTTTCCCTTGAAGCCATCCCTGAGCCTCGGGGAGAAGCCCTTGTCTTCTAATGGATGCTTTGACTTTGTCACAGCAACTGCTTGTACACATTGGTGAGAGAGTTGGTGAAATCGGATTTTAGTGCATGTGGGGGGACAAAGTGGTAGAATACATCTATTACAGCAATTTAATGTCTTTTCAGCTTCAGAGAAACAGAATATTCTTTTTTTTCTCTGATTCAGCAATGCACCATCTGCTGTGTACAGGTAACTTAGCTGTGAAACTTCTTGGGGTTACAAGTGATAACATAAACATAAGGGTATGGAGCAGGAGGGCAGTACATGCCACCCTTCAGGAAAGATGCCTTAGAAAATCAAGACAAATGCCAGGATGCAGCACTTTCAATGGCACCTCCGCCTTCTAATTTGAAAACCTTGGTTTGAAGCATACTATCTTCTTGAGTCACTTGATAGGAAAATATCTGAGTGTTTCAGTATTTTTTCAAGTTATAGAACTGCCTTTCTTGGGTTGCATGGGGCAGCACTCACAGTAACTTCTGAAATACATGTGTAACAAGAAACCAGAAGCTTGTAGGGAAAAGTTCAGTGAAAACTCACATGAATAAGTTTTATAGCCTAAGAAGTGAACCTGTGCTTTCATTTTGAAACAAATTCTTTGACATTTTTCATTCTCAATACGCTGTTGAATACATTAACAAGATGATTTTTCCAACTGCARTTTTGACTCCTGAGCAACATCTTGTCATCATGCAAAATTATAAAAACTATTTTTAGTAGCCCAACAGCAAACAATGTAAAGGTTTAACATATGTCCCACATGATGAATTTAGTGCAGATTATTCTTAAAAGCTGGGCACAATGTTATTCAGAATAGAGATGTACTATTGAAATGTTAATTAAAAAACCCTCAGTTCATCTTTGAGGAGCATGTTTCCTAATGAATATCTGTGGTGACACCGTTTCTAGCTAACTTGATCTTTTGCACCTCTTATTACCTCAAAAATCAAACCATGGATGCAATTTGAGAAGAGCGAGGGAGGAAATCCTTGACTGTATATTTTCATTTTCTCATGCTCGTTTGAAAAAAAAAAAAAAAAAGAAGGTAAAAATTGAAAAGATGCCCCCAGGTTGGATTTGGATGCCCAGGAGGTGATTTGCTGTAGTGCATTAATCTCTTCAATGTCACTGTAGGCTATGGGCTTGAGACAAATTGAGTCAGTCAGGCTTTATCTCTTCATTTCTGTACTCACTTGTCAAGAAAATCTTGAAATAACAACAGAAAGAAGATGGAATTGTTTGGAAAGGAAGCAGAGGTGAAAGTCCAGATTCAGCATCTCTTCTTAAGGCTAGAACAAGACTATATTCATTTCAGCTAGGACACAAACACTGTTCAAATGGGCATCAGCATATTTCAAAAGCTGAGTTTCTAAAAATAAGAAGTTATGTGTGCAGATTTTGCATTAAGATTCTGGTGTTGTACTAGAGAAGACTATTATGGAACAAAGGTTAAAAACTMAGTCCAAAGATGCAGTAGCATTTTTGTTGCTCCACCAGCAAATTCCCATAATACACAGCTGTCTGTCAGAGAGATTCCCAGGACAGGGAATCCAGAAGACTGATTTATGATTGACACTTGAGCTGGACACAAAGAAAGCAAGAGTCTATTTGTGTGAAACAAWTTGAATCTGATGCACAAAACTCAAAAGACTGCTCACAGTATTGCTGATATCCACCTGCTGCATACTTGCAGCTACTGAATATTTGAGAATTGGATAGGATTAAATGCAGTACCTGTGCCCCAGAAGATGCAGAGCTTAAATTAAAGCTTCAGAAAGTGGACTTTCAAGCGTAATTGGGGAAGTGTAGGTTATCACTTATATCTGAGGTAATCTTCCTTGCACAGGACACTAACACCTTCCTTTGAGTACAAGGAAAAGAGAATTAAATACTTGGTTTCAAGAATAAAAAATTGTAGTTAAGGCAGAGAATACTATCAGAGAAATGTACATATGGCTTATTTCCAGAAATAGCTACATCTCTCCAGCTGATAGAATCTGAAAGGTGCCTGACAACTCTCTCTGGCAGAGTGAAAACCAGACATTTACAAAGTCATTGATCCTCATTGTCATCTCTGCTCAATTTTTCTTTATCTCCAGACTTACTCCACCGGTGTCAAGCAATTTTTTTCCTCAAATGAGTCTTCTTCTAAAGTAACTTGTTTCAGGAAAGCTGCTTTTTCTTCCATGTACCACTCAAATTCTGAGTGCAGTAGCTGCATTTCCCTCTACAGTGTAGTTGMAGAGGTTCAGTCACTCTCCTCATGCCCTTGACTGTTTTCAGTGCAATTTGACTTTCACCTCATACAATAGAGCTCTAGGGAATGCTTTAGCAAAACACTACCTAATAATTCCTTTAACAGTCGAGATGCACTGGTGTATGTGCCTAGTACAGAAAAACATACAAGAAATTGTAGAGAACATCCCATGAGATCCTGAACACTAACATACCCTGAATGCTCTCAACCCCTCTTCATTTCATCTGTATCAAATATCTCAGACTATGAAGAAAGTCTCAAAGCACTTTTTCTGCATCTGCTCTTTATTTCAGAGGAATTTCTTCACAGAAAGAGTGATTAAACRTTGGAAAGGACTGGCCAAGGAGGTGGTGTTTTAGAAAACACCTGTGGCACTCACTGCCATGGGCTAATTGACAAGGTGCTGCTCAGCCATARGTTGGACCTGATGATCTCAGAGRTCTTTTCCAACCTGATTCTGTGTCTGTAAATGAAGTTGATATCTCTTTTAAGACCGATTTATATTACTAGAATAATTAGACAGCCTTTTCAGCAAACATACATTGCTTAGGCCTGAAACAGGTAAAAATGGATTTCTAAACTTTAAAAAAATTGCTCAGTTTTGACTATTTCAGAGTAARTCCCTGGAAAAAAGGTGTTTGATGTGTAGGGGCCAGAAAATGAGTGGGGAGAAAAGTAGGGACTTACTAATTAAATTATGCAAGAGAAAGTAGACAACAGTTTATRTCATGCAAAATAGAAAGGATAGAAGAGAACAGGAAGACTCTAATTTACCAAACTCCAATTTTTTGTAGGTATGAAAAAAACCCCACAGAAATTAAGTAGTTATTTTAGTTTGCAGAATCTACTTTCTCAGTAGTTTAACAGGTTCTTCCTTTGGTTCAAGACTGAAAATATGGTAGAATGTGAATTTCATTGGATATGTTCCTTCATTAAAARTACGTGGTTCTGTGCATAATTTCTGTATGAATTATTATTCTTGTATAGTAAAGGTGTTAAATTCCACCTCCACATTTGCCGTAAGAGTATTTTTCACTGGATGAAGTATGCAGCTGTAAGATTTGTAGGATGCTAATTGTTCTGTGGTTGAGAATATTTATTGTGATACTGTAGAGGCTGGTATATTTTCTGATTTTATTCAAGAAAAACTATATTCAGTTAGTGTGCTTGAGAGCACAAGCAGTTTCTATTCAGAATCAATTTAGTGAGGCTACAGGGCTATTTGAAGAGCAAGAAGTTTCTTGTATAACAAATTGTAGTTATTTACTGACACTTTGTATAGCTTCTGGGAGAGGATAGGCTGTTACAATAGAAGATGTACATTTGGTGATGGGTGGAGGTGTCATCTTCTGCTTAAACATTTCTTCRCATGGTGTTTCATATATTTYTCTTAAATTCTTTTCTACATGRGAAATTCTGATGTATATAAGTATTCTTTATTGCTAAGGTGAGCACTCTGAGTGATCTGCTGTATATAAAGGCTTCTGAGGAGCCTGTATATGTGCTGGCCTTCAGTTTTCCATTTATCACACTTGCAGGTTACACTGCTGATGTTGCTGTAGGGAAATGGTGCTGGTGCAGGAGTGTTGCAGTGACAGTTTGATGGAGAATGGTTATTATTGAATTTGTGGTGAAAATCGATAAGACAGTCCAGATTTCCAATMGAGATAGTAAAGATGTCATCTATAAATCTTAGGCACATTGTTGACACAGTGATACAATTATTTAACAGCTTTTCGTCATTGTAGCTCTTGAAAAGCTTGTCATAATACAGGAGTGGTGGGAAGCTATCAAAAGAGAAGGATGTCTCAAGTTTTGCAGATGTCTGTGGCTTGAGTTCTCTTCAGTCATTTCACTGATGGTCTGTATGATGGAATAAAGAGAAAGGATGACCTCTATTTGGTACAGATGTGAATGGTATTAAACTATTAAAATCTCTAAGACTCTTTCACAGGATTAGAATCAAAAGTACACTAATGGAATTGGGGAAATGACTGGAAAAAGCAGAATGGAATTTAATAAGAACAAGTGCAAGGTTAAGGAAGAATAATGTTTTGCGCAAAAACAAGATGAGGAAAAAGCTGGTTAGGGAGTGGAAAATAGAAGCAGCTTAGCAGTTCCCAGTATTGTGGTATTGTAAGAGGGGAAAATACTGCTCAAGATAATTTTTTTTATCTAACAAGAGGCATTACAGACAGCTATAAATACATCTTAAAATCTGATTGTATAATTTCGATAGACAATGAAATACTGTTATATTAAATGTGTGATGTATTTTGCAATTCATCCATCCTACTTAGGAATTTGGCATCAAGCTGTCATGTTGCCTCATTGTGTAATTGTATATTGTGTAATTTGTAATTGTATATTGTGTAATAATATGTATTGTAATTGTATTGTGTAATACATATTCAATGAATATTTCATTTCTACAAGTGAAATTCTATTGTTGGGTAGTTTTTAACACATATAATTTAAAGATCTATACATTTAAACTTCATCAGTTCTTTGAATGGTGATTTACATGTTATAACTCTTGACCTTCTATCCTTGTGGAATAAAATTATAAGTGCGATCCAACTACAATAATTGTGTAATGAAAACCTCAGGGCTTAATACTATCCCCCATTTCTCACAGGAGAACTTAGATTGCACAAACTGCTCATGTAAAATAACTGATTAATCTTTAAACCTCATTCACCTGATGAATAATTGTGAGAAAGAAGTAGCTGATGTATGGCCAATTTATGGCAGTAAATAGATTTTCAGGTGCATTATGCAATCTTTGGCATATTCAATAACAAAACATTCATAACCATTAAAAAACTTATTGTATTTACACGTGTATGTACTTTGTAGTTTTTTTACATTATAATTGCTTCAGAATTGCTCAGTGACTGTAATCTTTATTTTCTTTTATGTTAGATAAATCCTTGCAGACAAGAAGTTCTAGCATAAACTGCACCATAACTCAATGCAGAGAACAGTTTTTTTTTTTTCATGAAACAGCTATTTTAAATGGAATTTTGGATATCAAATGATTGAAAAGGGGAAAATATGGAAATAGATCTTTATATGTTTTTCTTTACATTTGTTTGTACAGGATTTATAGTGTTGCACTGTAAAATCTTAGCACCTCACTGTCCATAAGATCTTTTGATCAACATTCACTTTTGATTGTCTGAAGCCCTTTGCCACAAAAAAAATTAGTATTTGTTGAACAGCGCAGGTTGTGGAAAGAGATTTCTGACTTGTAGACAGTGATGGTCCCTCTCTGCTCTGTGCTGGAGCAGTCTTACCTCAAGTCCTGGATGCACCACAATATAAGAGGGATATAAAAGCTTTAACATCCAAAGAAGGGCTACAAAGATGGTGAAGGGCATGGAGGGGAAGCCATGTGAGGAGCAGCTGAGGTCTGTTCAGCCTGTAGGAGACTGAGGGGAGACCTCACTGCAGTTACAACTTCCTCCTCAGGGGAAGAGGAGGGGCAGGCACTGATCTCTTCTGTGTGGTGAACAGTGACAGGACCTGAAGGAATGGCCTGAAGTTGTGTCAGGGGAGATTTAAGTTGGATATTAGAATAAGTTTTTTCACCCAGAGGTGGCTGGGCACTGGAACAGGCTCCCCAGGGACGTGGTCACAGGACCAGCCTGACAGAGCTCAAGAAGTGTTTGGAAAATGCTCTCAGGCATAGGGTGGAACTCTTGGGATGTCCTGTGCAGGGCCGAGAGTTGGACTTCATGGTCCTTTYCAACTCAGGATATTCTGTGATTCTAGATGTGAATTTTCCTTAAGGCTAGACTAAGGCTATTGCAAAGAGAAATGGCAGAATCTCTATGCAGTAAGGCTCAGAATGATCTGGGGATCTACTTCTTCGTTTTCTATGGAGTGGGGCTTTATTCAGTAAKATAATTGCAGCCCCATGCCATGTCAGTCCTTTTATTCACACAGATGGATATAAGGTTCCATGACAACACAATAAATGAAAGAAGAAAGAGATTTAAAAATGTCCAGGAATGGTCAAAAGCTTGAAAGTAAATTTCCAGCCATCAGTTAGTTGCCTCTAGTGGTAGAGAATTGACTTGAGAGCTTTGAATTCTTTCTCCTTTTCCCCTATACCTGTGTATCTAATTGCATTTGGTTCTTCTATAGTCAGAGAAAACAAGATAATAGTCTTTTCAAATTCCTACTTTTTAATTTAATTTTTCTAACAGCAGCAAAAATGCAGATTCCCATGACTTCTAATTAAGAAGTCTTTGAGTTAACAGTGGTGGTATCATTTTAGTCTTTCATGTAGGTAATGTTTTGTCTTTCAGTCATTACAATGCAAAATATAAAACTAATGTGTTTTTCTGTCACTATACTTAACAACTCAGMTGTGAGGGGTTTTTTATGTTTTGCTTTTCCTGATGATGCCATATATTTATCTACTGCTTCTTCTCCAGATGCTTTATAGCCAGATTGCTTCATTAACTTCTTCCTAAGTAATTTCAGCGTTGTCTTTTGATCATGCAAATCTATGTATAACATCAGGTACTTATTTAAAGATCCATTAAAAGTCTGTCATATACATCTAAAGGAGAAGAAAGGGGAGTAAGAGAGAAACAAGTAAAGATAATTATTAAATCAAAATTAAAATGTTTGATAACTCATAGCAAGTGGTGTATTTTTTAAGAAATGCTAGGTCCTTGATGAAAACAATCAACAAACAAGAACCCCCCCCACCAAAACCAAAACAAACAAAAAGCCCCAACCAAGGAAAAAACAACCAACATATGAAGCAAAAAACAAGAGATCACAAACAGATATTTTTRCCAGATCCCAATATGTTTGAACTGCTTTACAGCTCACAAAATAGCTACTGCAGGGAGAAGCCTATTCTGTTCTGGAAAAAGCTGAATTCTCTCCTTCATGACCTTGATTTCTGAGATCAGATAATGGGGGAGACTGCATGAAACTCCCCTGTTTATTCTGAGTCTGGATAAGTGGATCAGAAAATTATACACAAACAGACACTGCTAATAAATATACTGTTTGCATCTATGATGATARCAATGTTAATGTTCTTTGCCGTGGAAGCAGATGAAGGGAGAGATAAATCACCGYGTTATCTAGCTGAGTACTCTGTGTTAAAACATGTAATGGTAAACCAGTGGTAATTTATTGCATTAGGAYCCACTTTTGCTTTTCACTCTGCTATTTATTTCCCTGTATAGAGATATTAACTCTTAAGTGTAGGGTGAAGAACCTGAGGAGATGTGGATACTCTACTCCTTGAAACCAAAAGATAGTAAGACCCAATTGAATAAGATGAATACTTTTCACCCAGGCAAGTGTTACCACTTCTTCTGCTACTCGCTTTCTGCTCTAATTTTGCTTTCAAGATTCTTATTTCAGTTAGCATCCATCTTAATGAATAACACTTAATAATTCTGAGATCCTTATTAGTACTTCTGAAATTTTGTAAAATATCTTTGACTACTGAAGTTATCACAGAATAGTTTTGTTGAACTTCAAATCCCATTTGAAAAAACTTCAATTCTCATTTTCATTTCTTTATACTTTTTCTAATTTTGCATGTCATTTTTTCTGGCTTGTATGCAAGAAAATTATACCCCTAACTTATGCTAAAATAGAAAAATGTATTTCCTTCCATTACCCATAGCTTTATTTTAAATATGTCAGATACGAAAGATTTTCTTCTCCTTTTACTTCAATTTGATGTTCAATCTAGTTGTTAGAGCTCAGTCTCTTACTGCTACTAGCYTATTCCATCTGTGATTATGTGGATTTTTATGGCCTAAAATACTAGTGACTCTTAAGGATAACAGCTAATTCCATTCTCATGTTGAATATATTTTATCCCAGAATATTTTATTCATCTTGGAATTGCTGTTACRGATTTGAATAAAGTCTTAACATTTTAGGTTACATACTCAGAATTTTATATTTCAAGTTATTGATACAAAGCCTGTAGTTGGACACATTTCCAGAATGTGTATTTGTGTATACAATGTAGTTACATGGAGGGGGAAAAAGTTCACCTGTAAAMGGTTTCATTTGAATAATAAAATAGCTCCTCCAAAGCTGTTAATAATATAAATCTATCTCAGAAATTATATCAGTTTTCTAGCTGCATATTRAAGTGCTATCAACTTTAGAACTTCTATATTGATAAGATATATGATATCCCCTTTCTCTCAGCAAGGATGTGTGACAACATAAGCCCCAAAAAAGGGAAAACAGGAGCTTATTTAATTTAAAGCAAAGAACAAAGATACTTAACTTGATTTTAAATTTATCTGAAAAAATCTGTGTGCATTCAGAAGCTCCCTACATGTGGGAATGAGAGTAAATGGCAGACTAAGTCATATTGTATGCAATTAAAGCATAAATTAAGCATAGRTGTTTCTCATTATCTTGCAATACAACCAAGTGGTGCCTTTGTGCTTAGCACAAATSCACAATGACCGTGCCAGTGTCAGAAAGTTGATTATGATTTTAAACTAACTATTTTAAACAAGGTAGTGAATATTCACTTCTGATGCCAGATCTGTAACATGAATGCTTTCATAGACAAGGTAAGTTTGCCATTGAGATCACTGAACTCATATTGCACATGCAATTAGGTAATTCTTTAATGATATCCAAACTTCATTCAACATTGTAGCAACTACTATTTTGAAAAGACAGAATTTTGAAACAGCCCTTCTCTGAAGCAAGCCGGCTGTTTTTATCCCTTTTGCTTTGTCTATTGCTTTAAATCCTCACCAGTTTATGCATAACTATGAAATGAAATGAAATTGAGATGGCTGTAACAACATACACAATATCTTGGTTGTGAATCATCCCGTGTATTRCAGAATACTAGTTTGTCTTATGTATTCTGTTGTCCTTTTAGAGTGAATAGAAGCAAGTTCTACCAGCCAGTCCACATAACCATGCTGGAACACAGTGGAAGGTTGTCTCAGTCTTTTCCTTCTGTTTTGCAGCTGCCCTCTCCCTAACTCCTTGGAGGATTGATTCACATATCAGCATAAGGCTATGCAAGCTCATTTTAAGTTATCATCTCCCAAGTTTGGAAGCAGCATATATTTTTCCAGTGTTCTTTCACATTTTGTCACCACTTCTGTGATAACGTCAGTAATTCTGAGCCCATTTTGCAGATGCTTCATTAGGCTTCTTGTTATCGTTGACTTTCAGTCGTCAAGTTTGCCACAGTACAATAATGCTGAAATTATAATTGCATCAGATAGTTTTATCTCGTGCTGAAGGATATATGCTTCATTCTCCAGATGTCCAAAACGTGTAGGCGCTTTTTATATTCATGCATTTTGTTCCTCATCTTCTATTCCACTGCGGTTTGTAGTTGCATTAAAATATATAGGGCGTCAAATGGGTTTCACTGCTGATCACCGAACAGAGCTATCTTGGCCTTTTCAGGTTGTAAAGATGCTTCTTGTGCAAGGACTTGTTTCAGGCCTTGTTCTGGGCTGTCAGCAGTGAAGACACAKCCTCAAAACTCCAACATAAAAGCAATTTTGCTTCCTTTGAGTGTATATGAGGACAGCAAACAGGAAGTAGTTTTCTCTATATTGCTGACAGGGTGCCCATCACAGTTACGCTATCCTGAAATTCTYCTACCTTTTCCCATGTTTTATAAACTGCTGTGGATTTCACTGTGCACAGAGCCAGAAGGGATCACACTAGAATCTTATCTCATCCCTGCCTAACATTGCCTGCTGCAGTTCATTCAACAACCATTTTGTATAAAAAAARTGTAACTTCCCTGAGTCCATAGACTCGTAGTTCAAAGATATAAARTATGTGTATAGTTGCAGTTTGCTACATCCATTTTCTTTGTTTATCRAACAGGATAATTGCTAACACTCCTCTTTCTTATATACTCAAACAATATCTATTACTTCCAAAATGTTCATTTTTTCTTCTTTTAAACTTAAAATCTTGTCATGATGCTCATTCCCCCCCCTTTTTTTCCTTTTTTCATAAAGAATATTTCATTCTTACATGAAGAAGAGTTATTATCTTGATGAATTTTATCCTTAAGATAAAGGCAGGAACAAACAGGATTTTTATGCAGACGTTTCTTCCTCTCAAAAGGTCATTGCCTCATTTACATATAAATTTGCAGATATGTCAGAATTTGCAGAAAGCAAGTTCAGAAGAGTTACAAAAACATATATAATTGCAGTAGACAACATGGAAGAGAGAAAAGTAACAAACAGCTTAGTTTCTTTTTCCCTAAACAAACTGACTATATTTTCTTACCCTTTTACTGCTGTCTGACCAATATTTATTGTTGAAAAAAAAGGAAAAAAATGTTAATATGTCATGTTATTCTGTGCTTAGTGCTGTTCTTTGAATGCATTCTTAGATTTTTAGCACAGAAACCTTCAATACCTTTGTATTAGTAAGGTCAGACACTTGTAAAAGCCTGTGTTAAAAAAAAGAAAGGAATGAAAGTTCTTGACTATGTATAGTTCATATACGCTGTAGGTTTTAAAACAGAAAACTGTCTTCTATTCAAAAATACTGATCTGTAGCTGCAGTTATGGGTATTTTTTTGGCTAACATTTGACAGAAGCTACTTCAGATGGCTCTTTCAATTCTGTTTTTTTCATCTCTGTCTCTGTATACCTTCTGTTTGAAGATAAGGCACCTGAGTGGCTTAGGGATCAGGGTAAGCTCATCCAAAAGGTCACGGTACARTAAATGCATCTTGACCTACTCCCACACAGAGCTGAATCTATTGCTGCAGAACTGCAGCTGCTGGGATAAGGAGTCACTGCTCTYGTAAGGCTCCATCCACCAAGAGTGGCTCCATGAGAGTTCTCTGTGAGAACAAGAGCACACCTGGGAGTCAGAAGATTTGCTCTCTGTTTTTATGGCACTTATCACTCGCAAGCCCTGAGCCATCTGATACAAAATAATACAGATTAATTGTTTTGAAACCCTTTTTAGGACTGGAAAGTTCTAAAAGTTAAAACACAYCTGGAACAGGTTTTCCTGTTTGTTTTGAAAGGCTTGTGGTTGCCGCATTAGGTACTGAAGAGCAACATTGTTTCTTAAAGACTAAAGATGACCCTTTATTTCAGCACAAAATAATTCTTTGTAGCATTTTCCCCAAGCAATATTAAAACCTGCTTGTACAATAAAAATCTGGCTGGCTTAATCAAAGGTTTTTCAAAATTTCTTCTTTCGAGAACACAAATATCTATATGATTTAGAAAATCAACTGCTGCAGTGATTACCAACAAATCGCAGTTCTTGCAGCTTAAAAAAATGAGCTGCAAGTCTCTTTTTTATTGCTATTTTTATTGCAAAATGTTTAGTAATTACTAGTAATTTTCAGATATACAGAAGTGTTTGGAAGCTTACCTACTTAAATATTAACCTGAATGATGTCCAGCAGTCCTACATGAGTAAGCTCTTGCATTCTGATGCTCCACTTCCATGTACTCACTCAGAAGTTAGTGTATCTTTTTGCTTAGTAGAGGCTAAAGATACTGGGCAGAACTCAGTAGGAAACACAGGAGAATTTTCTTTCTAAGACATTCAGACTCTTGACTATTCGAGACCCTCCCATCTTCTTTGGAATGAACTAATTCAGTGCCAAAGATCTTAATGTATATTTATGACCTATAGTTTCCCTCACTAAGAGGGCCTACTTTAATTTATAGTTAGGAAGAACAGTGAACTTGCTGCTTCTATACTCCAACACAATAAATACTGATAAAAACATACCGTAAAACCCCCAAACAGTCTTTGTTCTSCTTCCTCTATAGTCAAAAGTTGAACATTTATAGAAAAAAAAATCTTTTTATCTGCTTTGTTAAGTATAACAAATGCAGAGATATCTTTCCTGAAAGAATTTAGGAAAACAAGGAAGGTCAAGATTGTCTAGTGCTTAATGGAATAGTAAATGAGACCCTTTCACAAGAAAAGAGTTGTGGGAAATATTATTTACTTAGTTTTCTGTTGTGTTCMGTTTCTTACTCTGATAGAAATCAAGACTTTCTGGTAAAAATAAATTAAAATACATGCAATTTGTGAAAAATGCAAGAACCCATGGCAATACAAGCCTTGCTTTTSTTTGACAAGTTGAGGCTTTTGGTCATAATTCATAGTTCTTGAGAGTGCTATTATTCATTGACTGCATAACAAGCATTAGTGATAGCAAAGTGGCTTGGCAAAATCAAGAGGTTACTGCAGTATGTGGTTAAGTTATCCAGGAAGAGCATTTAGGCCATGAAAATTGGAGGGATTTTTATTCGTATAAAAGATTCAGAATCTGAGAGCACCCTACCGAGAGATTACAGAGCAGAACATCCATGACCTAAAAATACAAAGTCTTACAAATGAAAAAATACAGACATGCTGTCCAATTTTGGCAGTGAAACAGGATGCTGACTGCATGATAGGAAGGAAACCAGACTAGATTTCTGTGGCTGGCACTACATTAAAAACAGGCAACTGACACATGAGTGGTTCTGTTGATAATAATATCACTGAAAAATTGGTTGGAAGGCAATCCAATCTTATCCACACCCTTCACAGTGAAATTATTACTTAAACTAGATCAGCTCAGCTTAGTCCTGAATATGTACATCCTGTTTTCTTTCAACAGTGCTGTGCATTTTTTGATGTGATATTACAGAAAAAGAGTATTAGATGCCTCTCATCTGTATATGATGGAATGCAGAACACCCAAAAGTTTAGGGTTGAATATKTGTTTTGTTTTAAGGCCATTGCTTCTGAGAAATTCTGTTTTATTCAAATCTTGGGAAATTATTCTTGGCCTTGGCTGAGATTGAGTAAATTACTTGAAAAATATAAATCCCAAACATGAGACACATAGAATAGTAATATTGGTGTTCATAAGGRATATTTATAATCMCACTACTGAACTGGAGCAATTGCAGTATGGCTTGAATATTCTGCCATAATGGATTTATCTGGAGAGGTTAATTACTGATTTTCTAGATCAGAAAGTTCCATTTGTCTGGTGTAAAATACTAAGTCAGCAAAATAGGACTAAGGTGAACATCAATAAGATTGGCTAATTTTGACCTACAGTATTTTTGACACCATAGTCAGGGACATATACAAAAATACAAAMATTTTTGTATATGTCCTTGACTATGGTGTCAAAAATACAAAACTAGTGTATTTACTACAGGAGGCTTATTAATAAAGTTGTATCAAACATTTCCAACAATCAGCAAATATCTGTAAAAAATAAAGGGAAGAGCTAGTGGGATGGGYAAGTTTATGGTCTCATTTCCTGAAATAACTCAGATGAATATTGCATGCTTTTTAAAAATATGTTTCATTTATTAAATGATAATTTATTTTAAAATATAAATTAATTGGAATTAAAATTTAAAATTTTATCTTTTATCTGAGAAATAGCAAAAATTGCAAACAATTTAAAACTGAAGTAATCAAACCTGTCACTAAGTAGCATTCTTGCTAAGTGAAAATTTGCATCTCTGTGTTGGTCACAAGATTTTTGCCTTGGAACAGATGTATGGTGGAAAATATAATGAGATTACTGGAACCAATTCAATAGTGATTTTCTGCCCAGGATAAATTGCTTGGATTCTTAACTTTACTGTCTATTATTGGGAGTAGAAAACATCACCGAAGCTACATAAGGGAAGTGGCAGTGGCATATTCTAAAGAAAGCACAGCCAGGCACATTGTAACAGGCAAATTTTACTTATGTCAGTGATTCCCATTGCACACATGTCCAGCTTGGATTGGGAGTAGCCTGTCTCTCTGCCAGGGCAATGTCAGATGTCTTCAGTAAAATAACATGGAAAAAAAAATATCATTGATAGCTATAGAACATTGCTGTAATTTCAGGATTTCTTGAAAGAATGATGGGCAATTATTTTACACAGTGTGTTCTCACAGCATTGGCATCTTGTCTAAAAATATTATAACTCTGAGCCTTCAGGAACCTCAAGGTTTTAAATACAGTTATATGTGAAAGAGGAGAGTTAAAGCAATGTCCTAATGGTGCAGTGCTRTAACAAAGTGATGCCTAATGCTTGACAGAATTGGTAGGCTTTCCTATGTTGCTCCTTTGGCCTTTATTTCAGATTGGTAGTATTCTGGTTTCTTCCAGGCAAGCCCATGTACTGGGATGATCTCAAGAAAATAAAGAGCATTTAATTAAGGCAGGGGACCATCTGAAGATCCATGTGGRTTAAGTCCTTTATCCATCCTCTTCGTTATGCCTCCAGGATGCAGCTCAGTTCCTGGACTTTGATGTTTATAGAGCAGCTATTTGTCTTACCTCTCCCATTTCCTTGGAAATAATCAAAAGCATTTTTGGCAGTTTTCTTCTGTTCTTAAACCTTCCACTCTGTTTTCATGCCATAAACACAATACTATTTTCTTTCAAAATTCAGACTTTCTGCTGCTAAAGCTTTTATTTCTTTTCTGTCTATATATTGTCAGCCAATGTCCTCTGTACTTTTAGTTTCCCTATATCAGTATGATCTCGTCCTAAACCTAGCTTGTTCATGGACTCATAAGTTGAAATAGCATTTGTTTAATTGTGAGAATTTGCATTTCTTATGTTTCATATGAGAAAGGAAAGATACAGCAAAGTTACTTGTAGCTTGGGCTGAAACTTTGATGCTAATCACTCTATGTGAAATAAGAAAGCAGTGTGATGTATAGCTACATCCAAAATAAGCAGTCATTTTATGTGGAATAACAGATAAATGAATAAACAGCAATTTTTACCCCTAACAATACAGACTTTGATTTGCACACACAAAATAAGACTTGATTATATACTTGGGTGCTGATAGCATCTGGGAGGGGATGAGCACTGTGCATTCATGAACAAAGTGGTAAGAGACTTGGAGTTCCGAGGGCAAGACTCAGAAGCAGATAAGCAGGAATGCAAGCCTGTGTCACCACATGGAATCAAAAACTAATATGTCAAATAGAATAAAAAATATTTGGCTATACTCCTCAAATGAAGCAAAAGCAAAAGTTTCTCATTGTTTCAGCAGAAGATAACCAGTACTGCTTAACTTATTATTCCCATGCTTCCCATTATTGGTCCAGGTAAAAATGTTTTGTTCTGTTTTCACCTCATTTATATGCTTTAGTTTCAACCAGGAAATGGTTACATAAAAGAGGCAACTTTTCCATACAGCATACTATTGAGTCCCTAAATTAACACATTTTTAATGAACTTCTGCAATTTAGAAGTTTTTGGACTGATTGTAAAGATTACAAAAATTACCTTAGAAATAATGTAAGTAATGATGGAACTAGACAATATGGCCTCCATGGAAAGATTCAAAAAGGAAATCTTTTCCAAAGATATAAAACATAGCTGACGGAGAAAATGAGGGGAGGGAAGTGGCTTAAATGATAATGAAAGAGACCTGGTTTAAAGAGAAAAATAATTCCCACAAATGAAACTACTAAGATACTGAAAAGAATTTTTCTGGTGAGACTGTGAAGCCACCATTTATGGAGTTTCAATTGCTGAAGACTTTTAAGTAGACAGTTATTAAGTAGAAATTACACAGGCATAATTAATCTTGTCTTCAGGCAAGAGGATGCATCTTTTTCAGTTTGTTCTTGAAAGTTATTTTCATGATAGATTTCTACAAAGACATTGATTTCTCTTTCAAATTTCTCTTTTACTGTGTATCTATTTTGAGCAGAAAGTACTTTTGAATCCCAGATTGCTTTCCTCTGACTGTAAATCTCCTTGTTTTCAAGTCAAGGATTAATCTTGAGTTACAGGTACTACATTTCATAAAACAGTATCTCTCTATCTGTAGTGGGTCATTTCAGTCTGTAAAAATACACAGTTCAGTCTTTCAGTGCCCAAATTGTTGTGACTTAACCTCAGGCAACAGCAAAGCACCACACAGTCTCTCCCTTACTCTCCTCCCCGCCATCCTCAATCTCGCTTGAGAGAGGTAAAATGTGTGGATTGAGATAAGAAATGTTCAATAGTTGAAATAAAGATAATAAAGATACTAATACAGATAGTAAAGATAATGGTGATAATGATTATCATGATGATGATAATAATAATAATGATGGAGAGACAAAGAGACAGACATTAAACCCAGGGAAAACAGCTACCTCCAGTTTATATACTGAGCATGACTGAGCATATTCTGTGCTGTGGAATATCCCCCTGGTTTGTTTGGGACAGCTCTCCTGACCATGTTCCTGCCCAGTTTCTTGCGCACCTCCTCACTGGCAGAACATGGGAAACTGAAACATCCTTGGTTTAAGGTAAGCACAACTCAGCAACACCTAAAACATCAGCATGTTACCAATATTATTGTCATACTAAATCCAAAACATGGCACTGTACCAGCTGGTTGGAAGAAAATTAACTCCATCAGCTGAAAGCAGGACTGGGTCCAACTTCTTTAACCTGGTGTAAGAAATCCAGGCAGGACAACTTTGTGCTCCTTTCCCAATAAACGCCCAAGTATTTTCTGAGTCTGAAAATTCATTCATGTCCCCAGTGAAGCTGTGTTAGTATAGACAGTGCAAATGGTGCCAAGTAGCTTCCTGTGTCTCCTTTGCTCGCAGGTGCTTCCTGTGTCTTTCCTGCAGTACTTTAGCAAATTTGCAGCTATTTCAGTCATCCTTCTTTTGTCATACTGTGTGTCTGTCATCATTCATCACTAAAGTATCTTCTAGCTCAACCTCTCTCCTCATCTAACTGAAATATTTGTACCACCTCTGTCTGGATTGCGACTAGTCCATCAAAAAAACTGATGCCATTGAAATTCTGTCGTCTGTCTAGATTGTTCAAAAAGTATTAGACATCATCTAGGGTTGAGCATTTCTTCCAAATATTAATCTGATATTTTTGCCCAGACAACTGCAGTGACACACAAGAGGAGGGGAAATATTAAGTCTAACAAAGAATCCTGAAAGAATGCAGAAATTTCCCATATATTCATAGTGGTAGCTCAAACCTCAATGTGACCATATTGCTTCTGGACACTTTAATTTCATAAATTCTAAGATGAATACTGATTTTCAAGACTCTTTTCAAGTAGCATATGGTCCATAGGCATGAGAGAGAACTGCAAAGGTTTGCAGTGGGAGGAAAGGCTTTGCAGTGTTATCTGGAGTCCTCTTGCAATTACTAAGATGCAATATGCATTAATCTCTGTTTTTATTAAACTGTACAACTACAGCATCGTGTGTGTTCCTCAGATACTGCAAAACATGGTATTCATGTTGCTGTGAGAAGAACATAGGACTTTGAATGCTTGTTAGCAGTTGGAACCCCATTCATATTCTCCAGGAGAGCATTTATTAGTTCACTTTTTTTCCTGAATGAAATTCTGTTCAAGCACCACAAGATTTCCACAGAATGTGAACTGGAGCATGGTAAATGTTGCCCAGAGAGATTGTGGATGGAAGTCTTCAAGGCCAGGCTCGATGGGGCCCTGAGCAATCTGATCTAAAGAGTGGCATCCTGCCCAGGACAGGGGGTTAGAAACGGATTATTTTTAAGGTCCCTTCTAACCCAACTCATTCTATGATCCTATGAAATGGAATTGATTGGAGATTCACTTCAAAAGCACATTTCATCTCCAAACTAAAGTACTAACGTGCACTCACATTTCAAATTTCATCTTCTATTCTGAATCTCAATTAAACCTGCATTTCTAGTACATAGCTCTGCAATGTTTTATATGAAAAAAAAAAGTTTTAAAAATTTAAGATGTTTTCAATAATCTTATTGCATGTATTTGTTGCAAAGGATCTTTGGAGTGTGAAGAACTTACAAAGGATTTGTTTTCATAGAAAGAAATTCCTTAGTCTGCTAAATAGCTCACTTAACTCATATTTTAATGGATGGATTAAAGAAATTGTATTTTAGATTGATTGCTAACTGACTGATTCTCAAAAAGGATATATGCAAAATCTCTAAATTTCACATCAGCCCATACTATCTGAAAAGGACTTCTTCCTTTTCCAAAGTGTAACTCTACCCTTACCATGTAAATTGRTAGTCTTTGAACAATATTACTTAAGGAGAGGAGAATTTGGAGATAAAAGTGCATGTTATGGCACCTTTCAAGGAAACTGAGGTATGTGGCATATAAATAAACACCTGGCACTCAGCCAACACACCAGGGCTAATATTCTGACACTTATGGAAAGTACTATGGAAGTAAAATGATCACTGATTTTGATTAGCTGATGTATGAAAGACACTTTCAAGAGGTAAAGTGCATAGTTTTATTGTTATTTATTTTTCTCTCTTAATCAAAATGAAAGCATGTGATCCAAGATTGGACTTGTGAGAATACACAAGAGAGTTAAGGCTTTTTGGGCACAGGTGGGAAATGCATGATCACTGAGTGATGTGGAAAGACACAGAAACTGAGAATGATAAAGAATAGTCAACAATAGTAATTTGTGAGATGTGTTTTCTGCCTTCTGTTGGACAGTGAGGGTTGCTCAGTTACTTCTTTCTGATGTTAAGCACAGCTGAAWGAGATTTGCTCTTTAACCATCACTAAATGCCCCCAAGTTTGTGAAAGGCAGATCTGAATTCAGCTCCTGCTCTTGCTGTGATGCTCCACGTAGTGATGGTCTGAAGCACAGGATTGCAATGCCTTTGTTAAGGGACCCAGTCTCATTAAAAAGTAGGAATAGAAAAAATTTTCTTTTTCCCCTTCTCTTTCAAGCTCATCACTACTATACAAAATACAGTATTTCAGTGTTTGTCCAGTGTGGATATTTAAGTTTGCCATTTTAGTGGGAGATTAGCTTGTGACATGCTATTAGATGCTTGAGCTTTAGGTATCACTTAAAAACAGGGAAATCACAAATGTATAAAAACTGATTAAAAAAATATAGGTATGTCTTTTAATGTTTTCTTTTTTTATTACTATCATTTTTAATATCAGTCTGATATTAGCTTATTTACTTTCACCCACTTTACAACTGGAATATTAAAACAATGCACGCAGTGCAGACATAATATGTTTATCATCATAAAATCAAAGGTCAGAGCAAGCATTACATAAAAGATAGTCATTAACAGGTAAGCTCCATTAAGGTCTGTGTTTCTTTACATATAGAGATGTCAGAAATATTTCTTAGAACTCCTGTAAATCTTAGACAGTATTAGCTGCCCAAAAAGTAGAGTTGTCTAGGTTCATAAGTCAATGAAGAAAAATAAGAACATTTAGATGGGATCTAGACTGTAAAATATTAGAAGACGTTACTCTGTGTGCTATGCTATCTATTGGAAAAAAAAATTAAAATTATTCTGTACCTTTACCTGGATGATAAGAAAATGTGTACAACAAAGCTTTTATTATGATTCAGTAAAGTGTTGTCCCTGACAGAAGAATCAAGAAAAGCATAAGTCACATCAATTAAATTCTGATCTAAAATGGTGATTTTTCTGGGCTTTCTAGGGCTTATCTACTGRTAGAGCATCTCAATCTAAGGTAAATAGTTTAAAAAAACAAGACAGACATGTAATGTTTTATATGGAGTATTTAAAAATACATCCTAAATGAGAACCCTGGATGGTTCAATGCATCTTTAACAAGTTCATAAGAGATTTAATGTGCTGAGCRCAGACAAGGCACAGACAAGGCTCTCTTGTTGAGAGGGAGATCAGGTCATCTTATTTCCCTGAGAACATTTTCCCTGACAAAGGCATCTCTGCATGATATTTTTTCAAATATTTTCAGGACAGCTTAATGATCTCAGTATATTCACAGTAAAGGCTCTTTAAAGATCAGGATAACTTCTGGTTTTGAAATTTGTTTCCTTTGAGGTTTTGTTTTTCCTATAGTGCTGGCAACCTTTCCTTTCTAGGTGGATAAGTACTTAGTCTAGGTTTCTACCACTCACACTGGGAAAACTCAGATCTCTGTAGCTAAACTTTTTTGTTAAACATATTCAGTGTGATTAAAAGCAATTAGTTAATGAGAACTTACAGTTAATAAYGCTTCAGGTAGAATTATATCTATTTTATAATTTCTGCATGTTCTTTCTTAATCAGTTTCGGCTGTTCCAAAAATTTTTTTAAAACTGCTTTCTCTGGTCCAGAATTTTTGGCTTCAGAGTGGGTAATGACCCTTCTCCTCTTTCAACCATGGACATGAAGATTTCAATGATCGCTTTTATTATCTTTGTAAGAGTTTTTTAAAATCCTTAATCAAATTCATGCTCATTTTGCTCTAAATCTACCATGTAGAGAGAAAAAGCATCCTCATAAGAATCAAATTCTTAAAAGAAAGATTTACGACCACACTTAGATAATGAATAAGTAAAGTGTGGAAAGCTTTTCCCTTACCCCATGATTTGAAAGGTAGAACATATTAATATATGAGTGAAAGGTAGTGTGGTATGATACTAACAGAGTGTGGCCTGTGTATGTGGCGCACTGTGGATTTTTGTTTCCAGCAAGCTGTGCTGAACCGCTCCTGCAATCAGTAACCAAAATTTCTCCTCCATGAACCAATGAGGGACAAGAAGGAACTTGACTAAGGAGGAAAAAATTCACTTTTTGACTAAGATTTCTTTAGAACTGTGTATATTGTTTTTGTCATTCATATGAATCTAAATCTCCAGTGTATCTTTTAATCTTAATTAACTCCCTGCTGTTGCTTACTGTGCTTCCACCCTAAGATCCCTATGAGCTGCTGGGCTTATACAGATGAGAAAGAAGATACAATGTATAGAAATAAGAGATGCAAAATACTAGTCAGTAGAGTATTAATGCTATTTAATACAATTTTTTAAGAAGTTACCTTTACACCAGGTTTTTAAATGTAGTTTCCGTATTCTCTCCCTTGCAGTGCCCCCAAAACCGTGAGGCACAGAACTCCAAGAAAATTGCTAACAAAGCAGTCCAGAAATAGTACAAAAGGTGGAGTTAGTTTTGTCATTTCAATAAAAGTGTGGCATGAGGATAATTTAGGATTAGAATGACTAATAGAAGAAAACAAATCTACCCTTCCAGGATTTTTAGTGAAATATTAAAGTGTGTCTGTGTGTAAAAAGCAGCTTCTATTCAGCTTTCATTCACTATGTTCCCACAAAGAGTGTCAGTGAACAAGCCTTTTCTGCTTCTAGAATAAGGACACCTGCAAATGTAAAAAGGCRTTYGAGAGATGGAAAGTTACTGGCTATTTCCTTGTCTGATCAAGGGCTGTTTGTATGATAATTAATATGAAGCATTTATTGCACAAAAAAACCAAAAATCTTACATTGAGTGTAAAAATTTTCCCTCATTAAATGAGATTTTTTTTTTGCAGTGTTCTGTTTATGTCTTTTTTGTGTCTGTCCCTAGTTTGTAAATCATAATTATCATCCTGAAAGTCCTTAGTAAATGAGATAGACCTCAACATTTGCCAGTGTAATGATACTCCTTTCAAAGCTTGTGTATTGTGGCCGAGAGATTTCCCATTCTTATGTGCTCTTCCATTTGCTCTAGATTGCCCAGAATTGCTGGGCTTCTTGAGTGAGGTGCTACTAAGCAGCTCAGAAGGAATTAGAGACTCTTACTGTCTTGTCTCTTCATTTTGGCATTTACAGGTTATGTCCAGGCTGAATTTTTAGGGTTTAACCATTTATTAGGTGTGTGACAATAAAATATGTAGAATGCAAGAAACTTCTTTAGAGAATTATCTGAAAATTAGTAGAGGAATAAACCCTTACCCTCAAAAAGAAATTTAGCACTTTAGTATACTTCTAATTTTAGAAGTCTTTCTTAACTTCTTGTACTTACAGAGATTACAGAACTGTTTTTGTGATTCTTTTGCAAGTATCAGCTAAATAGTGTCTCTGATTACTGCATCTCGAACTGTGTTTCTCAGGCTATGGTCTGTGAGACATTGATTGCTGATCTGCAAAAAAAGGAATATTTTCATGTGTGCAAGACAGAAAAAAGCAAATTAGGAGAAAATGAAGAATAGTGGTAATAAAAAGGAAGCCAAAGTTCAGCTAGACTGTTGTGTTTTAAATGAAAGGCAATGTGGGAGCAATGCATAGTTGAAAAGGTAAAGTAAATACTTCATTAAAAATGCTGAGAGTCCCTGGAGGAGACCATTCATTACAATGTCTCTTCACTCTGATTACTTTTCTAATCAGTATGCATCTCAGATGTAGATTTAGTATTGATCAGATGAAATGGGCAGTAAAAGATTTTAAAAAACTAAATAATGTAAATCCAAGAACATTAAAAAAAAAGAAAAATGAAACAACTGGCTCACAAGCAGCTGCTGCGTTCTGCCTCAGATCAGTTTCTCAGCTGCTATGCAGAAAATCCAATTCAAAGTTGTTTAAATATGTATTTTGTAACTGATTTGTTTGAGATATATTTATGTATGTTTTTCTGCTTAGAGAATTTGCACTCTGTACATCACATCTAAAAGAGTTTGGACGGGTTTCCTTAACACCCCTCTCCTTTGTTTATTCCACTAGAACTGGAAAAAGCAGAAATTCAGCATTTTTGAWTTACATACTGGAGCAACGTATGACTTGATGCTTTCTTATGGATGAGGAATATTACAGAGGAACAGTTCTTTTACATATTAAATAGCTTTACATAGTAGCTGTGTCTAATCAGGGAAGATTTGTGTGAAAGATCTGTTTCTGAAACATCTTTTAATTCATCAGAAYAGATCTCTCTTCATTCTGTCTTTCATACCACAAACCATTTAACAGAGCAAGGACTCAGAAAGGTTTAGAAAGAGTACCTTAACAAAGACTGAGTTGAAATTAAAAAGGAATCTAAGCAAAGAGGATCTTTAGAAGAGTAAACTTCTGAATAACCTTCTTGCTCTTCTCTTTCCAACACCATGTTCTCAGTCCTTAGAATGCAACTAGGCTTTGAAAATGCAGAATTAAAACACCCTAAAAATCAGATTGCCACCTAGCCATTCCATAAAATGAATTTTCCTTCAGTTGTTCCCTATCCATACTTACCTAGGAAGTAAGTAATTTTAAAGGAAATACAGTCACAGACTGCTTCTCACATAACTAATCCTAAAGTCAAAATAAAAGTAGTTCTGAGGTTCTTGTCTGCCAGATCCTWATATCCCCTTCAGTAGTACTTACTTGCTGTATATTAAATAGTTAATTGCTAATATTAAATAACAACAAATAATTATGAAAATTATTTTCCTATCTTGAAAATCTATTTTCAGTTTGATAATTCTTATTTTCCATTTGTTGTAAGTATAAATATAGCAAAGCAAATTTAATATAGATTTGCTAAACAYGAAATACATCAGGTTTTCACCCAGTTTATTATTAGATGTCAGTGCTTTCCTTTTTTTTTCCTTTTTTTTTACTTTTGTTTTTGYTATTTCAGATCAAAATTCAGATACAATGTGTGCATGAAAACTTTTCATCCTCAAAGTGACATATGCAGAAGCTATTTAAATAGAAATGTTATATGTCACTAATAAAGACACTTTTCATTTCTTGTCAAACATAAAAACCATTAGAAATAAGAAATCTTTCTTGAAAGTGTCAGGAGGAAATAGATATTGTAAAATCACAATTTTACTTCTGAGGTAAGCTAAGGACAAGAAGTGCCTCTGTAGTTGAAAGAGTCCTTCCTCAGTAGTATATAAATCTCAGCAGGAATAATGGAAAAGAGTCCAAGATRGAAACAGTTTTTCCCAAAATATTCTTCAAACATAATTTTATTGCACCAAGTGAGATCCCATAAAGATGTTTTTCAGAAGCAGAGATGTTCTGCAACAGCACTGAGAACAATAGACAAAACCCCCAAATTTCACCTTTAACAAGCAGTACCTTTTAACAAAAAGGTACTTTTCTCCAAGGGAGTTGCTGTGCCTAATATTAGTGAGTAGATAAAACTGAAACTCTTTTGAGGTAAAGGAATTTTTTTAGAAATTGGTATATGCTACATTCAGAAATACATCAGCTTCAATAAAATATAGAGGATGTTAGGAGTTAAAAGATGCAGAGGGAGAGCACAGTGAGAGGGCTGATACAAAAATAGTTTTATTAACACCATTAAGTAGCAGAGAACTTAAAAAATTCCATGTTCTGTATTGCAGAGGAATAAAACTGAACTCACCCCAAGCAAATATTAATCCTGGGTTGCTAAAACAATTGCAATTGCACACACAGCACAGCTGAAGCAGTAGACCAGCCAAAAGGGTGTTGTTTTTGCTGAATTAGGTTGGTTTGGAGGGTATCTTAAACATCATCTAAATTCCAACCCCCCTGTCATGGGCAGGATGTCAGCACTGGACCAGCATGTTCAATGTTCAGTACCAGAACCTACCCTTGAGCACTTGCAGGCATGGGGCATCCACAGCTTCTCTGGGCAATCTCTGCCAGTGTCTCATCACCCTCACAATAAGGAATTTCTTTCTAATCCCTCATCAAAACCTGCCCTCTTTCAGTTTAAAGCCATTCCCCCTTTTCCTATCACTACATGGCCTTGTAAAAAGTCTCTCTCCAGCTTTGTTGTGGGCCCTTCAGGTACTGGAAGACTGCTGAATTATTCTTTCCTTCACAGAGACATAAGGCAGAAGTCTTTGCAATAACGCAAGCACTACAACTGATTACAGTAATATCAATTGAATACAGTAGTATTGAAAGAAATTTCAGGGTTTCAATACTGAATAACATTAGGTAAACAGCTGTCTCTATTCTTTCTCACTATAAAAGTAGAATGTAGAATATTAGTGTGTTATCTAACTTACCTGATAATCTAAAGCGAAAATTTGAGGAGAAAGTAAAACTTTGGTAATTTTCGTCACTGAGAGTGACAGGAAATATTTTTCACTACAGGCATTCTCCCTGTGTACTGTCTTCTAACAACACACCTGCAATATGCTATATGAATATTAGCATGGATAAAAGGGCTCACTGTAATTTAAGGCAGAACTTTCTTACACACATACACATATATGTATATATGTATATATGCATAATTGTATATACAGCTTCCTGTAGTTTACTGAAATGGTTGCCAAATTGGAAAAGAGAGATTTACACAATCACAGAAGTCTTTACTTAATTACTAGGTGTACATGCATAACAATTAGGCTTCGCAGCCTGAGCAGGGGTGAGAGAGTTTGTAAAAAAAAAAGTGTTAWTTGTGTGATTTATTGTTAGTCAGACCTGCAGGTTACTATGATTAGTTGTCAGTGTTTTCCTGTAGGTAATAAACTGGAAAAGAGCTTTCTTAAATAATCGCTGGGGAAAATATATTGCTTGAAATGAAGGGCTTTCTGGGCACTGTGCATGTTACTATCTTACCAATCAGGCAGTAAGAGCAGTCCTGATATTTCTKTTGGGTGGGTTGCGAGATGTTTAAAATCAGTCTCTTTAAATATGTGAAGAAAAAGACTCTTCATTTGGAGAGAAACTCCTRATCAAAAGAGATTGCTGTCCATACTGTGAGAAATTCTAGGGGAGATTTTCCCATGCAAAAGTTAATTATGAAAGCGGGGCTGTGCCCTCATACATCTGTTGTTTATACWAATATTGATCTTTAATAGGAAAAAATGGACTTATCTGTTACACCCCATGTAACAGAAAAGGAAATATAAGTCCAGACACATCTTCTCTTATTAGTTCTGGTTATTTCTTTTGGTCACATTTTTTTGGCTTCAAAGACCAAATAACTGCTTAGTAGTTCTACCATCTCCTTGTTTTACTAAAGACTGGGAGAAACCTCTCAAGACTGAGAGCCTTGCCTCATCACTGCCACATTAGGAAAATGCACCAGTACTATGAACACCTATGCAGTCTGTATTGAAGGAAAACAAAAATTAAGCATCAGCTCTTCTGTCTTGAAAATAATCCTGCTACAAATAGGACCATATTAACAGTGGGTTTTAATTTTTAATTCAGGCACTGTTTTAGGTAAAATATTTATTTGAAATGTACTGTTCCTTCTCAGTTTAATGCAGCTGTCACTTTAGTTTGCAAAATGTGTTAGAACTCACAGGAAAAGCAAAATGCAATGATATTGGAAAATATTCCTAAATTACAAGAGACAGTCGGGAAACACCAATATGAACAAAATATGTACCCAAAGTGCATTTCATTAAGGATTTCATTCCATGAATTTTGATTCATACRAGTGATAGAGACAGCAGGTAATCTGTGGCTTGAAGGAACACATTCATCAGGGTAAAGCCCTACCTTTTTTTCTCTAACATGACAGTCAAGTATGTAACTTGTTGAGTTGGATGCTGTGATAGATGATTGGCTACCACACAYTTACCTTGTTGCCACCTGACTCTTAACACTGCCCTTCCTGGAGTGGCAGCATGTCTCATAAAATTTCTGTGTCACTGCAAAAAGTTTCTTGCAGCCATCAAGCCTAGTCATATTTTACTGATTTGTGTCAAGAAAGTGATGGCTGAAACTCTAAATTCTCATCTCATAATGGGATTTCAATGCCTAAATATCTGGTTGACCGTAGTCAAAGCACACAAAGGAGAACGCGAAGAACATTTAAATGCTGGTATTATTCTAGCTCATTCTTATGCAGTGTGTGATTCTAGACCCAGCATGCACCCTGCCCATGCCTTATTTTATCATATGTAAATGCAACCCCTCTCTTTTCACTATGACTTTGGAAATAGCCTTCTAAAATGGAACAAGTACATTGAGGGTCATTTTGTAATCAATTCAGTAGATTATGTGATGTGGCTCAGTGTACCCATTAAAAGTGAGATTCACACTAATTATGGTACAAATAGACGTCTGCTATTTTGTGTTACATTTTTGTACAGCTTATTTGGATATTTTTTCTTTTGTTTTGTTTTCTGAAAAAATGTTTTAAAAACTAGGCTGAAAAGTAGACTAAATTATATGCATTTGGATCCTTTTAAAGGAATACCATAGATTCAAACTATGACAAAGTTATTGCTCAAATATGGCATTTATAGTGATTGAAGTGCACATTTCATGTTCTATGAAAGTGTTTTTCATTAGTTTAAAATCCTCCATGAAGTTTTGATGGCATGCAAGTTTTTTTTTGTTTTTTTTTTTTGTTTATGGTATTGAACAACTTTATAGATTTCCATCAGCCCTAATACTTCTATAACTTTTATCTACCTATTTGACAAGTAGTTCCCTTTAACTACTATTAAACTACTTATGTCCTCAGTAATTCCACTATTCCTTTTATCAAAGGAATCCAGTAGGGAATAGCAAATATTTTTAACCATTTTTTCAGTTGATCCTTTAAAATTGTGGGCCACAAAAATGACCAGGGGAATGGGGCATTTTTGCTATTAAGACAGGACAAGGGAGCTGGAGTTATTCAGCAYGGAGAAGAGAAGGCTGGGGAACCTCACTGCAGCATTTCAGTCCTTAAGGGCACTTACAAAAAAAGAGTGACTTTTAACAGGAACAGATAGTGGGAGGACAAGGGGATGGGTTTTTAAATTAAAAGAGAAGATATTTGGATTAGAAATCAGGAAGAAATTCTTTACTCAAGAGTTAATGAGGCACTGGAGCTGTTGCCCAGAGAAGTGAGTGCCCCATCTCTGGTAGTGTTGAAGGCCAGGTTGGAYGGGGTGCAGGGTGACATCCCTGCCATTGGAACTAACTGGCCTTTAAGGTCCTTTCCAGCCCACACTGTTCTATGATTATATACATATCACAGATAGCACATAATTTGCAAGAAGAAGCTTCAAGCAGCTCAGTGATAAATAGCAATGGGTAAAATTCTTTATTTTTTTAAAATGTAGATTTTTGACAATTCATTTTTAGACTAATAATTTCCCCTTTGTATCTGTTTTAACCATTATCAACAATCCATGGTAAAGATCTACATAATAGATATGCAGACCATATTTTTCTCTATTTTAATATCCTCTGCTATTTAAAAAGTATTACTGACAAATGCTGGTTTCTTATGTTAAAGGAACAATGAATAAGTGTCTGATTTTATTCCTTAAGTATAAATATTACTAAATTACCCTGCCCAAAAGTTTTATTTTCCAAAGTATCTTGTAACTTCTGCAGCATCTATTTTTGTAGATAGTATGACCATATTTGAATATACTATTCGTTTAGTTAGATCTGTTCCTGAGGAATACATACTTAACTCTGAACCTTTCAGCTTTCAAACAAAAATTTGAGACTCTTTTACCAAGATTCAGTTTAAAATTAACATTTTTATCTTGCTTAAATAATTACTTTGCTGAAARTCAGGATTTTTATATCAGCAGTTTAAGATCTTCTTCTTGCTTCACCTTGTTTTTTAAAGACCACTTCCCAAGTTCTTTTCTACAGTTTTTGGGTATGGACTAATAAACAAACAAGCCATTTATATTTTTAGTTTCTCTGGTGGTCTGATCATAATTCAGATTATGTTTAAACAGACTTGAAATCTTATTTTTAACAGCTATTGAAGCTGAAGTATGCACCAGAAATGATCATGATTTACTTGGAATCATGCTCCACAGAAGAGCTGGGAGTAGTGCACTTTCTCATTTCTAGGTTTTAGCTTAAACCATCACTGCAATAGAGGGTAGAAAATGCAACCTATTACTGCCTTAGTGCACTCTTCTGAGAATTTCATTTAAACAGCAGCAATGCCAACAACCTATTCAATTTCTTTAAATGTTTTTTATTCCCACCTACTTGCTGGCTAAGTCTGGTGATGAGACATTGCTACAAGTACAGGAAATACCAACATGTGAATCTATTTTTGAAATGCAGCTGTAACAAGAGTGGCAAGTAGAATAAACAAGAACTCTGTAACATGTAATCTCTCAAGTAGTAATTYTGTGGTCCATTCTCTGATCACCCTATCACCCTGCTATCTTACCTCTGCATTTGAACGGGCAAATAAATGCCATCTCATTTCCCATCACACACCCAAATGTCCTAAAGGAAAATTTTCAATCAGTATACYATTTCTGTTGTCATTTAGTAAACTATGGTAAGAATAGATGTTTTAGAGGGATTTAGTTCTTTCTAGGAAGCATTCCTTAAGGGCCCTAACCTTCAGTTTTAACTCTGACTCAAAACATGTTCACACAGAATATATGGCATTGTGTCAGTGTTAATTGAGGAGTGAGTATCAGGAAGTTCTGTTTAATAGATTTTGACACTTACGTGATTTCGTAAGATTACGAAGTTTCATCATCTACAAATTGAAACTGTTGGTAATAAAACTATTTTTAAACAGAAAGTAAAATAGACATTTACTTCATGTGAACTAATGTCATTAATTTCTGAAACAATGGTTTTCAGCATAATGTGAAGTGCCAGTGCTTTGTGTTACTTGCAGTAAAGCACAGCCACAGAAAAATGGGTATGAAGTTTTATTTTCTATTATATGACATGTATGATCATAGAAGAGCTACATGAAACTACACATAAGTAATCATTGACCTTTAAAATCAGATGAATGTGTATTAAAATTCACRTTGTTTCTGGTCACACTCTATCAGAGCTGTGCAAGGATCTGCTTAAAATATGGCAAACAGTACTCTGACCACATTGTTAGTTGTTATTAGGTGGTGAAGACACACTTTTGAAGTGCTGAAGTTATGGAGTATGTTTCTTCAGGCTGAAAAGGACACTCAATCCAAAGGTTCCATTTCCTGAGCATGTTTTATAGTTGGTTAAGGAGGTCCTGCTATGACCTCTATGTAAATCTGGAATGCTTCCTGCTAATTAGTTCTGAGAACATGTATTGGCTGTGTTCAAACCATACATCTCTCACACAGGTTCTTTGGGCTTAGATATTGGGCAGGTCCTGTTTTGTTGGGTGGGATTTAAATTCAGCTGAATCAGGTTGAATTGGGTGCAAAGTCGTTCAGCTCTATTAACTGAAGGCAGTTCTGAAAATGCAGAGGAGTTTACATCTCCCTTGAACATTGCTGCAAAAATGGAAATTACAATAATCTCTCCAGACAATAAAAAAGACAGAAATGTAATTTATTCAAATCTAATATTTAAGCCTATCAATTTCACTGAAGGTGTTCTTAAACTGTTAAATTATTTCAAATTCTTTTCTATTTTACCCTTTCTCTCTACCACAATGACCACTAAGTAYCACAAAGTGATAATGGCATTTAAGTCTGCAAAAACCATGCAGAAATTAAGCCAGTGTCAGAGCACTTTCTAGTAGACAGAGGTGTGCATCATGATTCTAACTGAGATTTTGGTAGAAAACCAAACAAGTTCTCACAAAGAACAATTTTGCCTACTTAGTCTTTTAGTGATACAAGAAGTCTTTCTAGATATCTTTGATACGAAGCATAAGAAAAACATATAGTTTTCTACATATTTGTATTTGATCTGTTCAAGTTGCAGCCCAAATGATGCCACATTCCAAATCTCAGTCATCCTTCCTGTATATTAGAAAAAAACTCTCAAAAAGAAAAAGAATGTAAGTTGGTAGCTACACACTGAAAGGATATCACGTATGAGTGGCTTTATAGACACAACAGATACAAGCACCTCCATGAGCAGCTGTTACTTTCTGAGCACCTGAGATTAAAATAATAGTGATATGTAAATAAAATATTATGAACAATGGTTTTCCATATATACATGTGCACAATACATAAAAAAAGGAATGCATAAATGGGTTTATGCATACATATTAAAAGTGCGAAGCCTAAAGAAAAATCCATTGTTAAGGTTTGTAGTAAGCCTTACTTGTTTTCCTCTTCAGCCTTTCAGTAGCTGCATTCCTGCCTCAACATTGCTAACATAAAAGAGAGAAAGAACTAATATACATTTACATAGTTACTAGGGGGAAAATATGGCTTCTGTATGTAATCTTTAACAGTCACAGCAACAAAATGTTGGTTTAATTTATAGTAACCCAGCATGTTTCTTCAGATGTGTTGCATGTTCCTAAATTAAAATAATTTACAAGAGTAAATAACATACGTAAAATTCTTTCTCTGTGTGTGTGTTAAGCTGCTTCTAATCTTCCACAGAAAACTACTAACCATTAGTAATTCTGCCTTTTTGAAGCCATAAGGTATTTATTTATAAATGRTCCCCAAATATCATGTCTTCTCCATAAAAAATAGCAGCCTGGAAAGACATAGAAAAGGTGCAGACTCAGCAGTTTCTTTCTTACTTCCATTTAATGTCTGAGAACTGCTTTTTGAAAATGTTTTGAACCAGTAGCAGAAGAATTTCAGATCTTGTACCACTTCTCTCTACCCTTCTAGAATATTTAGGCACTCAATTACATGCGGCCTTCAACAGTCTCCAAGAGACAGGGGCTGTAAATCCAGAGTATTCCAGAGTATATCACCTCTAGTGATGACCCCTCTGGAGAAAAAAGCACCACTACAGATAAAAAACTTAAAATGCTGATGCCAAAATATTTACTGATTCTGAGTAATTTTCTTAACATTGTCAGGCTTTTTTGTCACTCTTTCTGCTACCTAAGAGATTTCTTAAGATTTTCATTAAAACCTCTGGCCAAAAATATTACTGACTGGCTGTACTGTTTCATTTTTAAGAATCCCTTTCTGCTATAAGAAAGCCTGTCTACATGAGCAATAGAAAGGCTTATCTTCAGTGGCTACTGTCAGAACATCTTCATTTGTGTGAAAACTTAGGCAAATGTAGTAACTGTCTTCAGACAGAAGTCAAGTAGTAATGATTCAGTGCTGGTGAGAATTAAAATATAGTTAATATGCTGCTTGCATCTGTGACAACACTTAAAAAAATAAGTTAAAAGTAGTAATACCCTAATGTGATAAAATCAGATGAGTCTGGTTTTCTGTGTTTACTATTCTCTGTGGCCACTTTCTAAGCATAACATATCCTGCAACTCTTTCTTGCACCCTGAAATGAGCTCCATCTCTTCTAGGAGGCATAGCATGAAAACTATGCATTAAAAACAACAACAACAACATTATACCTTAACACTCTGACTTATTTATAATTTTCTTACCCAGCAGTACTGTTTGTGGTCCATCAAGATTATGCCAGGGAGAAATATATCAAATGACGTTGTGTCAACACTACAGTAAGTTAGCTATGCAGCCAGGTACCAGCATGATTATGCAAATAGAGGCACTATTGCTTTATCAGTCAAAACCACTGGCAGAATGCCTGGGAGGCAGATTTCAATAAAGGAGATACATTCTATCTCAGCGAGGCTGACATTAATAATTTATGATTAATCAGTTTATGGAAACATATTAACAACAGAAGGCTGTGGACAGCAAGATGGATTTGTTTCCTCCACTTTCCCCATTTTTCCCCCTCCTACCTGTCTTAATTTTTTTTTTTTTTTTGATTAAAAGCCATGTAGAGGACTCAGTTCTTCCAAAGAAAACGGATTAGCTTCTAAAAGAGCCATACRGAAGTGCTGAGTTGGGGATGAATTGATGAGAAATCATCTGACTAAGATCAGAGCTGAGCTGGTGTCAAATTTGCCTCTTACATCTCAACAACCAGGCCTGTGTCAGGACATCTTAATAATAAAAGATGAATTAGTATCGTGATTAGTATTCACACCTGGGCTTTAGCTGGGAAGTGAAAAACACCAGTAGTCTTAATAGCATATTCCAGCATAAACATCATCCATCCAAACAAAAAGAAATTAATGCAATGTTCCCTCGTGAAAAATTGCTGCAAATGTGACTTTTTCTTGGAGCCCATGCATAAAATATTGAAGAAAATATTAATTTAAAACCTGTGAATACAATTTTTGATTCAGACAAGGGAAGACACCCCCTGATAAAGTTCTAAACATCCACTTCTGAGCTGAGCCTCTGAAATGCTTCTGCAGCTTCTTAAAATYCAGGTGTAAAACTATTGAGCAGAGTCACCTGGAGCTTGATAGCATTRATATCTAAGGCTAAAACAACACACACAGACAGTGGCTCAAAAACGTTGGTCTTCCACTCYAGCTTGCTTTGAAAATCTAATAAAATGGTCTCTGCAGAAAGCAGAGATAGAGCAATGCCAGGTTTGAGCATCTCATGGGACCTTACTGGGTTCTTCTGAAATTAAGTAAGCTAATTCAGTAATGCATGTTGCAGAGCTCATGTTTTAGAAATGAAGAAGAAAAAAATCAAATAGAATAAACAGAAACAAAACCAAACCAAAAGAACAAAAAGCCTGCCAAAAATTTAAATGGAAAGTAATGTTCTCAGGAACAGTCAGGCTACCTGAAATTTACTAAGCACAATTTTTCGTTAATCAGTGTAATGTTAATAAATTTTATATGCCACAAAGGGGTTATTTTGGTGTTTAATTTAACATCACAATGCTGCAATTTTCTTTTTTAATTTTTTTTCAAAATTTTTGTTTTCTAGTTATGTACTTTCCTTAGATGTTTTGTACCTAGCAATACACACCACCATTGAGTATCAGAAGAGTGGCAGACATCAAAGTGCAAAGTGAGACTTGAAACACAACTATATTCATATCAGAATGTGTAATTCATTATACTCCTCTGCTTTGCCATTTAAGGTTTGAAAGCTTTAATTTATACTTCACAGTTTTAACCTGCAATAAATAAATAATATTTATTGCTATTAACCACCAGAGACATTGAGTGCCTTAAAACATGGACTAACAGAACCTGATGCAACTAAATTGAGCCACATTGCAATGCAGAATGTTTCTGGAACCATCACTGACAAAAGTAATTGATAAATCAACCGCTAATTGACTTGAGATAATGAAAGTACTTTTAAAGTGCAGTGAGATTGTGTCCTAATTAACTTTGTAGAGATAGAAGACAGAATATCATTACTGCAAGATTTCTGGGTAAGTGATAGGTTTAAGCAAATCAGATAAATATGTGATTAAAAGAATTGGTAAATAATATGGATTGTGATTCTGTCTTTGTACAAGAGACAACTTTAGCCCAATATTCAAACTCCCAGGACTTTTTTCCCTGATTCAGGCATGTRTATCAAGAGGTGTGATTATATAAGATGATGTGATTTTCAGTAGAACTCCTATATCCCTCTGTAGAGCAACTTTACAAAATGTGGCCATTTCAGAATTACCTAAATAGCTATTTATCTTTTTAATTGTAATATTTTCCTGGAACCCCTTCTGCAAGTAACACGTTCCATGCATTTCAAGGTAATTTAATTTGTATGTCACTGTCTACTCATTATGGACAGATCTTGCTCATTGCTAATTCTAGGAATGTTAAAACTAATTRCAACACAAGTTTTATCAGTTTTAGAAGAATAAGGTTTCAATTGATCCTTTGGAAACAATTTGGAACTGAAGGAATATGGTCAGATACAACTTTTATGTGATTCCCACTTTGATGATAGATAGTATCAAGTATGCTTGCTATTATTTCTCAGTACAAGCAATTCAGTTTTCTTGAAGGATCAGCTGAAAATACCTCRACTATAAATTAAAACAGACTATTTAGGACAATAAATTAAGATTAGGATTCTTGCTTWGTTTGCAAAATGGATTTATTTTAGAGCAGTCTTGACTTACAGAAAGCAACTATCTCCAGCCCATGAGAATGTGAAAGGCATCAGGCTTTGCTGCTCTGGAGGAGACAAAGTCTTCCTCTGGTCTCCATTTCCCARTGTCATAGCACCTGCTCCAAATAATTCACAACTCTGAGGGTTTTTTTCATTTCCTGATTATTCATTTCTAAAATCCTGTTCACTTTATCCTTCCATAGGGGCTGGTCTATGCTTCACATCCTTCTAATACGCATTCTCAAATGCATGTTAAAAGCTGTGTAACAAAGAGAACAGAAATCAATTGTTTTCAAACTGGGATTTAACAAGTGGAAGTTGATTTAATTTATAAAAAGTGCAATTTAGATGGGAATTGAGAGAAAGAGTTTCTCACACATGCTGGTATGCTATTATTGTAACATATCAAAATACTGCAACCCACACCTTGCAGAGATTTTAAAAGACAGGTTTGACTAATATCTTTCAGGCATGGTTTAGTTGCAGTAAGCCTATTTCAAAGCCTGTAAAAGTAACAGGATGACCTAGAAATTTATTCAGGAGATCCTTTCAGTCCTATAGCAATGAATACATATATGATGCATTATGTGTCATATCCCAGCAGAAATTACTTTCTCACCAATCTAAATCTCTCCGCTCAGTCCATAAAATAAGTCCACACAAGTGAAAGTTTCCTTTATGTAAGTGCCAAAATCCTTAGATAAATATTAGGCCTCCACTATAAAGCTAAGGATTACCTTTAGAGCACAGAAATGAAGTAAAATTTAAATGCAAAAAGCCATTACTCTTTCTGTAGCTATGCATCCCAAAGCCTCAGATGACTTCAGTACCTTTTATTAATTMCACTCTGAAGCCACAAATTTCTTTTTTCTTTTATACTTTTCCCCCTCTAATACTTGRTGCATTTGTCTTAGGCTAACTGAGGGTACTTTGCTCATACTACAGATGGTAATTCTCTGGGTGTCATCATAAACATCAAATACCTTGAATTAATTAATTTAATAAGCTCCCRACTACAAATTACTGACCCCATTTTCAACTGAAAGTCCAAGAATTTTATGCTTCTTCGTTGAAATCAAAATTTCACCCAGAGTATCTTTACCTTTCTTCAAGTGTTTACTGCTYCTGGTTGATCTATTTCTATATGAAATGTGCCTTTCTTCTCTCTTCTTCTATTTTTTTTTCTGTTTCATCACCTTCCCACTGCTTTATGTCTCAGGTTCCCATCCCAGCTCTTCCTTATCTTTACACTGAAAAGGAAGACAGCGTTAATTACACAAAATTCATTTTGATTAGGTTATATTTGGAATGTAGGAAAGGCATGATAGTGGCCTTTTTCTGTTCCTTTTTCAAAAATGAAACAGCTTCTGAAGACTTCTATTGTTTTGCATTTCCCAGCACTGAGAAAATAAAAATAGTGCTGATGATTTATAGTCTTTTTTTCTTAAAAAATTCTTGTTTTCTGTGTTTAGGAAGTGACATGTTGGCACAGCATGGATCAGCCACCATTTTATTTCTCCTTACAAAAGTTGCTGTAAATTTTACATTTCTGTACAGCAATATTGCTATTTCATATCTGTTGTGCTGTACTGTAATGATGCTTTGTTTAACTAAGACCTGCATTCCAATAAGTACTTTCCTAAAATTTCTAAAATAATTGTAAGAATTTGTACTGATTTCAAAAATATGAGTCAGACCTTAAAAAATGCTAAAATAATTTCATCATATTTGGATTAACTTGTTCTGTCTCTGGGACTGTTCCTTAGTGTCTCTAATTTTATAAGGCTGCCATGTCACAGCTGAAATTGAAGTAAAAGGCTGCTGTTGTAGATGGATTGAGCAATATTCTCAGTTTATCTAAGAATTGGTATAATTACATTAATTTCTCAAAGGAATATCAATTTATCCTTGAAAGGATATAAAAATTCTACTTAGAGGACAGAATTTAAATATGCTGATCAATTCGACATTTTAATGCCTTAATTTTTCATGATTATTTTTTTTCACTATCTGCATCATCAGAATAATCCAGTGCTTCATTTCCTGACCCAGTGATTGGATTAAGGGTAATATCTGAAACTCAAAGAAAGGAAGACCTAGACAAATAGATTATGTCAGTAGGCTAGGAGCAGTACTTCAAGGAACCAGTTTTGATGTAATTTGCTTTTACCAGAAAAACACACTCACTTCTGCTCATGCCATGCTCCTGCTTAGGAACATTACTGCCTTCCACAGTGCTGTGAAGGCTTGGACATCATGTCAGCTATGAGCAGTCATTATGGTTTGCCATTGTCCTTTCTGAACACGGCATCAGCCATGTATGCATTTGTCACTTCTTCTCCTGAGTGGGGGAAAATTTGACTGCAACAGGTTCAGCATTTCTCAAGGTCTTCTGTGCATTGAGAGGCACTTCCCTGCAAGCAGGAGTGATGTGGACAGAAGTGGAAGTTAATTCTTCTCGTTTATGTCTGCACATTGACCTGTTGTTGCATCCTTACCCTGCAAGTGGCCAGCTCAGGGGRACATTACAGAAAATCAATATCTGTTTGTGTCTCCTATAGATAACAGCGTCAGAATAATCCATTCTGTATCCAAATGAATAGGAATATGGGTATCCTCTGTCCCACAGGTTCAAACAGCATAGCCATTGAATATGTGGTATCAAGCCTTAAGGTCTTTAACTTACTGCACACAAGTTTGATTTTTTTGTGGCTGCTTCCATCACTTAAATGAAGCCAGTCATTGGTTCAGAGTGATGCTTGCCTCAGGTGGTGGTCTTTTCACTTTCAATCTATGCAACGATACACTTAATCTTGGGGACAATTAATTAGCATGGTTAGTGGATTCTTGTCACATTACTTCTTCTAATATAATTTTAAGCATCCAATTGAGCTATTCATCATAATTTACTAAAGACTGAATGCTGAAAAGATACAGATTATTGATGCCAATTACAAACTTCCTTTTGTCTCGGTCATCTGGGACAGATCCTGTTCAAAACTTGAAAAACACCTTATCCATTTCTCTGGTGTCTCAGCACACATAGTGCTGCTGATTTTTGAAGAACCCATATTTCAACTTTATATTTCATTTCTGTATGGAGCCTAAAGTAAACAAGAATATAGAATGTGCAGGTGTAAATACCTTTTGTAAGCACAAATTTGAACAAGTACTAAAAAAGTTGCTCTCTGACAGTTAAAAAAATCAAGTCGTTTCAAATCTGAAACAGAAGAAGGAAAGGGGTGCCCTCCAGAGGGATCTGGACAAACTTGAGGTTTCGGCCCACAAGAACCTCATGAAGTTGAGCATGAAGGGGGTTTATTAAAAAGAAGGAGAGCGACTTTTTATGTCACCAGATAGTGATAGGACAAGGGAGAATAATTTTTAAAAGAACAGAGGTCTTGATTAGATGGCAAGAAAGTTCTTTATTTCAGAGAGTGGTGAAACATGGACACAGGTTTTTCAGATACGCTGGATGGGGCCCTGAGCAACCTGATCCAGAGAGTGGCATCTCTGGCCATGGAACCTCATAACCTTAAGATCCCTTCCAACCCAAGCCTTTCTGGGACTCTGTGACAAACCAGAATTTTAGTCTGTGCATGAAGAGTGCGCATAGGAAATCTCAGTTCTCTGTATACTAGAAAGCCCATGTTAGTAAGAAGCTTCTCTGCCAGACAGCATTCTGGAATGCAGATAGCTGAACACCCAGTTCTTCTCACACATGTCTTTTCTCCACTATAATTACAGCATGTCTAGTAAGTAAAATGAATACTAGCAGAGGGAAATGTCTGTTAGATACACTAAATGTTAACAAGTTCTTGTTTCTTACATTTGTATTCAAAGTGTTCAATACTACAATAATACAACTTCATCCTTTTCCATGTAATGTAGTACTTACTTTATCCCTTGTTCATGTCACACTTTCCAGCTGACTGATTTTTCTAGTGAGTATAAAGGATGATTGTCAGATTGAAGCAGCATTTATTTCCTGGTGGATGTGGTGAACTGTGTTACAACAAATCTTTTGCTTGATCRGTGTTGACTTTCAGAGATCTGTGCACTGAACTGCTCAATCAGTACTCTAAATTGTTCTTTTATCATCATCACTTCCTCTCTGGAATCCTGATGACCAAAGAACTCTGTCCATAAGAGGTTATGTTTACAATTCATATCCAAGTCATTGTGAAAAGCTCTAATTCATCTGCTCAAAATGTAAAATTCATTCAAGGTACACAGATTCTTCTCTGAACCTGGAAACTGTGACTCAGGGTTTAGGATTAGCATTTTGGGGCACACACGTTTGTTTCTATGTTTGAAAGGGGACTCTGACCATTAAAAATGGATCTTGTTCAAAGCAGGGGAGAAGAATCTCCATTTTGAATCACTCCCTTGTAGGACTAATTACAGGTACAACTTGGTTCAAATTGTACAATGCAAACATTCTTTATGAAGCATTGGTCTTAAAGGTGTTTGTCACCCATTTGGGGTCTCACTTTTCTAATGGAAAGTCAATACTAGATTAATGATTAAATATCAACAAAAGCCCTAAAGTTGTGGCCTCTTCTCCAACACCTCTGATATCTTCTCAGCATCAGCTGATCAAATTTTCCTGTTGCCTGACATCTGTAACTGTGCATTACAGTTTAAAGATAAAAGCTAGAGCTTTGAATGATGCAGTAAAAGTCTGTATTTAATGACATTTTCAAGCACATTTTTCAACAGCTGTTGAGGTAAGAAGATTAACCTCGGCCAAATTCTGAATCTGAACTTTGAGTTTTCTGAGTTTTTTCTCCATTCTCCAGATTTAGTTGCCTCTGACAGATGGAGCCAGGAAAAAAAATTCAAAATCATGGATAAATTTAAAGTCATTTATAATTGTCTGTTTACTATAAGATAATGACAAGGTGATGACTGAGGTCTTTACTTAACTGCTAAAAAATGTGAGTGAAAGACATACAGTGTTTCTTCTCTATAGGTTTATTAAATTCAGACTTCAAATCAACTGCTAAAAGTCAACCACTGAAAGATCAGGTAGATAGATAAGAATGAACTCTAAAATGCTCTTTACCAGAAGAATGATTCCTTTGTCTATAATGTCAATTAGTTATTGCAGACTCTTTTGTCTGAGGACATCTTCTCACATTTATTCGCTAATCTTTATCTACTAATTACTTGAATGGCAGCCAAATTAGTTTGCACATGTGAATTCTACTCTCAAAAGATCAACTAGAGAAGGAGCTGATACAGGATATTTCTGAACTGATTGTTGCAATTAGCTTCATGAAATAAGCCCCTTATGAAAATAAAGTTTTTCAGCATCAGAAATAAAAATCAAAATTGTGAGCCTCTGAGATGTCCATAGATATCACAGTTCCGTGGAGGGCGAATAAAATGAAATGCATCACCTGAAGTGTTCTGACCCTTTTATTGATCAAATTGATCTTTTGTGTTTTTCCCTAACAGTTCATGCCAATGTTTATTTTATGCTAACCAGGCCACTTATCCTTATTGGATGAAAAAAAATCACGAATTTTAACCTACCACTGTACCGCCTGAGGAAATAATCTGAAATATTCAATTCTGTGAAATGGTGTAGTAGAAGATTTTTCTTAAGTGTGAGCAAGAAGCATCTACATTAATTAATACCAGCTCTGTATGCAGAAAAGGGAACTTGAGATCCTCTGTGAGGAAATCCTAAATCTGGAGAAGAAAACAACACTGAATCCATGCACCTCCTTTACATGCTGGCATGTAATATATCCCAACATGGAAAGGGAGGGAGCGAGCCATTTCTCTGGTCACAACAGAAGGTCCCATGTTTGGGGTTTTCCGTATCAGGTGGCACATGATGGTGGGAAATTGGGCCAAAAATATTTCAAGTTATGGTCAAGTAATATATTACTTGTAATTTAGAATAAAAGAGCAAACCAAAACAAACCCAAACAAAACCAAAAATCATAGAAAGCCAAAGTAGAGCAACAAAAAGCGTGAAAATATGACACAGTTTTTTATGCTTGCATTCTTATACAGTAATTCTTCTGTGATGCTATCAGACTCCTCACTGTAGCTATTACGTTAGGCATTTCAATTACAATAACAATAACAACAACAACAATAATAATAAGGGGATTTTTTACTACTATATTTGCCTCTGAACAATCTGTAGGTAATTTACATCTCTACAGGTTCATTGAATTGAAGGGAATTTGGCTCTAATATTTGAGAGGAAGTGAGATAGAAGTCTAACTAAAAATCATTTCTGTGGGATAATGACCAAAAAGTATAATTTTTTTTGATACTTATATGTTAAAATGKTTTAAATTTTCTCCTTGATTGGTTCCATGAATCTTCATGGCCACCTCATACTTATAAATATAATTTATGATGGAAATATTTAAAATTGAGTTTTAAAAGTCACAGATTACCATAATTAATGCTAAATTTTGTAGCATAAATTTCAGAAAATATTTTTTAAATTGCAGTCTTTGTAAATAATTCTGAAGTCTTACATAGCACTTAAAATTTCAGAAATTCATAGCACATTAATTAAAGTTTAGCAACATTCCACGAGTCAAATAATTTTTGACACATCAATAAAATATTTCTGCATGGGGCTATGATATGATTAGATTCTTCCAGCAGGTCAGTAGTGAGACCTGTGGTGTAGTTCAGATTCTTGATGTCTTTGCATAATTTCCTCTCATGTTAATACTTGCGAAGCATTTGTACATCACCAGAAAACAAAGGAAGCTTTATTCCATTCTGGGAATGCAAAAAAGTCACTGTGATTTTTTTACTGGGCTGCAGCTGCAGGAGCTCTTGCCAGGAATGCTTGGTAATAGATGAATTATCTCCAGCCTGAGGAATATAAAGAGACATTACTAGTCCAGTCACTAATTTTAGATTAATACAATGATGCAAAAGAAAATTTATTAAAAAAAAAAAAAGGCAATTTGGGGTAAAAAGCATTCTGTGTTTAAACAGAAGGACTATGTAGGTGTCCTAGGATGAAAAATAACAACAACAGATAAGCAGAAGGGAATGTCAAAGGAAGTACRCTGACAAATTCTTCAGAAATTAGGAATTCAAAAAGGAAAATTGGGAAACAATTGAAGTTTGTTTTAATAGTAAATATTTAAATTGCAAGGAATGAAATCTGCAATGTTGTGCTAAATGTACACAAATGTCTACATAATTTTTTCTTTGCAAAATCTGAAATTTTTCAGTTATATGTAAATGAGCTCTTCCTGCTACAGAACAGGCTGACTGAAAACTGTGATTTTACACAAACTATCCAGCATAGGAAAAATATCCACTTGTTAACAGATTAAACTTGTGATGTGACATGCAGTAATCATTTWAAACTTCATCATTAAAAATGGCTGTGGCATTTACTGACTTCATTAAAGGATTGATGACTCTAGATTGAAATTAATGAAGAAACTTTTTTGCCAGTCTTATGGCATTAGCTGGTGCCTAACAGAACACCCCTTATGAATAATAAAAACTTCCTACACAAACTGAACTAACGCTTTGGAAGTTTATAAAATGAAGGATCACTGCAAATAGAACAGTTACGATATATCCTGATTATTTGCTTGAATTTATTCTCTGTGTGTGTGTGTGTCTGTCTGTYTGTCTGTCACTRCTGGGAGGTGTTTGGGTTTGTTRTGGTTGAACCCCAGCTGGCAACAAAATACCACAGGGCTGCTCAGTTTCTTCCCCCTTCTGCCAGATGGATGGGGACAAGAACTGGAAAGAAAAGGAAATATCATGGGTTGAGATAGAAACAGCTTAATGATTGTAATAAAGTGAAATATAACAGTGACAACAACAATACAATCTTAGTGATCTTAAAGGTCTTAATAATAATAATAATAATAATAATAATAATAATAATAATAATAATAATAATAATAATAATAATAATGGAGTAAAATCAAAGAAAAACAAATTATACACAATAGTTGCTCCTGGAGAACTAGTTCCTGTGCTGAGAATGACRTTGCATRGCATGAAACYYCTCTCTRGCCAGTTCAGATCAGCTGTCCTGGCTGTGCTYCTTCACAGCTTCTTGCACACCTCCTCRCTGGCAAAGCATGGGAATCATTCCTAAGATTGATTGCTGAATATTTCGTTTCTCTAGCAAATGAACAGGCTTTTTTGTTCATATTGTTGTCACATAAATAGTCCTTTTTGATCACACTTTTCAACTCCAATAATACACCTCCAGAAAAATGCAYCCTTGTCTCTCAGAATCCAGGTAAAAGTTATTCAAACAGCAATAGCTAGTAGAAATTCTTTTCTTAACTACCTGATAGKAGTTAATAATAGTAACTAATTTGAAGGCTTATGGGTATTGAAAAACATATTTAATTGGGGTTTTGTTTCAGCTTAAGCTAAAGCAAACTACCAAGTAGATAGTACCGGCTATAAATGCTTTGCTTGTAGCACAAGAAAGTATTCTATTGTAAAAATATGAGAGTGACTGACCTCCTCTGCTTCAGAAAAAAAACCCAGAAAAACCAAATATTCTTGACTTATTCTGTACACATACTGGAAAGTTTCCTGTGGTTCAGAAATGTRTTTCTCCCAGGAATGTCTCACTGTTTTGCCTGCCCTAATTGAAGCAGACATTTTTCAGAAAATTCACCTGTTCTTCCTGTATCTCACTTTAAAGAGGCTTCATTTTAAGTGCATTCTCTTCTCTAGTATACATATACTGTTCATACTCTTGGTTCTCATGTCAAAAATTTGAGGGAATACAGTGTGTGGGAAAACTCACTAGGAARTCATTCTCTAATTCCAACAATTTTGTCATACCTGGGCAGTCTSTCTACCTACATTTTCAGTTTACTACCATTTGCTTTTGTTGGAGCAAGTATAGAATAACTACAGAGGAGAATAAACAGGCAAACATGTCAAAGCCCARAAAATACAGACTAATCAAAATGAAAAATGACTGTGTAATAGTGACAAAACCCAGCAAATACCGAGTCTAAAGTCATGGGTTTCACACTTTTTTCATTTTAAAAAAAGCAAAAAATTTTAAGATTCAATCATTTAGAACCTGGAAGATATTAAAACTTATCTCTGTGTATCTCTAATTCTTTACTGGAATCTCAAAATCTAGTGAAATATACACTAAAAATGGAGCAGAGCTAGAAAGACCTCAGACATATAMGCAAGAAAAATTCCTAAAAAATTTGTTTTAGAGAAGAAATGTAAAGTAGAATTTTATGCAAAACCATGGGCTGATATAGGACATCCTAACTCCTTTTCCCATCATATCTTTCACATATAAGCCAGTCACACAGAATAGATAGCACATCTTAAGTTCATGTCTTATTTTACCTCATAAAAACTTATTTCTTTACACTGATGCCAAAATTTCTTGAAAGTGAATCAGCAACAAGGCCAGGAAAAGGGTTTCTTGTCATTCAGTCTTTTACACTTTCCACTGGACCATGTTGACTTCTTAATKGTTAGTCAAGCAGCTAAGCACCTTTCTTGAGATGATGAGGATCTCTTTGCCACAAGCTCTTTCCAATAAATATGTGAGGTCTGTTCTACCTGCAGACAAGCGTACAAAACAATTTTGTATGATTAACAGCACTAGGAGGAATGACATGGGATGGCTAAATACTTCTAGGTCATCTGAAAAAAATCAAAACCAAAATCAAAACCTTTCCAGAGGTTTCGTAAGTACTAATTGTTTTCCTGACACCACACAGACAAGCACAAATCTGGAGAATTTATGGACTCACTTAGGAAAAAGCATTTCTATCAGACAGTGACAGCTTGGAGCTGACAATAGCCTTCCTAATTCTTCACACGTAGCCAAGTTTGACACCACCTTTTGGAAAGCAGYGTATGACAGTTTAAAATGAAAGTAATCTTTCAACAGCTTGAAAGGCTTCTTTTCTTCTCTCCTTGGAACAGACTGTGCAAAGAGGTAATGACAAAAAGAATTAATTTAAATCCTTCTAAAATTTCATCAGTTTAGCTATTCAAAATGTGCCCCTTCAGAAAGCCTGAAGGGTAGTTATCTTCCTSCAAAATAAGTTTTAATAGCTCACTAGAAGCTGCTCAAGTGTGGATATTTCTCTTGTTTATCAGTGCTTTGGGTACATGCAAGCAACTTTTTATTTACTGAGGAAAGGCATTTTTCAGGCTCTTAGCAACAAGTACATCCATTATGTGGTTCACATCTTTCAGAACATGGATTTGTTTCAGGATGTTTTAATATTTTAATGAAAAAATAAGATTTTTTTTTTTTTAGATAAAGATTTAAAATAAGCTTTCAGTTGGTAATCTCCTCCCTTTATTAATTCAAAAATGCAGATAAAATGCACTCTTTAGTTAGTTACTATAGCTAGGGACAGCTACTGAGAGTTTTATCTGCAAGAACTGCTATTAAAAAAGGATGAGACTGCTCTGACTAGGGGAGTTAATAAGCAGGCACTGAGAAAGAGGTGTGTCTGAGTGCAGCATTTAAAAAGAGGAAAGTCTTAACTASGGAAGTTCAAAACATAAACTTTCCAGATACCAGATTTTGTGGGTGTAGCCTTTCCTGTAATGAACAAAATACTAATATTTCTCTTTATACTTTTGCTCAGCTCTTTCAAATGAAAAATAGTATRCAAGCTCATTCTGTGAGTTTAAACAGAGTGTCTATTTTTTGATCTTAGTTTCAACAAATTCCTTTTATATATGAAATTGATCTTGAAGAGCTCAAACTCTCTAAGCTGCTAAGGACTCCCTGAGCTCCCAGGTATTGATCAGATGCTGGTAATAACAATGTCAGCTTGGCTGAGTGAACCTAAATACATTGCCATATAGAGGAACATAAAATTAATTCAGGCATCATGCCCTGAACCTCAGTCTGGTAGAGATCCAAAGCCCTCTTCCTGGAGCAATTCCAGTAAGGAACAGCTTTCTCCCAAACATCGCCATACTTGTGGAACTGATTTTCACTGGTGTCATCAGTGGCAATTTCCATCTCTGAACTGAATCATTTTCCTTTTTGCTTTGCTTCCACTCCATCACTCTCACTGACATCTCCATGAGAACATCAGTCAGAAAAGGACTTTTTCTAGACCCTTTCCCAAGCCTATTGTTAAGACATCCAAAGGATCACTAAGCCACTGGCTCTATAAATCTCTCTAGAACCTAACTCTGCTATCAAATCAGTCCATTTCCATATTCTCAGGGTGACCCATCATGACTGTGTTCATAAAACATTTTTGGATCTTAAGGTTTTAATTGGGCTTTTTATACTTAAAGACCTTTTAATCCTCAAGGCAGTTTATGCACAGACATCTTTAAGGAGACAGAAATTGCACCGTTTCTTAAATGATACACATTTAAGCCTTCTCACTCTTCAATATTTTGAAGTGGTTTGTGTATTAAAATCACTAATACCAGTATTGCTACATAGTCAGTCTCTGGCCTTGGACACACCACTTTCTCTGCATGTGTGTTTCTCTGCCTCTGATATGGGAATAAGAACATTGTAACTATTGTGTTTCATAAACAGTTACAGCCTGAACAGGAATTTAAATATGGAAGAAAAAAAGAATAAAAATACTTGGTGTTGTTACTAAACAACATGCCATTAGTGGTCATTAGATCAGTACTGGGAAATGAAGTTGCCAAGATGAAGTCTATGCCTACATTTGGCAAGATGATCACTTTTACATGCACTTGAAAGATCTTTTTCCAGCTTTAACCCTGCTGTGGAAGAAACCACCAGATTTTTTTATTACTATTATTATTATTAATATAACTATTATTCTACTTGATTTTATTTTATTTTTTCATTTTCTGCCCTTTTTTTGAGATAGTAACATGACAGGAAAGAATTTTCTTAACACAGGAATACATCACTGATATATGTAAAGGTCGGCATCATTATTCTGAAAACAGACTAAGATACTTGTCAGAGTGCTTTTGTGAGTGGTTTCTTCCTAGAAAAATTTTAGTGGAATTTGGGATGTAAAATAAAGGGACAAAGTTCGTATTTTTTTAAGGTTATACTAGAGAATGATTGACACTTCATTCAATAACCTTTTGAGAGCGAGACAGAAGTCATAGATGATGTAATGCTGAGAGACAGATGAAGTGACTTTGGGTAATCAAAGTAAAAATTGCTGCCTGACAGAATCTGAGCAGCAAGGCCCTTTTTTTCTGAGGTACCTAATGGGTTTTTACAGTGTTATAACATTTGAGTTTTATGTTTTATGATATTCACCAAGTGACAGTCTGACCCTCTTCTCCCCTAAGATGTTATCACTTCTCTGTGTCAAAGTAATTCTGTTGCTGTCTTAGCAGAGATGAACTCATGAATCAGTGGTGTGGACAGGGGTGGCAGCCCAGATAGCACTCGGCGAGATCTATAAATCCTTTAAGAGCGACTATTTTTCTGCTGCCAGTGGTTATTATGGTGTCACAATCAGGCAGTTTCATGCTGAAATGTTGGGAGGCCTGGATTTGAGTGCCAAAAGAAGAAAAGCTACCAGGAGATTATGGTATGGGCATGTTATATGATACAAAATACAGGCAGTGAAGTCCACCAATCTTTTGTATGCTCTTTCTACTTGGTAATGAGCACTAGAGTATGTTTTCTCTGAATTGTAATATTTTATAACATCTAGTAGATAGTTACCATAAAGTTTTAAGAACTAAATCTGTACTGTTTTTGTCCACATGCCTTGCCTTAACCATGTGCTCACATGCAACATGGTAACTTTCAGTAATTAAGCCACACCATATCCATGACAGATCACCCATTAAACTTCCCAATGCTTGCATGCTTAAGATTCAGGTGGGTCAATAGTCCTCATGGACTCCCTTGTGCAAAAATGAGTAATCAAAATCATGCAGTGAATTATCCATAGTCACATGCTCTGACTCTGGGTATGCATACAGAGGGAATAGGTAAAGGTTATCAGTTTTATTAGGACAGGTACATTCCAGCATTTGATACAGCCCCTGATGACATAAAGACTGGAAAGCTGATGCACAAGAATATATAAATTAAGTCCTTTTTTTTACACAAAAAGTCTCTGAATTCACTGATACAAGTGTCTTTGAATGCACAGAAAATGTTGCTGGATCCTAAGCCAAATAGTTACAGTCTGTGTCTGCTCTTCTGGATGGGCTACACCACTATTTCTATCATTTTGAATGTCTGTTCTTGACCTACCACTGCTCATCATTTTCAAGTCCATCTCACAGAAAGGCTTCTAGAATTTTGTCAACTTCGGACTGTTCCATATTAAATTTGAATGGATCATGAAGAGATGCAAGAAAACCATGTCAGTTTGTTTTCATGACAAAATCAAGCAAATCTAAAAAAAAAMCCAGAGAGGCATAATATAATCTGATTTTTTTCATTTGTGTTTTGATTAGAAAGGTTGACTATAATCAGCATAAGAGCAATAAAAATTATTTTCAGTCAAATATGCCTTTTTGTTACTCTCATTTAATATTCAGAGAGTCAATAGTAGTTTAAAGAAGCTGGCAGGAATTATGACTTGTGTGAGGATTCAGACCAGCCCTTTTATTTACTCCTCATGGCTCCTTAGGTAAAAAAAGATGTAATATAATTCTTTTTGTGTTTAAGATTAGCTGATATGAGCATTTATAAACTATCTGTGTGAGAGATTTTGTAATGTTTGACAGATTCAATGATAAAATAGGATTTTTAGAAATTGAGACAGGCTAGTGAACTATGCAGTGACTTTAACACTCAGATTTTAAATATTTTATTTACAAAAACTTTGCAACAGGGATTTATAGAGGGTATTTTTTTAAGACAAGAAATTAATTAAGCTCTTTGAATTATTAATATATTTTTCCATTGGCTATTTGGCATCAAATGCAAAAAATAAAAAGAAGGGAAAGATGAGAATTTGTACCTAGGGAGAGTAAATAGTGATGCAAATAACCCCACTGATTAATTGGCTCAGAGAGAACAATCCCACTCCCTGACTCTTTTAGTGGTACTTTCTGGGATGAAAAATTTTGGGGTAAGGTTTGCAGCTTTTAATTTATTTGTTTGTATCCTCTGGAAATGTTCAGGTATCCACAATCTAAAGCCAATGAAACATGATGGAATTTGTTAACCAGTTTTAATGGTGGTTAACCATTGCCAAATTTTGTTAGTCAATTTTTGCCTGTAATTTTTTTAAATACACAATGCTAGATAATCTAGCCTCTAATGTCTTTATTGAATTCAGGCCTAAGAAAAAGAGTGAAAGATGAGATTTTTCCTGTTACAAGTAGTTTGCTTGACAGGATAAATTTGTAAATAAAATATTGCACATCAAGAGATCACTTTCAGTTACATAAACATTTTTAATAATGTAAAAAGTCRTAGAATTTCACTTCTCAGCATTTAACATAATCTTTACTCATAAATTATTACAATATATGATTACACTGCAAATTGTTGTAGAAATAAGGATATGATTCATCACTTCTGGCCATCACTGGTATATTATTTGGTGTTAGCTCTTGTTCAAAATCTAAACAATGTAAAATAAGGGAAAGCAGAAAGCCACTGGTGTGTGAATACAGTGGAAGGTTTTGGATATCTTCTGTAGAAACCACCAGTAGCTGTGATGCAGAGCCTGCTACTTCAGTGAAGCTGACAGTCTCTGAAATTGTCAGACTATTCAGTGCTTCTGAAAGCATGCCAGTGCATGCAAGAATATTACTTTTAGCACTGATTAAGCCAGAGTAAAACACAAGCTTAGCTTCTGGTTTTAAGAGTGATAACTTTAGGGCAGATGCTGCAATCAAGTACAGTTCTATTAAAATCACTAGCTAATTCAATTTCTTAGATAGTAAAGATCTGGAAAATTGCTAGAATACCATGAATAACTAATGTTTATGAAAAAAATTGATTCCTAGCAGCCTAGAGAAGAGTGCTGGACACCACAGGTGGTAGCTTCTGGGAACCAAGGTAGTCTAATCAGCCAAATAAATTCTGATTTAGAAAATCAAAATTAAATTCTTTAGTGCTGGGTTTTGACTGGATGGATTGGAAACTAAAATTTCCTTTGGGTGACCAAATTTCTCAGAAAAATAAGATCAGACTTTGTCTTTATGCGCAGACTGTAATACTRTAATTAAATACCATTTTTTCCTAAGGGGTCAAATATAGGGATACCTGCACTTGTGCTAATATGGGTGCTGGTGTGCTTACAAAATGTTATGTGCATGCACACACACATTAGCATCAAGGTGGTTTGTGCCCTTATAATTTGATTCAGCTTCTRTGATGAGAATAATTTGAGTAATTTGAAAAAAAATGAAACTTAAAGACCGCTAAACCTATAATAATCATCAGTGTGTAAATGGAAAGAAATTTCTCCTTGATGACACTATAGAATCCAAGCCTTGTAAGAGAGGAAATCATRTAACCTCTCTCTCTTTTCCCCACACTTCAATATTTTAATGAAGTGATATCTTCGACCCTTGAATCCAATTAGGGGTGATACAGCTGACAATTAATAAAGTACTGCTAGGGTGGTTCTATATCTGAGTGAGGTGAAAGATTGTGCTTCTCATTCTCTATATACATAAATCTTGCCACACTGAGAAATATTCATTGCTGATAAAAAATAATAAATACCAAAAGGCCAGAAGGGTTCTCTTCAATAGGTTAGTAATTTCTGCACAGAAATTACAAACTAGGCTTTTTCCATGTGATAGGAAATTAAAGAGAACGAGAATTCACTACTTTTCTTAAAGGTTGGGTAGATAAAAAGAAAAAGCTTGTATCTTCTTCTGTGTAAGTGCAAAATATTTTAGGAGCTACCTAGTAAAAATAGGGAAAACAGTAAATATTAAGAGCAYCAACAGCATCTGTCTGAAATGAATGATTTGTTGGAAAGTCTTTAGAAAGGGGAGCTTTGAAAGGCTGTTGCACAGTTCATACAGAAGGTTTGTTTAGGATTCACCCTAGAAGGGCTTCTCACTCAGCACCCTTCAATTAAATAGGGGTTATATTCATTCAAGGGTGAGGGTGGCATGTATTTTKCAAACATCGTAATTTATGTACCTTGTTTTTTAAAGGTCAGGTCAGGCCATAGTGGGAGAGTGAGGATACAGAATGCCTGTGCACTGTCCTCTCTGCCACATGCTATGAAAGGAGAAAGATTGGACTTGGTCGCAAAAAAAATAAAGAAAGAAAAAAAGTGACATAAGCTGAGGCTGGGTAGGAAATGCACTTTGCAACTGCAATTGAGAGCAATCAAAAGATTGAAATTCTACTGGTTTTTTTTGTCAGCAGTACCCTTCAGAAAGCCAGGCTTAGGGCAATTTTCTGTCTGGCTTTCTGAAAGGAGTATCTCCCTGGGGTGAATAATGCAAAGAGATGCCCTTGGGGTTGCCTGTGACCCTAAGGCTTTGTTCTGTTTTCCTTCTAACACACCATCAAACCCCATTAAATATTTATAAATGCAAAAACTTTCAAATTATGTTCTATTTATAAGAGTAATAAAATGACATCTCTCTAAGTACATATCCTCTAAATTTTTACCTCSTGTCATACACCCTGGCTATGATAAAGAGAACTCCACAACTCATTGGAAACAGTGAATGATGTTCAGCTGAATAGCAGTTCAGATTCCTTATAATTTCTTAAAATATTTCTTTTCCTTCTATTATTTTGGTGCACTTCTCTGCAAGTGGAATTACATTTTGATTTTTGCTGTTTCTCTCTGCATGTTAAAATTCTATTTGTTTTATAGTCTTTGAACTTTTTGTGTGTGTGTGTGTGTACACATATTGACTCTGTAAACATGATTCAATTATTTCCTGTAARTGTGTAATGAATAATGCATGTCTCTGGCTTTTGGAATACTTCATAGCCTCCAAATATGAGGTGAMTTAAACTGGAAGTATAGCAGTTTTAGCAGTAGGCAGCTACCAGTGGAAAACAAAACAAACTTGTAGACCAAGTCATCAGCAGGGTGGGGCAGGATGCCTGTAAATCCTGCTTTTGAGAATAATTTCTGCCTCACAGACCCCTAGGTGCTTGTGGAGTAGTGACTATTGACTTTTTCTGAAGTTCTCTGGAGACCRGTTTACATTGCTAAAGCAGAGATCGACCATCTATTAATAGCAAGTTTCTCCCTTCTGCATTGTCCAAATAGATGTCAGTTTGGAATCTGTGGTGGTATCAGAATTTGGAATTTGATGGTGGTATCAGAACTAGTGAACCAGAAAAAGTAACTTTTTTCCAGTTAAAAATCCAAAGTTTTCCCAGGTAGGAGTAGGCACGATTTACCAAGAATATCAGAGAGGAGAGAGAAAGACAGAATATGCAGTGGCAAGCACAGCATGCTTTTTATTTTAGATGAGATAAAATCATAAATCTTTTGGCATAAATGTTATTATCTGAGAGGAGCAGCACAGTGGCAAGTTTTCAACAGAGCCTCAATCATTAAACTTTACAGCATGTTTACAAATACCACTAAAGAGATGATTCTCAAGAACATCAAGACCGAAAATGAAAAGACTCTTGGATATGCCTATTGTGGTTAATGCTTTGAGATAACTGCAGTTTGATTTCTTGTCCTCATCCAAAGGAAGAATACCCCACAGTGACAGGARCAACATCTAAAATTGACTCAGAATTTTGCCTRTTGTACACTCCAGCGTATCACATTTCCAAGTGTTGGTATTCAAGCAGCCATATTACCAAGTGAGTAAAATGAGAAGCAATCATAATTCCCCATTAAGTTGTATAGGATAARGAAAAGCTGCAGGATTTTGCCAAGCACTCCTCAATGCTTGCTCCCAATACACTCAAACTCCACTAGCTTACAGAAGGCATCATCGTGGGAAGAAGGGCTCAACTTAAACCGAGGATTACGTTTTGGTTTTAGTCAGAAAACAAGGTGTGCTGATGGAAATGACTTTTCAGAATCATCAAGCCCCACCCAAAAMCTGGGAAAGCTTTTTAGCTCCTTTTTTTTTTTTTGATAGAATAGCAACAGATTTTGTTAGAGAGCATTTACAGCAAGGCCAGTATTGTGAAAAGAAAACTCTGAGGTGAAATACACCCTTATGAACACAGTTGGGTTATCCCTATATTGTCTCAATTCCTTCTCACTAGATACTACAGACCATATAGTCACTATCACATGTCTTTTATGGTCATTTTATTCACAAGCAGAAGTAGTAGAACTGGCAAACAGTGTTTTTTAGTGTGCTTCTGCTCTTCCAGCTTTTCAGGCCAGAACAAACCCTTTTGAACCYGCTGACAGGAAAGTAAATACATGGAAATTGGTTTCCAGCAAAGCCACTGTTATCCCCCTTAGTGGACCACTGTCCAATATTGTACAAACAAAAGCTGTCCTTCAGCTTTTCAGGAGTTGGCTTTATACAGGGCTGCACACATAAGGCCACGGATGTCCACGAGTTTCATGCCAGCTTTCTTTCTATTTGATATGGCTTAGAAATCACTGGACCTCACAGTAATTTTAGCTCAGAGTCAGACATGAGCCTAAACTAAAATACTTTATGTGATTTTTCGTTGTTGCTGGGCCTATACAATCTGCCTCAAAACCTGACTTTGGCCATTAGCCCTTTACAATGACAGAGTCTGTGATAAATACAGTCATACTGTTTCAGAAATGCAAAATGCAGAATTGCTGTTTGCAGAGATCACTAAATGGCTGTAAATCCGCTAACCATGATCTTTGTGGTCTGGAAATTCAGTAACACTGAACAAATAAAATTATCATTTGAAGCTGGCCATTTTTTCCATTGAGCAAGGATCATGAACACACTTGCTATCTCTGAAAGATATTTTATAGTGATAGTTCTTTGAAGATAGTTTTGGAAAAATTGTACTGTTTTACTCATTGCTGATTACTCAAAAGGTCCCTGAGATTGTTTCTTTGACCTTATAGATTATACTGACCTAGTGGGACTGTGGGTTTCTAGCATCAGTGAATTTTTTTTAATCTATGGCTTTCTCTGTGACAATAAGAGATAAGGAAAACTTTTTGTGACCTCTTAGTTACRGTGTTTCTTTTTTGAAATATTGTTCAAGGCTGAAGGAGATGAAGGAATTATTTTTAAAAAATTAAATCCAAGTATTTGAGTCACCTGTTGTGAGTCTTCATATTTCAAGAGGTTTCTTGCAGTGAGAACTAACTTCCAGTCAATACCAAGAATAACTGCAGAAAAACTTTAAAAGCACTTCCAGAGAAATTACTGTCCTCTGATACTTGCCCAGTGCTACTTGCAAAAGCCCATTTACAGGTCAATCTTAGCAYTGAGAGTTTACCAGATCTGGCTTAATTTTTTCACTGCTGGTGTTGACAACTACTACTGAAAACCGATAGGAACAGTATATATTTGGCACTTCCAGAATCAGTGTTTTGCTCAAAAAAAGCAAAAATACTACACCTCCACACTTCCTTTTCCTGGTGATTGTTGCCTATGCAACACACAGAATAGGCTTTCAGCAGCAGCTTTTTCTGGTGAAAAATCAAATTTATTTTATTAATAGAAAAATCTGCTAACGAAACTCACCCCCTCTGACCTCCTACAAAGTGTGAAGTGTTAGTCCTAATCGGGGTAACAGAAACTCTTAAGCTTTGTCCTGTATGTATTAATGCTAATGGAATTCAACAAATGGCTGGTTTCAGGGAAGGCAATGAAAGCAGAGGAGAGGGCAATGTAACAAGCCTGTAATTATTTGTAGAAATAAAGGAGAGCAAGTTCTTGCACAGGAAAGAAATCTCATGCAAAGACAATACTAATATAAATAGCAAGACTACATGGAATGTTTTTCAAAGAAAAGGGATTAAAAGAGGAATTAGCAAAAGCTGTAACAGCTGTTATTTATGAGTTAAGAGCATTAACAGAGTCAGTACATGATCTGTGCTACCACCAATCTTTAATGTAYTGAAATATAAACTTTGCCTCATTAAATATCAAGCAAGAGTATCTCTAGTATACTCTATCTACTGCAGTAGGAAAAAAAATTTCCTTCACACTTTAAAAAAAAAAACAAACAACTAATGCCATATCTCAAGCACCTCCTTGTTCTTTTGCCTAGACAGAGATGCTGGTACTGTTCTRCTAAAATAATTCCTAGCCAAGGCATGATATTGCTTATGACTGTATTGTATTGGARTAAGCTATGATTTTTAATTACTTATGTATCTAAGGTGGTGTCTCTAAACTACAATGGCAAGGTCTCAAGATACATCACTTTCAATAGAACTGCTGGCAATCAGCTTCCAGTGCTGGAGTTAATATTCCATCTATATATATATTCTGACCTGAGCCCTCAAAGAGGTCGAACTTTTTTTTTTCCTTCCCTTTATTTTTTCCTCCTCCCCCCCCCCCCCTTAAATGTAATTTCTGCATTGTTGTGCCATTCATATGTGTCATGTCACTTTGACTCTTTTCTGGCAGAGAGAGCTAAAACGAGCTGCTATTAAAGTTAGGTTGATGCCACTCCTGATCAGCCATTGCTGTGAAATGATGCAAGGCTAACACCTCCTCTTCCAAGCTGAGGTCACTGCCAAGAGCAATGAGATTTTTTTTTGTACCAAAAGCATAACTGACATTTTTTCCCACTTTTCAACATTTCCAGCTGAGAGTGAAAAGGGGTTTTCACAAATGAAATGAACCATCTGCTTTCTCCACTTGTACACAAATAACCCTTTCATTCATCAGGGACACCAGATATATTCTGCTTGCTTTAAAGAAGTCTGTGTAGTAGAGCAAATGGGGAAKGGAGGTGAGTGAGACTGGGCAACCATATTCTCTTATATTTTTTTCATATATGAGTCTGTCTTGTCTATCTTCAGAATTAACAAGTACTGTTGGTCTAATTACATCCACCTCTGTAAAAATACCAATAAGAGAGTACAATTTAAAGTAGGCAATGACTTTTATAACTTTAGGTGTTTTCATACATAGTAATTTCTTTCATATCACCTTCTACTCAGAAGGATTTTGGAGCACATTTTAAAACTAGGCTGGGATTCTAATCTGACTGGCTAGATATCCCAGCTTTACATACAGGTCAGCAGATGCAAAAAAAGGGGAATTTGAACTACTGCAAAAGTATCGGTGGGTTTGATGTCTTTAAGCAGAAGTCTCAATCCCTTCCTTTAACTGCTGATGCAGATGTAAGCTGACTGTGTGATTTTCCCCTTTAAACCCTCTTTTGAATGCAAATAGACRTTACCAGGTGTATTGACAAGGTGGTGTATAATGCTTACGGGAAACGTTTCCATCTTATGACCTCTGGTGATTTTTTGAGAAGACACACACCTTATTTGGCACACAAAACTGTGTTCTGCCTGTGCTGAACTGAACTTTGCTTGAAACTGAGTGGAGGGCACCTCCCCAAATGACCACCATTTACTCAGGTTTGTAAGGCTCCTCTTAAATGCTGCTTATTATCTTAGTTTCCTAGTAGAATTAAAATCTGTAGGGCAGTAAGAAATGGTGCTGGTATAAGAGGTCAGAGAATTACCTATCACAAAGGAAAACTCAAAATAAAATCCCTTGAAGCAAAAGAGCTCATTCTTCTTTCCTTATGATACTGCATTTTTTAATTTTATTTCTTTATTGAAGTGTTGAACTTCTATTAGTGTTTTAAAGGTTTTGCAATCAGCTGTAGGAGAACATCTGAGGTAAGCTGTTGAGGTTTGACCCCAGCTGGTAACTAAATACTACACAGATTTATCTGCCTCACAACACGCACACTCCCCACTGTGTGGAGGTGAATTAGAAAGAACAGGTAAACCTCTTGGGTTGAGATATGAATAATTTCATAATTAGTACAAAATTTAATAATACAATATACTACTAATAAAACTAAAAATAATAATAGTAGCAATGGTAAGGAGAGGAAGAGAGTTGCAGCACACAAGAGAAACTAGAGATACAAAATACAATTGCACACTGCCCACTGACTGACACCCAGACTGTTCCCAAAACTGATCAGCCCCTTTTTGTGTAACTCCCCTTGTTTATACACTGAGCATGACGTTCTATATTATGGTATACCTCTTGGGTTAGTTCAGGTCAGCTGTCCTTCCTATGCTCTCTCCCCCAGGGTTTTGTGCAGCTCTTCACTTGTCAGAGCATGAGATGTTTAAAAGCCCTTGACTTAAATAGCAGCAGCTGAAACATCAGTGGATTAATTGTTATTAACAATTATTCTATTCTCATACCACATCCAAACCATGTCACTGTACCTGTTACTAAGAAGTAAATGTACTCCTTCCCAGCTGAAACCAGGACAGTTTCTACCCCTTATTCCATCCCATGTGTGTGTTTCCTGACCTTAGATAGATATACACACAGATATAGTCTACGGAACATCCCTCTAAAGGCCTGTTGAGTTCATTGGCAGGCAGGGGTTCATCCACCTCCAGGACAGCCTCATGTGTCATGGTGAATTGGGAAAGCAAATGCCACCACTCTGAATATTGCCTCTTCTTCCAGCTGTATTGACTTATGTTCTACAGTGTGGAATATCCCCATGGTCACTTGGGTCACGTGCTTGTGGTCATGTAGCCCCAGATGCCTCACCAGTGTGGCAGCAGAAAGCAGGCAAGGCCTTGGCTCTGTGTGAGCCCTGCTCAGCAATAACAAAAACTTCTCGACATGATCAGCCCTGTTTTCACTGTAAATCCAAAACATGGCCTCATATAAGCTGCTATGAAGACAATTAATTCTACTGCAATCAAAACCAGAATAGAGGTTAACAAGGGTGAGACTGGCTTTTCCTCTACCATAATTATTCACTGGCCTGGTTTCTAAAAATAATGCTCTTCACCTAAGAGCATTTGTGACAAAAATTGATGCTAGTGCTGGACACTGCAGTTCTAGCCAATGCAGTCTAGAAGATATATTTTAACATTAAAGTCCTGTAATTTTTAATGATCTAGAGCTCATTAAAAAGCAAACCAAACCAAATGAAAAACACCAAACAAACCCCCACCACCATTTTGGCAGTTATGTGGGAAACTAAGAAGAAAGGCAATGTTATTGCAGTAAGTTCTCCTTCCTGAAGAGGGAAGATGTTATTTCTGTGTAGTTGTGCACACTGGAACAGAAGCAGAAAGCTCTGTGAAGTCAGTCTAAAGATGGCAGCCAGGTTGAGTTTGTGCCAATCTGGAGACTGTGTAAACAGACTAAGAAGCAATCAAAGRCCCCAGTTCACATGCTTAATTCATATACTTGGGCATGATTCTATGTTATTATGTGTGTTTAAAAATTATACCTGAACTGTAGTAGGTGGTCTATAAATTGTGAACAATAAATGCAATGCGTGGAGAAGTCAAAATCAAGTAAATGCTAGTTCTGTTGGGGGAAAAGGGAATGTCGCTGGAAGAATTTTTCTGACTTGTCAGCCAAAGTGTTGGGGACAAATTCCCAGAAGTGGTTGGATGGTATTTATGGGGTGAAAAGAAAATAACAAAAAAAAATCTAGAGAAGATTTAATTAATGGGATCCTCATCACATCAGTAAGTGGCAATTTTTATATAAGAGAAAAAGCCTGCTAAAATGAACCAGAGTAATTACCGGACTGTAAAGTTCTCATCATACTCTATATGTTCTTTGTCAAGGGAGATTTAGAAGAAATTTTCCATTAATTTATTTTTGTTTGATTTAAGAAGCTGTTTGATGACTGCTTGGTGGTACAAGGGTGTCTGGGTGCAGTAATTTTCAGACATTATATATTGGCAGAGAAGAATGCCAGTTGTTCTGCTGACATTATGTTTGGGTTTTATGGTTGTAACTACCTTCTAAGAAATACATCAATTTTCCTCTAAAGAATCTGAGCTGAAGATCACCACTATTGTAATCTCAATAATAATGGAATACTCTGGATGAAAGCTTCCTGTGTTTAGCCGGGATGAGACACTGAATTGACATTTCTGTATTTTCACAAAAGAAACGGGAACTTTTGTTCTGTAGTAACCAGAGACTGCGGACAGTGACCAGAAAGAGCTATCACGTCAAAACTGCGCCTGTTAATAACTGCCAGAAAAGCCTTTCAGAAGGATGGTTCAAACTCTAGTCCTGGAATCAACATTTTTCAGACAGTTTTGTTCCTAATCCTGAGCTGGATGAGCCTAAAGCATCAATTTCATTTACCTCAGACTAATGTTTTCGTACCTGACTTCTCAGTACAAAGGTGCCCACGTGACAGCCCTCCCTTGGTGATAATTCTTCTGATAATTCCTGAAGGAAGGGAAGGTGTGAGTATGCAGAACCCAGCTTAGTCTTTTCTCCTGAATGAAATTCTGGCACAACACTGCAAAACAACATCCACAGTGAGTACTGAGGGACCTGTGAGATACCGTCAACTGTGTTGTATCCCAGCCTGCATATACAAAATGCCTTTGCTTTTTATTTCTCAATTACTATCTACCATCAAAAGAAGCCTTCAGGTTAACAAAGGAATTAATATATCAGGTGAAACGTGTATCATTACACTTAAAAACCGTATTAAAAACCCCTTGAAAGATATATAGTACAAACTGTAACATTTCATCTGTTTATAAAACTTTTCATTGCTGTTAGGTCAATGCAACTAAGGGTCACTTTTCACTGAGGGCAGAGAACAATAAAATATCTAAATAAACACTTCCTGCCTTACAGTTGCAAATCTATTCCTTATTATCCTTGGCAAGTGCCTCTTAAAAGACGAAGATTGTTGAAGGAAAATGTGATATCCATGAAACAAGACTACCTTTAAACAGTTAGCTGTTTTACATTAATTTGGTTCGATTCTAAAACCTGTGGAGACCATTCTCAGACAGGGACAAGTTTTCTAAGTAGGGTAAAATGGCACCTAACTGAAGAATGGAGTTACTGAAAAAGAAAAATCTAGAGTGCTCCTTCCAGGTCTAATGTCTATAAATAATTTCAGTAGAGAATGTTTACATAGCACTCTGAACATATAAAGAGCTTTTCAAGCAGCATTGTTATTTAGCATATACAGTAGAATAGCAGAGTTTTCAAGGAGGATATATTTGAAATTTAACAACTTCAAAAATATTTAAAAGAAGAAGAGGATACCATGCTAAGTTTCTCAAAAGGAAAAAATGACAATCATAACTTTCTTAAGGAAAAATCAGCTATTGAATCTAGGGGAATTCCAAATATTTTAAAAAATTATTAATCTAGAAATGAGCAATGCAGTTTTGAAAATATAGGGAATGTATGGGCCTCTTCTCCATAAAAGATTTTCAAATACTAAATTGCTTTTCCTCAGTGAGACTTTAGATATTCTGTGCTGTGTAGAAACCAGTACTCATCACCTGCTGCAGGAGAATTTCAATAGGTAGAATATTACTATTGGAGGGATGGTATGGGTAAATATTTATATTTCATTCATCACAATGGAATTCATCATGAGCTGGGTTTCATTTCTAATTATTAGCCTTCCCTAACATTTAAGCTACTTTTCTTTTGAGCAGTTAAGTATCCTATAGATGCAAATGTTAATGCAAGCACTGTTTCAAACTCCTACTTTTCTCAAAATAACCCCAAAACACACACACAAAAAAAAAGTGTGATGTTGCTAAAAGTCCAAAGCCTTTTGATAACAGACAGAGCATTTTGTTTGTTTGCTGATCCAATATGATACCATTATCCTTTGTTTCAATACTTCTGACCATCTTACAATCAATCTTCAATTTGAAAAGTGACCCTGTCTTATGAAGTAGTGAAAAAAAAAGGAGGGAAAAAAATTGGGTCTCTTCAAAAAAATAGTAGTATGTTTAACTACCTATCCTCTTGRGCAAATTCTGATGATGCCTTATGCTTAATACCAGTTCTCCTTGAAGCTTCAGCTGGGTGTAATAATCCTTACTTTCTCCCCAAACATGCCCACTGATACAAGTTATAGGTGGCATTAAACATCTGCTTCCACTCAATTCCAAACTTACTTCAGTGTCTCAGGGGTAGAAATAGAGCTGAATTATGGCTGAGGTGTTTTTACAAGTGCAGTAGAAGTGACAGGTCACAAGAAAGCCTTCCAGTGGTAGAGCTTTTCTTCTGGATCAGTTTGTTCAGGCTTCTTTAGCTGTGTGTAAAGAATCTGTGAAAGCAGAATAAACGGCACTTTACAAGTATTAAGCAAATACTTACTGATTAATGTACAAAAGATGTCTAGGACTTAGGAATCTGTCAGGCTAACCCTACATGTACTCACCTCCTCTGACACAACACCTGAGAATCTTTGCTGCCCAGAGAACCCCAGCCAAATGGGAAAGGGATGACCTCTGTAGCAGCTGTAAGTTAGCTCTTCCCTGTTGCTGAGATGTAATTTTCAACCAGCTCACCAGCACAGCTTGATAACTCAATGTGATGGCCCAAAAACCCAACCCCAGCCAGATTCACAGCGTTTTTTCCCCATAGATATTCTACATTCCCATGGAGAAGTCTCTTTTTTGGCTCCCTGATTTGACAACATAATTCATTGATTTCCTATCTTTCTGTGAACTTTCTGAGAAATCTTCCTCAGTAGTTTGAGGTCTTGGATCTGTGCAGTGTCAGAGCTGAACCTGTGGTCCTTGGTTCACAGGTAGCAGGAATAAAGCAGAGTGATGGATATTCCAGTTATTACAGAGAGAGAGGTCTACACCAGGGTGTTTCCTGTACATGAGAGCTAAACAAAGGTCTGAGTCTCCCAGTGGCAATGTTAAGTGAAGAGAAAGAAAATGTAGATATTAATAGGTAAGTGTTACTGGACAGGAGAGAATGATTGAAGAGCTTTAGGAAAAAGGAAAATGTATCATGTGTGGTATAACAGAGAGATTATTACCTGTTATTCAGCCCTAGGAGATAATTCTCCTCTCTTTTCTTCATTCTGCAGGGGCTCTCACACCAGCCTTTCCTCAGAGCAGTTTTCTGTTCAGGTCTCAGCAAAATTCCTTCATGTTTTTAGGAACTCTCAAAAGACATCTGAGCCCACAATTAAGTGATTTGAACATAAGTAATATGAAGAGATTCTAGGTTTCATCTGACTCAGCTCTTGCTTGTAGGTTAGTGAAAGTTCTGCATTCATAATTTCTGATAGATGATATCTGGACTGATGGTGACATTTCCAGTAGTCATTTGGCTTTTTTGAAAATTTGAATTTTTAAAATCCATGATAAATTTAAAACATTATTTATACAGGAAGCAGAGTTATAATTACTCTCCCTGATGCCTGCAGTCCCTTTCTACAATTTCTACATTTCTACTACTGTCTTACCCTGATCACAGGGTACCAGTTTACTGTRTTAATAAATTAAACTATTAAATGTTTGTTATATCCTTTGAATAAAATTCTTGTAAAAAGCAGGAAGCCATATGAAATTCAGCAAATATTTAAGCCTTTGGTTGAATACCTAAGTTTTATCAGGCCCTTCAACRTGAGCAAATTGAAATCTGTGCAGGTGAATTTAAGACTTCGCTAGAAGCAGCAGTGGCTCAGAGAGCACAGACTTGGTAAGTATCTGATGGCAGAGTACATGGATAGAAAAATCTAGTGCATACCATTTTCTGTTCTCTGTCTGTTTCCTTATATTTATTTTCTGGCTTTTCCTCTGTCCTCTTTTCTTGCTCAACAAACATGTTGCAGTAGTCAGAAGGACCTGTGGGACCACTTGTGTGTTTCACTTCAAATCCCCTTTACAGCATTCTCTCTGAAGAGAAGAATTCTAATGGGAACTAAATATTATTCATCTGAAGATAACTTTGTGATCATTTCTTCTTAGTTCTGAACCAGACCAAATATTAGTTCTAGTCAATCTTCAGGGAACTTCTTAAYACAGCAAAATGGTGGTTACTGTTTATGCAATTTCCAGTCTTGCTKATTTTATTTTGACAATTGATTGTCTCATTTCAGCATATTTTTTTTTAGACTTCACTAGGTCTTACAGACACTTCTATTATATAAAATGAAGCATTTATTGTCATTTGTCTGAAGGATTTAATTTCTGTATGATTTTTTTTATCTTTATTGTATAGTAGAGCATGTAGGATCATTCAATGTAAATTTGCATTCTAACATGGCATATCCATTCTCAGAGACAAATGCAGCAATTTACCAGTTAYCTTAATATTCAGAGCTTTATTAATATTATACGTCTTTACTTTTTCATCAAATACTTGAAAAAAAGAAGATGAAAACAAGTCATCAAAATGAAGTATTATAAAGCAGTACTGGGCAGTTAGTGGAATTAACTCATCATCAAATCAGTCACAGGAGGAAGAATGGTGAAGTGCCCCATTTCTGGGCTGATACTTAAGGATCAATCATTAAACAGTACATATATTCCAGAAGTTTACTTGAAGGACTCAAGAAGGTGCAGAAAAATAGCCAAAGGACCTTGCAGAGAGCTGTAAACACTGAACACCATTTCAGGCATTTTTATTGCAGCCCTGGAGGAATTGTGCGTGTACAATTTTTGTATTAGCCAATGCTTTTCCCACTTGAATTTAAAGAAGTCCTGACAGTTGTTCAAAATAAATTATTACATTGTTGTTTGGAAGCTATAAATGCTCAATTCTAGTTAAAGCATCGGCATTGCCAAGCTTTGTGCTGCTTCTCTTCCCCAGCTTCATGAAATGACACTGGCATTCCTATGCACTTACAGCAGCTCCACTTGCAGCCTGCCTCCAGAGGCAGTGCACTAAGCTTCACATCACACTTAAAAGTGTGACAAACTCAGAAGCAGGGCTCACCTGAAAGCAAAGGGCTCAGCCCCCTGGTGAGCTGGAAAGGGAGTTCAGGGTTGTTATGAGTAGGAAGCAAAAGAAAGGCACAGAGTTAGACTTGGATCACACACTGTCTTTGTGAGCTGAGATCTCCACTGGAGAGCAAGCCCTGTGTGTTCTGTACTGAGGTTTAACTTTATCTGTGTCATGTAACACTGGCAATTCCATTACATACAGACACTTTTACTCAAGTGTCTGTATGTAATGGAATAATTCCTGCTGTTGAAGAGAGGATGATTCTATGCCAAATGACCCAAAGTGTGTGACTGGCACTGGGAAACAGTTGTTATTCTCTCAAGTGTTACTTGGGCAATCACAGCTCTTCATCTGCTAGCTTCTGCTTAATATAGTGACATGGGCTTATATTGGGTTACTGACAAAGAAAAAACTAAATGCAGGATATCTGAAATTGTATTTTAATGCTCTTGACACAGTAAGGTGATCCTTTTTCAGAATGACTTGAAAAACTGTATCTGAATAAGGAGAAACAAGAACAGATTGCTACATCCTCATCTTTATATGCATTGCTACAAAGGACTTGACATCCCATATGATTTTCTTCAACTTGTGTTCTGTTCTGTTTTTTCCAAGAATTATGCTACTCACTTGGTTTGTTATCTYGATTGTTATTTTAAGAAGAAAGCAAATCATCACTCTTCTAAGTGTCTTCCTTTGCCTCTGTGCCAACTTTTTCAGTTTAGTTCCTCTCCTTTGTAACACTTGATATCCAGAAAATCTGATCTTGGCTTATCCACTTTCCCAGGTGATTCCCAGGTTGCTTTGTTAAAGCTTTACTGCTTTTAGAGTTTTAGTTTTCCATTTCCTTTTTACCGTTTTGGTTTCCAGTTTAATTCTTGTTTTAAGTCTGTAACTAACTTAAAAGCATCCCGTTTTTTTTTATTTGGTTAATATCTACCCACAAGTCACTGTTTTCATGAATTTTAATTTATAATTTGTGTTGTGCTATGCCTTACATTTTTTATGCTGTTAATATGAATGATCACAATAGATGCTATAAGGTCAGTAATGTTGATTACTATCCATTAAATTACTCACATCTGAAATAATTGTTCTCTTCTCCACTGTTCAGTTCTAGGGGAGGTTTATTTAGTCACCTGGTATTTTCTGATATTTCTGTCTTCATGAATATTAAAAATCCCCTCAGACAATAGTTTCAATCTTACCTTTAATGCCTATTATATAAGACATTTCAGTATGCCACTACTGCAATATTTGAGCTATAAGACATTTCTGAGGGAGACATAAATGTTTGGCTTCAAGAGCTCTTGGCTTTGGCAGTGAAGTTTTCACTGCAAACCTGAATTCACACACTGCTTAGTTCTTTCTCTGCAGCAGTGTGTCTGTGAAGCTGCYCTATGAAAGATGTAATATATGATTTCCTCCTGGTTTTTGCAGAGCTAGAAGCTTTTAGGTTACTCACTATCTTGCCCTATATATTTCTGTATGAGAAAAAGGGACTTGCTACAGATATCCTCAGGTTCTTTGATGATGAACTCAACAATAGTTTATAGGCTAAACTCCGTATTATAACAGCAGAAAAAAATTTTTTAAGTAATTTTTCTCTTGCAAGTTTTAAAGCATGAATATTGAGATGTTTGTGATTTAAACTTTTTTTTCTGTGTATTTTATCAGCTATAGAGTTGATGGGTAAGGTATAGATGTATAGTTTTGTAATAGTATATGTATTTCTATTAAGACTTAAAAATAATGAGTCCCTCTACAGAATAAGGCATGATATCTTCCAGTTTCCCAACATTTACTAATCTTTCCTAGTGGTTTAAGTGAAGGTCTGAGACCTGCAGTCAGTGTGAGTCACAGAACCTATGAACTGCACACTTTGTGTACCACACCAAGAGGAAGTGGGTGTAGGRCTAGACAAGAAATTTTGTGTCATCTTTACAGTCCTTGGAAACTGCAGGCAACAGTGGAACTGCACAAAACAAATATTAGTAGTTCTTTCTTATAAGTACTTTTTTTTCCACAGTTGTTCTAGCTCAAAGGCTTTTTTTCAGAAYATAAATTTCTTAATGGCTAGAAACTTTCCTCTAATATCTACCTTAAATTTATTCATAGATTATTTATACTCATTTATTCTTTTGCCAAAATCATCCTTAAACTTTWATAGCTCTTTGCTTTCCCTGGTGCTTATTCACTTGAACAGATGCTAGTGAACAATAAACACCCCTCTTYTCTTTCTGGATTAAACAGGCCAATAATTTTTAGTATCCTAAATCAAGGTCTCCAGTCACCTGTTTCTCCATGTAGAGTTTTTCTGCAGGTGTTATTTTCCAAATTGATCTTTCTTAAATGGCAGATCAGGTTGATTATGAACAAACAGTAATTTCAGAGACTCTGACTTGCAGTACACGTGGGTATTTGTTTAAATTAAAGACTGAAAGCTGCCATCTTCAGTGGCAATGGTACAGGATTAAAATAAACCAGTTCTCAAATGTTTTGAGACAAGGGGATCGCTGTTTTAAAAGGTAGGCTAGAAGATAGAAGATAATGTCTGYTCAGTCCCTGAAATCATCTCCATTTACTTAGTTTTAATAATAGACATTTGGCAAAGTTTTTGAGGCAACACTGAATTTCCTGGTTACATGGCTTTGCACTGCAGTCGTGCAGGTTTTTCTGCATGCAATTCTCTAACACAATAATAAATAGCACCACATTTGTTAAAGAAGTAAGCTCCGAAAATGCATGTATTACTTTGCAGCTGAAATACAATTTTAAAACAACCAGCCTATTTTTTGTAKCTGGAAACTAGAGACATCAACAGTTGTTATACAGGAGGAAAAATAAAAATGTTAGCAACTGTTACAGAGGCTTTTCTGTGTGTCCCCTGTCTGCTCATGCTAAAGGCACTTTAGTGTTCAAAAACCTCTGATTACAACCAATTAATTTATTATTTTTTAATTCAGGATTTATACAAATGCAGTTTTCTCCTTTCCAAAAGTGCTGTGGCAGTCTCAGCAATCCATAAATAGAGAGATGGGTGCTAACCCTATACACTATACATTAGTGTGAGATCAGGCAAGCAGTTATCATAATGAAGAAAAGAGAAATCAAAGGGCATAATTTTAGTTAGTTTTGCCAATTTCTGCACAGTTACATAAAATACAGGGGAGAATATACCTTGAAAAGCCAAAATACTCTTCCAGTGCTGCAGCAGAAGGAACAATTTAATAATTTTTGAAACACAGAGAAAGATTTAAATCTCCTAAGTAATTTTTCATAAAAATGTTATCTTACTCTGATCTATTTGAGCAAAACCATTATGCTATGAACTTCTATTTGTATTTTAGACATAGAAGTTGTCAGGTCAGTAAATAAAAAAACCCACGAAAAAGAGTTCTGAGCACAAAAAATGCCAATGTTTTTCTTTTCCAAAACTTGAGACACAGACACCCAAAAGAACATGTAACTGTTCTAGATTGGCATATCTGAAGGAGACAATTTAAATGGAAAATGAGGCTTTTTAATATTTTTTTCCTTTGAGCTTTGATTTCATWTCTTTCTTTCTGTTACTCTATTTTCAAGTAGTGAGTGTGTGTGACAGAAATGGAGTATTTTCCAGCAATGCTTTTCTGTAGTTACATCACTGACACTTCCTATTCCTTGAAAATTGAGGTTATCTGAAGACTTTTCTTTTGAATCAAAGACTTTCTAGTTTGGAAGGGTGGAAAATCAAGTTATTTAATCTTTTCTCACATATGCAAATTTAATGCAAATTTTTAAATAAGAACCCGACAAATTTCACTGTAAAATCCAACCCTGTACRTGATATTGCTATTTTTCATCTTATTTCTCTCTCAAAACCCAAGATGCACAGTCATTTTGAAATTCTTGTTACAAATTTTATTGCTAACCCTGTCTGGCTGTTACCAAAATTTGAACATATGGGCTGTCATATCAMTAGATTTCATCCTTCGGAAATAAATTTGTGCAGCTGTATACTTATTAACTTTGCTTTTCTTTTTTTAAGAGGCAAGAGCCAGATGAGTCGTGAAGGCTCAGGGGAATGTAGAACTAAAGACAGAGATATGCCCTTAAAGCACTTAGAAGAAGTATTAATTATGTTATGGCTTTTTAGAAGCTTGGTGTGTCAAATACACCCACCAGAGATCTCGCTGTGACAAAATCAATASAGTTCATGAATAGTCTCCCTTTATTTTCATTTTACATATGGAATGACTAGACCCTCAGGCAGATAAACACTAAATCAGTACAGTTAATTTGCTATAATTGAAACTCTTGACCTTAAAAGATGAAGGAAAACCAGGGAATTTTCAAGTCTTGCTGCTAGTTCTCAAAGCTGTGAAACCAAAAGAAAACATGGTGCATTGTTATGAACTGTCTCTTCCATATGAAGATTTTTTTTTTGCAGTTACTAAATATTCCCTATGGTGTACATATATGAGTGCTTGTAATTAGTATTTTCAGTAATWTACAGSAAGAAMTAAAATTRGTAACARTAATTCAAATAAATTTTAAACATTGAGGTCAACCTAGAGTAGAAAAGGAAAGACTACGTGAAAGACCCCAGTTGGCAGTACCATGAGGAAAACTACATCTCATTAGCAATTAAAAATTCAATATGTTGAGACAGACAACAGAAGAAGCTTTGTGGAATAAAAACTTGCTGAAAAAAAATAACTGAGCTTACAGTTGAGTGGTAATACTGGGTGCTGAAGAAGTGACCCAAATCCAACTTCAGTTTCCACCTTACCAGGAGAGACAAGTCAAGAGGAGACAGAGGAGATCTTTTAAGCCTTCACTTGATTCTGCTCCCTGGAGGTAGGAACAGCAGCCAGCTGAGTTGTCTGGGTACCACTTGCTGCTCTTACACCAATTCCTCATCTTTTCCTGGGAAAGGACAGCCAGCTAGATGGAGTGTCACACTGGCCTGAATCTCATTTCTGTTCTGTCCATGGGCTCTCAGACTGTATGCAGAAACTAAATGCAAGATCTACAAGATATCCATTTACAGCAGATAGCTCAAAAGTCTCACAGAAGGAAACTATAAAACTGCAGAACTAAACGTAGCAAAAATACATTAATCCAGAGGGTTTGAGGGCTAACTGATTACAAGAAGATTTTGTGATACTGGTGAATGTAATTTCTCTGTTTGAATTAAAATCTAATTATATATCTCTTTTCTCAACCTCAAAAGCAACTAGGTATACTTTTAAGGTAATAAATAGGGGATTTGGTAAAATTCTACATAGAATTTTTAAACTGTGTGTGATATGTGAAATGAAAATACTTCCCAGACGTTGTAATGGCCTCCTATAATGAAATATAGATTAAATATTTGTATTTACAACTTTAGGATAAAAGCCACAAAAATAATAAAATTTTGTTCAAATCATTGTAAAGAAAAGGTCCTTAATTATAAACATGTTCTTTCCCTAAAATCCAATATTTGGGGCCAGACTTAATGTAAACATTTATTCATCTGGCAATAAAGACTAGTTGTTACTAATATTTGTTTCTGTGAAAATTTGTAGATGATAATTGCTATTTTTACTATGTTCCATGTAATTAAGATTGGTATTATGACCCTTCTATGCATTTTACTCAGACCATAGTAGTGGAAAGACATGTTGAAAGGACAAATCTATCTGGACTTTTAAGAGATTTTTTATGAACAAACCCATTGTCAAAATGCAACTTTGCTGTCACCAGGATTTAATATTATCTCCTCAATTTCATCCTAAAACAAGTAATCCAGAGAAAGGTGGAAATGGTTTTGACAGTGAATGACAAAATCTTGCATGCAAACCCAGGAAACTGAAATTGTTTATTAGCTCATAGAAGTTCATACCAAATCCATACATTCTCAAGATTTTCATTTGTAGTTTTAATTATATATAYGTGTGCATATATGTACATACAATGACAATAATTAAAAAATAATTTTAACCTACAGATTCACCTTCATTTCACCCAAGAAATGTGTTGATTTGCTGAGCCTAGAATCAGGATTTATTAARGAAAGTACCATGTAGAAAAGAGCTTCAAACCTGTGGAGTGGCAGCAAGCTGGCTATGTGAAACCTGGCTCTCAAAAATAACAAGAGCTTTTCTCAGGAGAACACAATTGTTTGGAGAAAAGCCTCTACAGACATCAGAATGAAACTGTTGTCATGACCCAGATGGAAGCTGGTAGCCTGCATATCTGAGCAAGCAGCAGCAGCMCAGCAGCCCGTGTACCAGCTCACATTTTTGGGACCTGAACAGAACACCAGTCCAGCCTCTCGAAAGTACAGAGTAAAAAGAAAGAAAATCTGCACCAGCTGTCCAGTTGCTGCCATACACATCTCATGGGGAGAATGTGCAAACTCAAAGTGGTTTGTGGGGAGGGAAGATACAATTTGGCTCTTGGATTTGGATGCTTATGATCTCTTCAACCAGATACCAAAAGCTTTTGAATATAATGGGTGGTTTTTTTCCATGTTTGCCCAATCTGCTACTGGAAGGAAACTCCAGTTCTGTGACAAAAGAGACATATGGCCATCTGCACAGCTAGGCTGATGGGATTGATTTTTTTCAAACAGAAAGGATACAAAATCAAAACAGGCAGTTTAACCAGGACTTAACAGAGAAAATATTTGAGAGCTTACCTAATTATCACAGCTAATGATCTCTTATGGTATTTGATATGGCAGGGTTCCCTCTGGGGAACAAATGATGAATGGTTGAATTACAAACCCCAACCTAAGAAGAGTATAAATATACCAGGCTATGTTCTTTCATCATTAGATGATATATCTTGTTAAATAACCTGGCATTACTTATGAGACAMTGAGGAATTTAATAAGTTGGGTTGGTGAAGACTAAAGCATAACCATACCCTAAATTCAGCCATGTCCTACTTCTAATTTCTTGTCTACTTACTGGAAACTAAACCTACAGGAATTTGTCTATGGTAAAAGCAGACAAAGAGATGTTAAGTGTTCTATGGTATATCAAATGGAAATTTAGACAGACTGTCTTGGGATATAAAATTTATATTAAATATTTGTGTGACCACTTCAAAGTATAGTAAATATAATGATCCACCAAACAACTTGTGAGTTATAGCAGCAGCTGTAAGAGTAAAGAAAAACAAGAGAACATGGCAGTTTACTATAAGAAATACTGCATGTGATATAATTGAATTAAATAACCATGAACAGTATAACAAATCTTCCTACCTGTACTTAAAATTCCACTTATTTAGACAGCAGATAAGTCTGTGTAGTAGAGATCTCAATGTACCTTTCCTCTACTTATCCCACTCACAACACGAGTCTTTGCTTTTTTTTTTTTTGGAAATGAAATGGCTCTGCTGTACTGAAGACACACAAAGCAACTTATTAGCTCCCATATCTAATTTTTCATAGTCCAACCCAATGCTGAATGCTATAACTTTTGCAGCTGCCAAGAGATATAATCATTCCCAGCTGTGGTGCCAGGTAAGTTCTATCCTTCCCTCTCTGGCAGTTCTGTGGGTTACCTGGCCCTGTCCACCACATGGCCTTGTCTTGGCCCAGATCCACAYCCACTGTGACTTCATTGTTTCTAGCAAATCTCCAATATGAATGTTGATGGCATCTTCCACATACAAAGATATTTCTTCATAAAAAAGAAAATGGTTGTAATAAATGCAAACATCAATCAAATATTTTTTTTGCATTGTTACTCAGATAAAGTTGCTGTCAGACAGGACTAAGCACATCCAACATTTGCTCCCAGAATTAAGATATCCACTAAATCACCAGTATTTACAGTCTGTTTCTTTTCTACAGCCTCCTGTTTTAGTACTGTCATTGATTTCTGGTTTCCTAAGCAGTTAAAGTAGAACTGTGATTCTAGAAGAGAGATTTCCATCTGTTTTTCCTTTTTATCAATAGGTCCATCGTCAATTTCCTCACAACATGATGAGAATCTGAGAAGTTTTATTAGTTTTCGAAATTCTCCGTGATAAAAGTGTGCATGTATAGAAACCTCCTTCTTTGATTTCTGCACTGCATATATATGGATTTTTTTTACCCCAGATTGCTATTTCTCAGTATGCTATCTTTCATTATTCTCTATCGGTTTGAAATGTCCAATTTTCATAACAGAAAAAGAATGTTTCATGTTAATACAATAGCATATCTTGTACATCTTGCCCATCTTCGGTTTAAGCAAGTCTGCTTGTGTCACACAACTGCTCTGCTTACGCAGRTAGGTTTTTGCTGAACAGCAGTGACACCACAGATTTGAATCCCAGACAAGAAGAAGTGTGGGTCCCTTCATAATTAAAGGTGCTTTATTTGTGCCTCACTTTTAAATGAATTGGAATTTCTGATTGAGACAGCAGGTAATTTAGAYAATTTTAAAATGGGCAATACAAATTAGATTTCTTAACCTTTGTTCTTATCTGCTGAAAAATTAAGTGTGTTTGTTCCAAATTCCAAAATTTTCTCAKCTGGTTATTTATTTGTTTACAGTATATGAACAACTGTTCAAGTTATATGAATAACTTATTTCCCTCTCTTATCCTAAATTAGTGATTTTAAGTCCCCTCCCACCCCTTCTTTTTCAATCTTTTCATTAATACTATTTCAAGGGTTTTATTCTGAAGTGTTTTGATAAACACTCTAGACATTCTCATGAATAAACTGTAGTTTGTGACCAGGACTCCATGTTATTTGAAATGGAATCACTTCACATGAAGCTTCTAGACAGAGCGCAGAGAGTGTTCAAAGTGATTCATTGCACTTACTCATTGGCATTACAGGTTACTTCATATAGGCTAGCAGGCTAGCAGGTTTTGTAATCAGAAGTTTCAATTAACAATTTTTTCCCTGTATTTTCTAATGTCTGAATGGTTTCTGTACATCCAGACTAGTCTAGCACGCTTTCTAGGTTTTGGGCTGGTTGGTTGTGTTAAGACTGTTAAGGGCCATTTTATTAACAACCAGTGTTGTCTGCTTTGTTAAATCATTATGAATTTTTTTTCTAGTGAATCAGCAGCAGATATGGAAGTTGGGCAAAGTCTGGCAAAGAGTTTGGATGATKCCAGTCTTATAAACAGGAAAAAGAAAGACTTACAGAGCAAAAAATACACATTTCTCAGAAACAGATTTGCAGAAATTATCACAGAAACAGTCYGCAAACTCCTAGAAGGTCACAAGGAGATTAGTGGCAATTACCTTGGATCTACCAAGAATATAACCTGCTAAGGCAGTCACACTCCCTGTGGTGGCAGTGGCTCAGATCTTGTGGACAGGGATAAAGAGCTATGGGTCCTCGGTAAGGCTATTGATACCATCTTCTGTAACATTCCTAAAAACAAGCAAAGGAAACAGCTGAGATGAAATTGTGTTTGGAAAACTGCATGTAGGTGATTCATGGTTAATGTCAGGGTGGGAGGGAGAGCAGAGGGCAGTCCYTGTTCAAACTCATCCTTGCTCTCCTTTTATTTTCATCGTGAACTGAGAGTAGCCTATTGAATTTGCATGCATGCAGCACAAAGCTGAGGGAGACTGCAAGTATAGAGAAGGGAGGTTTKGAATTTATTGTGATCCTAGCAAGTTGGAGGAATAGTGCAAGATAAACAGTGTGCAATTGAATAASGTATTTGTGAGGTGTATTTATGGAGGAAGGCCTGTGATTCTACTTCTCTGTCTGAATTGAATGTAGGACTGTCCTGGTGCAATGGCATTCAAATAACATTTCTCCAGGTGGGATTATATGCCATATATTTAAAGCAAAAGATCTGATTAGCTGTGTGTGGTCAGGCAGGACCATGTCTGCTTGCTCATCCATTGCATGTCGCTGCCTCAGTGATCACCTACAATATCTGGGAAATAAGTCTTGTGCTCACAGGTCTTAAAATWGAGCCATAATCCAGGAAAGAGTTTGGCAGCAAAGAGTTGAATCTCTTAAGATGACATAAAACTCTTCAAAAATAGTTGAATGTGGAAYTTTAAGTTTTAATATTTGTTTCCARTTCTAAACAATAAAWGTGTCCCTTCTYGAGTTTTCRMGCAGTTGACAAATTCTCTTTTATRTTTTCATTGAGGCTCTGATACTACTTGTTKGTGSTTTCCTTCAARATGCTTTTGCTATTAGCCTCAACAGCAACCAAAAAGCTRTATTAAAAATGGCTGGAGGGAAGAGATTGGTGAGAGGGAGAGAGAAAGATTACAATCTAGTCAGTGTAATAACATTCTGAGTTCAKCTCTGAAAACAGAGAAATTCATTTACCAAACAGCCAAAACTGCACCTTACTGAAATTTTCAACCATATTTTTTTCACTTGCATTTCCTTTAGTTTTTAATGTCTCAGATTTGCAAATTCATACAGATGATTGAATATTAGAGATGCAAGGAAGAAACACTGGAGTTTTTGAAGTCGAGTGGTTGCATAAATGCTTAAACCTGCAAATTCAGAAGCACATGCTTGTGCTTGGAGATCCTAGTTTAACAATTCTTTAGAGGCAGCCATTTTGTAGCTCTTAACTGGAGAATGAGCTGCCTGTTCCCACAACATTTTTAATGTTAAGGCAACCTGACAGAATATCACAAGTACTGGTTTGACTTCAAAGGAGAAAGTATTTTGGGTAGATCTTGGGGCATCTTTTATTTGTTTTTTTTTTTTAATATTTTATCCTTTGCTTTGTCACCTGAAATGTGCTTTCTTAGTCTTGTCGATTTTCCTGCTTTTGTCTTAACTTATTTCTCTCAAAGTAGATCTTACCATCTTGAGCAATAGAAAAGAATGCAAATAGAAAATAGAATAGCAAAGATACCCCAACCATAGGTACCAAAGGTTGGTGGAATTCTTTAAGAGAAAGGATCTAAAAATCTGGTTATAGTACATRCTCATAAAAAGGATCTAACAGTATTTTGTCTCTTACAATGCTCATACTCTGTGTGTATATACAGTGAAAATCTTTCCTTAGGTATTGGAACAGCTCATCTGGGTCATAGGTCCAACACTGGCAATAATTCAGTGTAAATAAAGTGGGTTATTTTGCTGCTGATTTATTCATCTTGTGAGGGTTTTTTTAAGGGTAATTAGCTGTGTTTTAAAACAAGTAGTCACAAGTAGTCACAAGTAGTTGATATCTACCCTCTGTGGCTCAGTGAGTTCTGAGCCTTTTTGACTGGACTGTGCTACATTCAGCAAAATTCTCAGTGGATGCCTTGATAAGATGCCTATTCATTTCTCAGGAGCTGTCTTGTGAAAATTGACAGGTGACCTTCAATGCAATTATGCAGCTTTCTTTGTTCAGTTATGTTGATAGGTAGATATTTAGGCTTCCATTCTTTTCTCCAGTTTTCTGTTGCTTCTTTTTACTTCTTTTTTTTTAATCTTCTCTTCAATGTATATTTTCTGTTGAAGGTATTTCGTGCTTGATGTCCATCATTAGGTTTCATTATTATTTAATAATGTTTCATTTTAAGTGATACAAAAAAGCATGGAACTATTCAGACTACAGATATTTGAACAGTGAATGAGTGATATGAAAACAGCCATCACAGATGCCTAATGTTAATGCTAAAATATTCATATATCTGCGTGTTTGGAAATAAAAAAGCATATTTTTCATAATTTATGATAAGGTGAATTGGTTCATTCTGTACATCACATTAAATTAATTCCTAGTCCTCTATAGACAAAATAAACTAATTGTGGGTTTTTTTCTGATTTAGCTCAAATTATTCAAATCCTCACATAATTTCTTGGATACGGTCAGTAAGTATTGTTATTGGACTMATTTACATTAAAGCCAGCCTGTTGACTTAAATGAGGTTCTTGCTAAAACCTTTTTCCTCTGACGTACTGCAGATGAAAAATCCTATATATCAATACAGGCTGTAATGGAGTCTTAGTCTGAAATTATTCTGTCTCTGGGAGGTAGCAGRTATCTTTTTAAGGCATTGAACACTATGTAAAACTGTCCAGAGACGTAAGTCACCAAAGTCTCCTCTTTAAATCTGTGCAATATACACTAAAGCTTAATCTTGAGCTCAATCTTTAAAGAAAAAATGTCTTTAATGCCTTGAAAAGGCAGAAAATGTAGAAGCAATTCAGCTTTCTCTTATACCACCCTCTTTCCTTGATTATTCTTTCAAGTTTCTATCCAATTATTGAAAAGGAAGCAAAAACATCTTATGTGATTTGGAAAATACTGTTTAATTAAGATGTGTTATTGAGATAGATATGAAGAGCCCTTCACTTAAATCAGATTTATTCCTTCCACCTTGTTAACCTTTATCCTCAGTCACTGACCATTTTGTTACACAGTGGGCCACAGATTTCACATTTACAGCTTTTCTAAAGTGCACTTATCAAGTTCCACTATAAAATCTGACATTCATATCATCTTGGAAGCTTGATAACAAAGTGCTTGCAAATGCCCAGCATGAGGCTGCAAATATAAAAATGTACTCCACAACACTAAAGGGCTGCTGTAAGTGTCCTTTGCTAATTATGAGGAGAACAAAYGGCCTTAGATTAATGTGGCACAAGGAAAGCACTGGAGATTTCTAGACTGAAAAAAAAGAAGCGTTTTGAAAGGCTAGTWATCTAGAGATAATTTTGGAGTACCTTTGGCAGCACTATTTTTAAGCAAAACAGATGAATGGAAATAAAAGGCTGGTTCTGCCATTGTCCACAGAGAAGCATRAGGAGAAAGTGGGTTTTTCAGGAAGATTTAAAATATGAGAACTGYGGTCCTCAGTGAAAATGGTCAGCCCAAAACCCATCAGTTTTTAAAGTGAAATATAAAATATGGTTTTTTTCCCATGTGCATCACTTTACAATTCTTTACACTAGACTTCACAAGCTATATCCATTACTCAAGCAGTCTCTCATAGCAGATTTGTAGTCCTTCACTGTCTGCCCTTATCCTTTCTGTCTGGAATACAGTGGGATCAGATGCATGGTTTGTCACCTTCCTGCTCACCCACTCTTCCACAGCTTTCACCAGTGTGTTAATCAGCACRAATGGAGCCAAGAGCCTCCCAAATTCCACTGGTGACCTCCCTCCATTCAAACAGTGGATTACCTATGCTTGTTTTCTGGCTCCTATCTTTGGAACAGTTACTCTCACATTTCAGTTTTCCCTCTTTCCACATCATTGTTCTTTTAAATCACTGCAGAGTCACTGTAAAAAGCCATCTGATATAGAGGTGTCAAGGTAAGAAAGAAGTAAGGAATTAAGTTTGGAGGAGAGAATCTATCTCAGGTTTCAAGAAGGTAATCCACAAACACATTCCCCCCACTCCTTGCCTGCCACCACTGTTGTCCAAGCCAAATTCATTGTTGGACCTTTCCATAAAATTTACCAAAGAAAAATGACTTGGCCCCAGGGCACTCAGAGATGGGAAAAGTGACAAAATACATGCAKTTGAAAAATAAGCAAAGCACATAATGTTTGCTTTCTGTTGCTGCTTTGGCACTGATCTGTGTCATCTGAGAGTTCTGCACTCTTGACTGTCTTGGGGCACTTCTTCTTTAGCTGGGAAGTAATTGATTTCATAGTGCAGGGCTTTCAAGTCCTCTGCAAAACCTTCTGCTCTACTTTTTTTCCACAGATTCATTTTTATCTATTCCCATGATTTGAAAAGTCAACATGCAGCTTGCTTTTTTTTTGATATCTTCTGCACAGCAAGGACTTTTCATTTTTTTTCTTCCTCTTCTCTCTTATCATTTCCTGCTTTTGCGTCTCTGATTTTTCTACAAGCTATAACCATCCAATTTAGTCTCATCAATTCAGTATTTCTTATAATACACACAGGAATCGAGTGTATACTTGTTAAAAGTGTAACCACAGGACTCTTCTGAGTGCATTAAAGGATGTTCCTCTCCCTCACGGAAGACTGCTTGCAGTTATTTAGGAAGATTTCAATAAAGACTGAATACCACATTCGCTGTTATCTGAGGAAGAAATTGCATTCTAGGAAAAGCCCACAGAGTTCAAAGCTAAGTTCATATTCATTTAATTGAAAATCCAACCCAGTCTTTGTTCTCAAGAACTTTCTTCCTTTAAAGGAAATTAGATGTTTAGGCTTCCAAGAAAACTCATACATATTTTGGCTGTTCTTAAGACACATGAAGAAGTTTCTAAACAGCTTTGCACTTACATTAACCAATTAATTGGACTAAAGAAATGCAATGGCAGTATCTGTTGAAACTGCTATGACATGAACATTCTGCACGTATCAGATGCAAGGGCATCAATCAATGCGAAATGGAAGACAATAAGGTGTTTTGTTATGTTTTCCTCTAAAATGTACACAGTATGTAATTACTCATTTTCTTTAAGCTATGACATSGCAAATTTCTCTATTTTGTCCTATCCAAAGGAAATATTTTARCTTTCAAGAAAAGTTTTTTATTTCCTAAGGCATCCTCTCACTCCTTAAGCAATGCAATTCTGGCCCAGGCAATAAGAGGATGGGGTTAATAATCCAACTTTAAATACCACAGTAGAAAGAGTTGTCCTCATATCTCTACTGAATTAGTTCAGTAGAAATTAAGGTCTCCAGGTTGACCCTCAAAATTCTCATTTTTGGGTCCAGTATAACCCTTCATGATAACAAGCTTGCAAACAGGGGCAGCACACTCAAACTGCTGCTCACCCACTGATGAATTAAATAGAAATGCCCCATTAAATAGAAATGCCCAACTGAAATGCAGAGGTCTTTGGCATCAAGAGAGCTTAACTTATTAAAGGTTTTATAGCTAAGCTCTGTGACCTTCAAATGGATATAGATCTGAATACTAATGGAATAATGAAGTAATGAAGTAACAAGGTTGAGAGCAGGTTTTTGGTTTGATTTTGTTTTGTTTTTTTTTTTCTTCCTTAGAGCAGCCAGAATTTTATCTCTTCTTTCTGGATGATATTTTAGAAATTTAAAGATGGTGTTGTTAAATATACTACTCCCTTGCTTTTTCAGTCTTTAGGTGAAGCTTCTTCCAGATACTCTGTTTAAAAAGTCGGAAATATTAACATCAGGATAATTCTTCACAGAAAGAGTGATTAGACATTGGAATCAGCTTCYCAGGGAGTTGGTGGASTCACCATCCCTAGAGATGTTTAAAGGAAACACTGGATGTGGCACTCAGTGCCATGGTCCAGTTGACAAGGTGGTGKTTGGTCRTAGGTTGGACTCACWGATGTCAAAAKTCTTTTYGAACATAGATGAATTTAARAAATGAAGAATAAAGATATAATAAAAGTGGAATTTATTGATAAAATAGTTCTAGACAATTTCTGTTGCATAAAAGTACTGAAAAAGTAAAAATATTCTGGGTAAACTATGACCAAGCCTCTGTTTATTTTACAACTTTAYGTTATGCTTGGCACTAATAAAGATTAATGTGGAGCCTCCTGTTCTTCATTTGTCTACTCAGATGTTTAGCAATAAATTGGACTAAAAAGTCAAATCTATCCACACGAGCTCTCAGCAAATCTAACATTCTGTAAGACCCAAGACAGGATGGCAAAAAGGTGTCTTTGACACAATCCTTCTTTAAAAGTATGAAAGTGTGCCATCCTAGGGCCAGGTTCAGGTCTTACTGTCCCACTCAGCTGTCACTTGACATGATCTATGAACAGTTTCCTTCTCTGATTTGCTGTCCCTCAAGAATACCTTTGCAGGTTAATGAAAAGTTTATGACATTTATAAAGCCTAAAATCAGAAGCCAGGTAATTCAAAGAGGATGTGAAAGCTGAGTAAAGAAACTTCATTTGCTCATAACTTTCTTGACACATGAAGTTCTCCAGAATGAGAACTATTTCTATATAAAGAGCTTTCCCTCACMGAGGCCTACTCTTACACAAGCAAAAGCGTTTGGCTTGCTTTGAAATTAAACAATGTTCACAGGTTATACTTCCTTCCAGAGGCATTTTTGATTAAAAATAATATATATAAATTCTGCTGTTTATCTTCCTTGTCCTCTGTGTTGCTGTGTGAGAATCCACGCTGTGTTTAAAATTGGTTTGTAATTGATTCTTACAYAGCCACAGGTGTCAACTGGAAACATTGAGAAAATACAAGTTTTCATTTGATATATTTCATTTGATATAAGAATAAGAATATAAGAAACACTGATGAATACACAATTTCATGTTGGAAAAAACATCAGTGATATTGCTGCACATTAGAAAAATGAATTAATTACATTTTAGCATTGAGCTAATTAATAGTCACAATCTAGTCTTATCTTTTGACCATGACACATATCTTTTGACATAGATGCACATGTGGCTTCTAGCAACTACAGAGTCTCAAGAACACAATTTTTAAAGTTCTTACATCCTTTGATCTGGTAAGAGGAAAAAACCCACCAACTTTCTCTTTTCTGTTTTTCAACTGTCAAGGGAAGAACAGACATTTTAAGCCACCACTGCAAAAAGTTTTCAGTTCCAGGTGTGTAAGGACAAGCCTGGTGAGGGCTGTTACGGAACTGGAAAGAAATATTTGGGGACATTGTGGTCTGGTTCTTTTGGGGAAGAACAGAGGCATGCCAATGGCATGTGGTCCCTTGGGACAGCTTCTTCCTCTGCCCCAACAATGCTCAGGCAAAATTTCATTTTCAGTCTGCCTTACTAAGGTCTATGGAAAACATCTTGGAAGAAGACTTTTAAGCTACTAAAATGCAATGCACTCACATTTGAGTTTTACAACAGAGCAAACATGTCGGTAGGGACTGGCCAAGATTTGTATCCTTGTTTGGTGATAGCCCAGGTTTGCTGCTGATGTCATGAAACCATTGACTTGATGACAACATGATAGTCAGATTGACTGTATTCATCATATAAACTTAAATAAGATGATCCTTTTCATTTGAAAGTCTAATTCCTTAATTTGCAGTCATCATAATTTCCATGTGAAAGCTTGACTAGGCTGTTGCTCCCAATGACTTTCTGAAATGAGTGTACAGTTCACCAGAGGTTTAAAATGAGCAATACTTGAACAACCAATATTGATTTTAAGACACATGATTAAATTTCCCTGGATCACAAAAAAAAAGAATAAAAGTAATCATAAATAGATATCCCAGGTATAAACATTTTRCAATAATTTCTAATCTCTCCCATGTACAAAAAAAAGTTGTTTAACAAAAAATCAAGTATGTGAGAAAATGGATTATTWCTACTAAAATATCTGAGTTCCTAAAAATAATTTTTTAATAGAAGATAGTTAGCCTAAACCTTTTTTCTTGAAGTTTTTTTATATTTTGAACAGTAAATTTTGGATATGCTTGMAATGGGGAAAGGAAGTAATAAAAGTTTAGGAATATTTCAATACTTCTAATAAATTTGGAGGAAATCTCTTATTCTCAAAAAAACCCAAARAAMCCCAKCTGTTACATTAAATGAGAAAATTCAGAAATACTGCAATCAATGGTTACTTGTAATTCACTGTTTCAYTCATTCATGTGAGCTGGTTTTATTACCAGAAGCTTCAAATTAGGCATGTATTTGAGTGCAACCCAAGCTATTACAGTGCAAAATAAAAATCTTAATCATCAGTTTAATCTTTAACTTGTAAATAATATAATCTTTTATCTTCTAAATATTCAGGCTATGTTAGTTTTAAGATGAATTTAAAAACTGCTGGTTGCTGAAGGTTACCTTTTTTAATTGACTGCTGAGTGATTGGCTTGGCTTCTCACTAGCTGCAAGAACTTTCCATGATCCCTGATCACCATGTAGAGTGAGTTAATGTGTACCACTGTGGCAGCACATCTGAGATAAACGTTTGCATGATACAAAAGGTCCATGATCTGTTCTGCATTATCTGATGAAATGCAGAAGGCTTTGAAAATGAAGGTGTGTAACACATTTTAAAATAACTACAAATGAAAAAGGTGAAAATCCATTGCGAACATCAAGCAAAAAAAAAAAAAAATCCCCAAAATTCTCCATATAGTCTGTTCCCATTTCCTACAAAAGATGTATCAAAACCCAGAAGATAATCAGAAATGWTTCAAATTCCCCAAACCAGATCTTGATTACCTTTTGAGGAACTGGAGCAAAATGCACAGATAACTACTTTCATTGCATTTTACTTGTTTAACTTATTCTAAAACATTTGCATAGTACAACRAATTTACAGGGTACATCAGAAACATACAGATAAAACATRTTTCCCTCCCAGACCTAATTACACTGTATGATTAGAGATCAAATATTTTACTGTTTGCAGTCAGAGCACTCACTCTTATGTAAATAGAGGCCGCTTACAAGTTGGTGTCCTGATTTTGCAGGACTCCAGAAGACCAAGGGACTGCTCACATGAACTGAAAGAGCAACTCCCAGGAGCTGTCCCCAAAATGCTGCCTGTCATCTCTCTAACACTCTAATTGCGTTAAAGATATTAGAGTGGAAAGAAAGTGAAGTGATCCATTTAGGATCCAGGAAACTGAACTTCCTGYCTTCTGAAGAAACTCACCAAGAAAGAAATTTTTTATCATTACTAATTTTTTTTTTCTCAGAAAGAGAATCTGGCACATGTTGAAGCTCTTCCTTTAAGCCAAGGTTCTGTGGTCATTATCTAAATTTGCTTTATGCCATTTGCTGGTTTTATTGATGTGTGGTCCAGGAAAATTACTCAACAGTCAAAAAAAAAAAAAAAAACCAAACCAGGAATGGTAGCCTGTCATTGCACAATCTTTTTGATCATTAAAAGTATATATACAAATATAGATTTGTCATTAGGTTTCACATCATACAGGTCCAGAATGCAAGCATTTTAGAAAGGAAACTTTTTTAAGGAAGGATAGTATAATTATTAGACATAAGATAATAAAATATAAAATTTTCTTGAGATTCCCTTCTAGGAAAGCAAATAACTGATTAGCAGCATCATTGCTTCAACACAATAACTCTAAATATTTAACCAAGTTCAAACAGAAACAATATCTCAGCTGAAACCTGGCGTGGCCTTTACAGCTTTCAGTCTGACCTCTATTTAACACTGAACATTTTAATGTTATTTTAAAATATTTATTATTAGCTATTTCTCTCTGCTTGCTGCCTAGTACTTGTAAAACTGTACTGGTAACCAGCTGGAGGATTCCAGGGTAGTGAGAAGTAAACAGTGTGATTTGATGATCTTTTCAATGAAGTCTTATTGAATTAARCATTCTTTCATAAAAGGAAGAAGCATTGTAAAGTTTACATTTAGCAGGCAACRGTTGTTAAGGATTGGAGTCTTGTTTGAACCCCAAGTTAAAACCAAAATAAAATACAAATTTTTTAATGGTACAAATAATTGGCCACAGAGCCAAATGAGAACATGGATTCTGTAACTATTCACTCATGGATTGCTTTCTGAAAGATAAATTTCATCCAGACAAGAATCATTTCTATGCCAAATCCAATTTCTTGAATGGAATATAGGAGTATATGTGTCAAATATAAGGACTGCTGAAACAGAAAGATTCTGGTAATATGACAGGTAYTTCCAAGTCCAAACTTCATGGATTTGAAAAATGAATGTATCTTTAAAAATTTTTCTTATGTTCTCTTCAAGTYAGTGTTTGGTTTTGGTTTTTTTTCATGACAGCTACATCATTAGCCTTTCACAAAAAGAGAATTGCCAGTAGAATAAATCTTGAAAATAGGTATAAATTTTGTTCACATCTTTGAAGATAAAACTATTTACCCAGCAGTTATTTTTAGGCTTTGCTCTGTGTTCCTGTTACATACTTGTAACTTCAAAGGAAATGTAACATTGTTGCATAACTTGGTTCAGCTATTCAAATGATTTATACTTATATGTATTAATAAAATCTCTTTTGAGACTTCCTAGAGGTGTTTGTCAGATTTGTCTACCATACCTGCCATCAAGGTCTCACTCATCTCTATACCTTATTTGTAATTCTTTGTAAAATTGCCTAATTTTTCAATGTCATATTATTTCTGCTAWAATTCTTTTAGGCTGAAATTCATCCTTTTTCAAAAGTTCTTTCAAGGCTTGCGTACCWCTGAAATACCACCTGAGCATTCAAAATAATGCTTTGTGCCAATCAGAGATGAAGTAGGATTGCAATTTTTTAGGATACTTGTCTATTCTTTGYAACTACTCATGGGTAGCCAATTGAGATTACGGGAAAAAATGTGTCTTGTTTATTAAACTCTATCTCCACTATCAGAAATTATCTTTGTTATTGTCAAATTTATATATAGAGTCAACTGCTTGTATAAGACTGATATTAATGGAACTGCCTGGAGAGTTGATTTGTTAAAATAAAAGCCTTTGGGGCTGGAAAAGCCCAGCCTATTCTGGGTAATGATGTAAGTAATGTGATTATGTAGACATTTCAGTAGAAGTTAAAAACTTAAAAGTGACTTAATTTTTTTCTTTTTTACTAATACACTGTATTTGATATTTGGTCATGGTTCTGTTTATTTTTTAAATTTACTTCATTATTATTATTATTATTATTATTATTATTATTATTATTATACTTAAGTATTTGGACAAAAGGAAAGCAAATAATTTTTAAAAAGAATATATTGCATTGAAGCATAATTGCTCTTATTCCAAAGTCCACCCCTCCCTATTTTCCCTCCCCATTTATTGAGGAATCCTTGTTAAAAAGTGGGGTGTTTAGTAGTTCAGTATTCCTAGGCAGCAGATTTTGTCTGTGCAGAGRACTAGTGGTTCCCTTTAAGTACCATTTCTTCCACATGTTGAGTTAAAAAATGGACRCCTGTGTTTTAGTTCYTTTTTTAAAATAGRTGAACTTGAYCAATCTTCTGGGTATTTCCAGMGTAAGTTTATASAAAGCATTTTACCTTTYTGCAAATGCAACCTTAGAATTAATATGTTATGTATGCAGATGTGTTGAAGTGTTTAATATATTAGASAAAACAACAACATTCACCTATGCATTTACCTATTAGAATAAGTTTGCTACGTTGTTAAAGTGGAATAAATACTTACATACATTAAGTAATTATCATTGAAAACTCATAGAGGATTGTTCAGCTGCTTGGAATACTCATTGAATATGCTGTTTTATTGACTCATCCCTCTTCTTGGCTTAGTTTGCTACTTAGTCTTTTTAGAAAAAAGGTAAGCTAAAGAAAGGCAACTAAATAAGTAGTAGTGATAGTTCACAAGTAACCTAAAACTTYACTTAGCCTAAAACAGAACAAGGAGTTCTCACTGTCTAACTAAACTAYCACGAGACCATTGTGAGGACAGAARTTTATCAGGATTCTGGAATTTCAACTGATTGTCAGAACCTAAATAGTATTAGCTAGATGTGTCAATGATTGCAATTTCTGTAAAACTACAGAATTGGGGAAACAGATGTCAGGAAAGTATTTTTTCCCTAGTTCCCCCCAATATAAATGAGTTAAATTTCATGATTCTGAGTAGTTATTCTAAAACACTTTCTGAATTGTCAAGATCAGTTTTTTTTTTTTTCTTTAGAGCATGATCATTTTCTTATTCTCCATATATGAATTCTTGCAAACAGGAAAACATGTCTCTAGCCATGATGGAACCTAAGAAATAGGTGCAGAATGAAACAGGAATTTTTTTTAAGTACTGAAATAACTTCAGTAAACTAAAGTTTAGCAATAACAGAATATAGTGTTAGGTGTAGTCTTTCTGAAAAATGCTACTGAAGAGCATAAATTATTATTTCATAACAATATGTTTCTTATAAAACTTTTGAATCTATAGAATCTATAATTGTTCTAAAATTAAATTCTTACTACATTCAAACTATAGATGGCTTACAGCAAATCAGGGGTGAAATTCAACCTCATCAGTGAAGAACATGATATTAGAAAGTCAAAGAAAGTTCTCAGAAGAGTATATAATACTCATTAACAATTAATAATGAGAGAAAATGTAAATAGCTCTTATAGGATGCAACAGTCAAGCAGTATATTGTGACACTGCTTCTGGAGGACACACTAATACAGGGACTTGGACATTTCAAACATGCTGGGAAAGCTGTGACTTTTCAATTACTGTTCCTTTTAYAGAATGATTGAACAGTTGGGGTTGGGCTTTCAATGATCCTCTAGTCCAACTCATCACATTCAGTCTGACCTTGAATGTTTCCAGGGATGGGACATCTGCTGTATCTCTGGACAAATTCTTTTAATGTATCACCTTCTTTGTAAGTCTTCTTCCTTGTATCTAATATAAATTAACASTCTTTTAGTTGAAAACCATCACCCCTTGTTCTATCACACCAGACACTGCTAAAAACCATCCACCCATTGTATCCATACCTTGCTGCCTTTGGGGTCCCTGTAGGGCAGGTACTGTTCACTAAGGATATGAAATATCATTGTACATAACTGACCCTATTCCTATTGTGGACCTAAGATTCAGCCATGATCTCAACAAATTCTTTAGTCTGCTGCATTGTCCCATTGCAAAGGCAAGTTAGAGGTGCACTCAGTAAGCACATGCACACTTTATTTTGCCCAAAAGTTGCGGGTAAGTTCCTGAATGTTCAAGTTCTCTTTGAACCGAGTCCAAGCGCAGAATTTTTCAGCATCAGTCCCAACTTTACAAGAAATAATTGCTTTACTCACACAATTTGTGCTTGACATTTCCTGAAGAGCTGATTTTTGGAACCCAAATGATTTCAGAGAAAAGGATAAAGGAACTTTATCTCAGTTATGTCTGTATGCAATTTTCCTCTCTCTTTTCCAGTGTTCTCAAAGGCTCTTTCATGCATTCCTGAGGGGGATAGCCTTGAGGAAAAGCAGCCTCTTGTTTGTATTTGTTTTTTCCAAGCTGTGTTTTACATCTTGTGGTGTCATCAGGCAGTATATCAAGAGCATTACTGCACTTGACTTTCCTTATTTTCTCCTGACAATATCCTCAGGGTTGATAAATGGTCCTGCATTCCTATAGAAGGCAATATATTTATTTGGAGCCTATATATGAGTTTATGAAATCATGACATTCTGCAGCAGTGACTGGAGCAACAAGCAGTGGCTGTTACATCARTTAACCCTTAGGRGATGATTGCTGTTGTCTGTCCTCATCATTAACTCCTTGAAGACTGAAAATGYGTAGTACTAATAACAAAAAGTTGCAATTCAACAATTTCCAGCAATGGGTTTATTGCCATGCAAGCTAAAGAATAGTATTGTTTTATTTTGCCTCTATATTTGCCTTTATCAGTGTAAAATGGTGTATGTGTTTCCAGGAGCAAATGCTGAAGACAAACTTAGGGATAGTGTGAGGAGAGAGAATTGAAAGCATAGAAGAGAAACATAATCTGTCTTGCTTGCTTTTATGCTGCGCATTTTTGCTTAAGCTTGCTTATGCTTGAATCACTGCCTTGGTGATATTTATTCAGGGAATCACAAGGTGAGTTTCAGGGAGTGTAAAGACTGGACTCACTGCAGTAGTCTCTGAAACACCTTACATTTAACTGCAGTTGTCAGTTCTAGCTTGCTGGTAAAAATAACTACATTGGTAAGACACAATAAGTAGAGGCTGAAGCACAGGACAGTGAGGAGCATTGCTTCAAAGCCATGAGAGAATGGATTCCTATCAGTCTAATTCCTCACTCAGCCTTGTGCCAGGGCTGCTGTATATCCTGCAGCCAGGCTTTCTGACTTCCTCTGCTACTTGAGATGCAGGCAGTCACACTTTGGCACATCTTTCTACTCCTGTTCTTCCACAGCTCAAAYGTCCATTTCCCAGCGATGTCAGTTCTTTTGGTGGTTCTGTAAAAAACAGCTATAAAATACATGTGTTGTAAGTTCTTTAGAACAGGAAATAGCTCTATTTAATTCAGTTTCTAGAGTTKGTTGACAAGAAATCACTAACCTATCTTGCATTACAATAGAAATGACAAGTGCTACTAATAAATGGAAAGGCATTTATTTTATGGATGCCAAACCTGCTTCTGCATGTCCCAGACAGATGGGTTCACAAATCAGTTGGCTGCAGTTTCAGAGGCATGCTGGAAGTTTATCCGATAGAGAGCTGGTGTAGAGCCCAGATCTGTCACAGGAGTGCCCCAAGGAGTTGCTCTGTAGCAGCCCCCACTTTGCCTGCTGTAATCAGTGGGCCAGAAACAAGGAGCAAACRGGATGGGAACCATCATGAAGTGCTCATCCCCTTCTGCTGTTACCAGGGATCATATGCTTTAGATTATTCCATAAGTGAGGAAGTGATGCTGATTACTGACTCAGTGCCAAATGTATATTTACTAACAGTTCATCTCAGAGTATAACTGTATTAGGAAATACATTTTTATTTGTGGTGTCATTTTATTATGTGYAGTAATTTGGTTTCACATGATATGTCACCCAGGGGGTTATTTGTACATAAAGGGAGAGATGTTAAACTCAGTCTCTCTTATCATGAGTTAATGAAATTAAACCAGAGCAAATAAATTGATGTAATTTGCTGGCACACATTAATTTCCATATCTTGGTTCTGAATAGCAGAGCCCACTAACATGTGCAGTTAAAAAGTGATTAAATACTGCATTTTTGGATGGCCTAGGAGGACATACAAGTAATTAGGCAGAGCCTTGAATTACTTTTGAAATATTTTGGGAAAGCTACTACAATATATATAATGTAATTGTGTATTCCTTACAAATTTCAATTCATTTCAATTATTGCTTCCAGATTTGTTSTCACTTTGGAACCTACACCAGTAGTTCACGTACTTCGTATCAAAAAACTATTATGGCATATTTCTTCAGCAGCCACCTTTATCATGTGATAAGTTGTTCCTTAGTTTTGCTTCTGTAACACAAGTGGCAGGATCAGTAAATCTGCTGGGAAAAACTCTGTGGCTGTAGATTTGTTCACCCAAACAAATGTCCCTGCTTGAGGCAGCCAGCAGATGCTGCCATCTACAACACAGCTATCTTTTTCTCTGCTCCAACCCACACTGATTGCAACTCTGAATGTTTTAAATACATGTAGGTAAGAATTATTGTAGCATATATTGAGGTACCAGCTTCASGTAACTATTAGGTCTTCTCTTCTTTCTTTTTGCTACTCCTGGTCCACACGTTCACCCCTGCACTCAGAATATGAGTCTGTGCTATGCTCTGGAGGATGGGTATTTATTTGATTATTTTGGTAGTGATTTGCTGCCACTGAATAATTCACATGGTTCATTGTCATAGCTTTGCAATGGTCAGGTTAGGCTGGACTTTTAACATCAGTTCCTGTGGCTTCCCWCTGCAAGTATATGTGGACTGTCCTGACCCAACTGCTGGAATTTTAAGTTTTGCATGAATAGCATGTCAAATCTTAAGTGACCATGGTTGTAGAATATTGACCACCACTGAAAGAAGCAATTAGTGGGGTTTGTTTGTCTGCAGGCTCCTTTTCCTTTTTTAAGAAACTTCTCAACCTGCACTGAAAGTACTGCTCTGGCTGATTTTCCAGATATTAATAAAACTGCAAAGAAAAACATATGCTTTTATTCTGTTAGCTTTCTCTAATTTTTTTACCAACACTGTTGGTTTTTGTTTCATAGCAGGAACAAAATTGCAATTCACTTTTCAGTGACATAAACCTGCCAAAGCAACAAAAAATTCCTCTTTCACTGTCCACAAAGGTAGGTGCCCCTCCCTCCCACCCTACGTGGCTGTGCCCTTGAATGATTGTATGTTTTATAATATCTGTTGCCTGGATAGACCAGATGCTTGTTTGTTCCTTTCTGGCATCTGTAAGCCTTTAGGAAACTGTCTTAGCTGTTTCCAACTGGAAATTTATTGCAAAGCAGCACTTGCATATGGCTTTTTTCTTATATTTATCTAATGCCTGGGAGTGAAGCACTGGGATGAATGCATTTTAGTACACTCAAAAAAGTTGGTAACTGCATTGGGCACTGGGGAAGGCTACAGGGGTGGCTTCTGTCAGAAGCTTTCCTCATGTCCAGTAGAGCCAACACCAGTCAGCTCAAAGATGGACCTGTTGCTGGCCAAGGCCAAGGGCATCAGTGGCTGATTTAAGAAAATCTCTGATTTAAGAAAAGGAAAAAAACCCTTCAGCAACTGCAGCTGGAATAAAGAGTGAGAATATGTGAGAGAAACGACTCTACAGTCTCCAAGGTCATTGAAGAACACGCATTTATATGTGCACACACATATATATGCACAAACACACAGAATATTGGTTAGGAATGAAACTAATAAGTATTTTCTCTCATTTTTTCCATGTGTAAATTCTTTGTTAACATAGACATCAAAATGATGGAGCACAGATAAAATTCAAATAATGAAAATTTTGATGTGCTGTGCTGTTAAATAAACATTTCTTCATCTTTCTGTACACATTTGTGCAAAGAACAGCCCTAAGATGCAGGTGCAATAAAGCACAGTTTGTYCTCTAGTGATAACAATTAGCAAGGGCGTTTCAATGGTAGAAAAAAAGATTTTCACTGGAGCAAATCACTGAAAATACTTTTGAGCTGAAGAAAGAAAAATTATTTTGGAAAAACACGGTCATTAATTAATTACAAAGATACTTTATTTAGTCCTTCTATCTTATTTCATTTCTAGGATGTGCCCTTTTAAACTTTAAAGCAGACATTACAGTGCTTTTTTGCTTGTCACCATGTGCTAATTGTACAGATTTATTTAGGACCCCATGTGGCTTAGGTTAGCTTTCAAAAGCATTCACGTTCCTTCATGGTGGTTCACTTCTTACCCCATGACAAAGGCCTTTCCAGTTCAGGTTTGTATCTGAGTGCCTCACAACAACTTGTGTATTTTACCTTTACAAATGGTAGRTTAGGAAAAAACATCTCCACCTCGATGATGTGAGATGGTCTGTGTGCCTTGTGAACACTCACACAAGAAGTCTGTTGTTGTAGACCCACCTCTAGCACCAAGGAACCTTTCAAAYTGTGCACAACAGAAGAGTAATGAGTTGTGTTAGTGAGATACTGACTCATATTCTTGCTCACTAGTAAGTCTAAATAAATATAGAGCTGCATTAAGCTYTCTGGTTCAAACAAGGCATAAGCTGTGGCAGGTCTGTCTCAGGASCAAACAGCAGCATGCTGCAACACARAGAATATCAGAAATTTTTAGCTGTGGTCAGCCCTGACTCCAGGTGTAATTATTAAAAAAAATAATCAGTGCACCATCAAATCTTCAGTTGCTGATAAATTGTTAAAATTACCTGGTTTTGGTAGCATGGAGATCATACCTGGGTAATCAGAGCTCCTAACTCCCACATTTATGGTCAGACACCATCATATCTCTCCTCACATATGTTATTCAGATGGAAATACTCTTTCATTAACTGACAGGGATTTGCTCTTTTAGTCAATTTTATGCCTGATTAGGGCAGAAGAGAGGCTGGTGGTGTCTGGTGGTGTTTCATCATCACATGCATACAGGTCAAAAGCCCAACCATCAGAACCTGTGCATCTCCTACATCCAGATTGCCACTTGTACTCAGCTCCAGACATTAGGAGTTCACCATCAACTACAAATATGTTTCAAATGCTACACTACACACACCCTGTTAATGTGGAGAGAAGGTTATATCAAGCCTATCTTTTTCCCCATCTAAAATAATGTCCCGTAATTTATTCCAGGCATGTGAAAATATAGAAAAATTTTGACTACTATAAGGTATATTAMCATTATTTATGCATAAGGCCCCTGAAGAAAATATTTAAGTAGACAAAATGTAGGTCCTGGTTTATGACAAAGCTATTTCACATATTAAACATATAAAACATTGGCATTAATGTGTTACTAGGAGCAAGTAAGCTTTTAAAAGTGAGCTGTGTTTGAGTTAGAATTTTTTTTCTGCCCATAATAGATAATGGGGGAAAAAAGGCAAAAGACATTTRTCTGTATCCCTTTTAATAGTTCCTTAATGAAAAACTATGAAGAAAGGAAGCTGCTTGGTGCAGAGATTAGGAATTTACCCCCTATTTTATGTCAGCATATAAGACATGAATATTTCAAATACTTAATAAGAAATGATAAACAGTTCATTCAGCCCTGAGTCATCCATCAAACAGAACTGCRTATTTATACATCCCTGCCAAGCACAGATCTTTTAGGCAGTACCTGGGAAAACTAGACTATTAAAACTGCTTCAGGCTGAAGTCTGGTCTTTGACACCATTTTACTTCCAGASCTCAAACCCAGGTCTTGATTTTACCTCCTCAGCTGCAGGTTGGCTCATCCAGCCTTGGTCCACGGCATACAGTAAACACACAGGCATGTTACACTGTACAAAGGTAGAAGTTATACTATGACACACAGAGGATAGAATAGMTGTGGATTAATTGTTTAAATATAATCCATTGGATGCTAATAATATTTTAGTTTGAAATCAAAAATCAATAAAAAGAGAAGCAAAKTACAGCAGAGATGAGACCTGCAGGCTGAAGACAGTTTACTGGAAGTTTTCTTGGCTTGCAACCCAGACATTGCCCAGAAAGGCCAATAATAAAAGGCCTTTGCATCTTGTATATAACATATATTTCTTAATTACCTTATTTTATTTAGTCTGTGATTAACTGAATACCCCTAATACATTAATACTGCTAATAYTACAATGATCTGGGATCTAAACCACTATTAATGCTTGTCCATCTGTAACCATCACAGCTATGACAGAAACGAAAGGAAAAACAACTCTTGTATTTGAGGAAATAATTTAGTAAATTTGAAAAGGATACACTTAGTAATTAATCTCATGTTAAATGAGTCTGATCTTTCTTTGCAAGTGAAGGATTGGATTTTGAACACTGATGAATGAATATTGCTAACTGAATTGTACTGAAACCTGCTCACCYAGGTGCCATGTGAGAACTATTATGGTGTTGAAATATGTTTTCACAGTGCTGTTTCCAAGGTTTTTATTTTCACTGGACCATGGAGTAGGAAGTGATGTGGCACTGCTGTACAGTACAGCACAGTGATGTGATGCAGTAATGCAGTACAGGATATCACAGCCAGTGTCTGTGCCCTGACATAGCTGTAGRCATTCTCCACAATATTAGCAGGTACACACGGATCAGAAAATAGGGAACACCTGGATTCTTCTCATATGGGAGAGGAATTTATGATTCTTGGATAAAGAAAGGTACYAGATTAGCTGGCATTCCTACTTTGGTGGGTTTTGCTGTCCTTCCTACTGCACCTTGAAGGTGTTGCAGTGGGACATCACACTTGCACAAYCCCAGGCTGTGACAGGGTCTCCCATTTGTGAATTGTATATGACACCCATGCCCTGAAACTAYTGACTCCCCTGGGTTCAAGTGCAGATTCCTCAGCTCTCTTGCTTTAAATATATTTTAGAATTAATTTTGGAAACATTTTAAAAGTTTCARCCTTGCTCCTTGGTCTAACCCTTTCAGTCTAACACCATAGCAAGTCCCTTGTCACCAATATGACTCACACAGCACATTCACACAATTTTGTGTTATCCCAGCATTTCCATCTATCTATCTGTTCACTCTATCGTTCCAGTCTTCTAAAAGAACTTGGGTTTAATGTCTTGAAATTGGAGGCAATGAGAATCTTCTTGAGCTGTGCATGGAGATTCAAGTTTGCTGATGCTCAACAGAAAATGTTTTGACTTTTTTCACTGAAATGTCATTTACTAAGAAACTTGTTTGTTACACTCTCCTGGAAACATTTATGTTCTAGCAAACTGAGAGTACTTATTTTATTAAACACCCCTAATATGTATGTGCAGATAGTACATTTTATTTTTCAAAATTCACATATGTCAGAAATTACACCCGCTCCCCTCTGGGCATTGTTTGTCACTAAGTAAACATCATATATTTCATCTGGAAGGCAGTTTTAYCAAGTGAGAACATTTGCTTCTTGTAACTGACAGTGATAAACTGTTCATACAAAACCAGAAGCAGTGTCTTACATTTTTTTTAAGTGAATAGAATTTACATGCCCATAGTGAAATGAATAAGCTTTTTACTTTATTGCCATTTGACAAARCTTTAGTTAGAAATAAGTATTTGCTGAAGCAGCAGAAATTTCTGAGGTTTAGTTCTGATGTATATTTTATTGTATTTAGTGCAACACACACAAGATGTARTATTGCTTTCCCAAGTTAAATACACTCCGTAATTTTAACATTACTTTTGTTCCAATAAATTCTAAATGTTTAGGGCTAAGACTTACATCTGTTTTATTATGCTGAAATAATGCTCAAAAGACTGAAGATATTTAGATTATTTTTTGGGTAACTGAGAATTCAAAAACTGTTTATTTCAGAGTATGTATTTGCCTGCTTATTTTCCCTTTCCCCCCATCTGAACATTTTCAAATATTCCACTTAGACCATYCTGTTGAAACCAGAAGGTTCATTTTTTTTGGTCTCTGAACCATAAAGGTTTTTAAGCAATTTTTTTTTCCTTTAGATGCCACAAAAATTGCATCAAAAGTACATTTTCTGAAGGAATAATAATCCCAAGCCTGTAGTCAAGCACTGAGTTCTGTAACATCTGTGGTAAATAACTTATTTTGATATGGTATTCTCTGACCAGAAAGTCAGAATAATCTGAAAGACATTCCTGTCCAGTGATTTCCAGAGGAATCAGTGCTTCCCTGTGAGAAATACTGGAACTGGATCAAAGGCAAAATGGATTGGAAAATTAATGTGTTACTATTTGTGTGACATTAGCAATGTAAAGTATTCCCATATTTATTTTCTGTGTGCAAATTACTTCCCGTTTGGGTTCTGTTTTTTTCCTGTTTCTGTTTCCTTCCTAAGACTTGAAAAACAAAAATTTGTTCTAGATCTTAGAAGGTGATTTAAGGTATTTTAACATTTAAAAGAAGTTACCCATTTTATAGATACAATTTTTTCAAATTTTATGTGTCTTCAGGAATCCTAAGTTACAAAAAATGTGGAGTCTATAAAAAGAAGGCATTTTTACTTTTAATATATACTTCTTGAACATGAATATGATAAAAGGAACTGACGAACTAAGCTAAACTGCTTCCCTGGAGACATCTTCAGCTATTTGAAACCATCTAGTTAATTTAATATATGGCTCAACTCCAGGCTACCTGATATATATATTGTCATTTTGGGATTTGCTAAATCCTTGACAGGGATGAGGCAGGGGAGGGGGTGTGTAAAATCCAGCAGTAGGACTGGTTTTTTTCAAAATATGATGCCTCAGGTTACATGAATAACTCGTCAGCATTTAGATATGAAAGAAATTAAGGTTTTCTCAGAAATTAAGGTATATTGTCCATTGATATCTGGGAGCCAAGTTCCTCTGAAAATCCTCTGCTGCTTTATTGAGATGCTAAAGTAAAGATTGATGCTTTTAATGTTATACATGTATGTAAATGTAAAACATCTCATTTACAAAAATCATCACCACAACCRGCTGTAATTGGCTTTCAGCCTCAGCTCAAGTATACAGAATTGAATGCTTGTTCTTAGCAAAAGTTAATCTTCTTCCCAGATGAAAAATGAAGACATTTTGGATACTGGCAGGATTTTGATACCTYATTCTGCCTATAATCCTTTTGCAGAGGTGCTTGCATRAAATGAAATTTTTAAATATTAATTTCAAAACTGAAAATAAGTTTGTTTACTCAGTGGCAAAACCAGCCTGTAATCCTCCAGTACATCCTTTGATCCAAGAAGAAACTTTCAAATCTTTAATCCTTAGTTTTGGAAATCTTTTACTGAGACTAGCTCTCACCTAATTTTATTCATCACCATAAGACTGATGAATGATAAATCAGGCTCATTATTCAGAACTTGTTTATTTTCTTGTCAGTTCCTTTTTTTCCCATTTGATTCCCTTCTCTATTTTTCCCTCCCTCCTATTCCAACAGTTTGGGTGGATAGTAGCTACTGTGACATGGTTTACATTGAACACAGCAGTCAGTGCACTCATTTRGAGATCTGTGCAATGAAGAGCTGGAAATGCTTTCACCACCAAGCCCAGCCCCAAGCTATTCACTGGCTGGAAAAATACAGTCAAAAATTCATGTTCTCTTAATGCTCACTATGTTGTAAATACTGCTCCAACATCATRCAAACCACAAAACTGACTAAGCTGAAATGCTGTTGCATAAGATGCTTTACATTCAGTTCAGYGCCTTCTTATAAGATTTCAAATACATTTAAAGAGATAATAGCCAATGAAATATCTTGAAATATTACTAGCCTATTATTGATTTTATTAAAACTAATCCAAATGCTTACTTCATGGTACCTTTGAAGAAAAGTGATTTTTTGACTGAGGAAWTGCAAGGAGAAATTAAAAACAGAATATATGGGCAATACATACACTTGTTGGCTAGCAGCTCRAATATTTTKCTTGTAAYGATGTGTCTTGGTTGCTGTAAATAGCAGGAATTTTAATGGAAAGTGTTAGCCCCCTAAAATATTCCACTGTTTCATTGATCTCAYTTATGCTGTCAGGATCAGTAAACCTTCTTTGACCTGAAGGTCAGTGTAGGAATACTAATCTAATGACTTCTCTAAAGATTAATAACATTTTGCATCAGGTAGTCAGATTGTTCCTTTTGGAAATCAGTGGTTSCAAAAGGAAATTTGTAATCATGGAGAAGTAAAAAGGTCTGATTTTCTGTAATTCTTCATATTTGCAGCCAAATACGTGCTGCAGATGATAATACCATTTTTCTACCATGTGAAAGAAGCTATAAGGCAAGGTTTTTTTTAATTACTTAGCATGTATTTAACAAGTCAAAATTTTCCTCACATCCATCTGAAATAAGTTTACAACTATGAACCAGGATTAGTTATTAAATGCATTTTTATTGCTTCCACACCTCTCATTTTCATAAACTGATGTATCATTTTGTTTAAAAGACTGCTCAAGAGTTTATTRAAATTTCATTAGTCACAAATAACCCAAACAAACAAATGAAGCAAAATAAAAAAYGACAAAAACAATCCCCCACCAGTAYAAAATTTCCTTTTAAGCTCAGAGTTAGTTTCAYGTAAGACTTCTTCATTCTTGCTCAGTAAATATCATAGACTTACAGGAACATTCTTTTACTTCCATACAACAGCTACAGGTGTTATTTTCCACATTTTTTCTTTTTTTTTTTTTTTTTTTAGATAGGATGTTTTTCATTTGGGTTGTATTCTTTAATTTTGAGCTGAGAAACAAGCCTGAATTCATTTATTTTTGAAGTTACAACAGCTGATCTGGCCTTTTAACCATAAACATTGTTTCATCAATCAGRGGAAAAAAGTTCATGTGAGAAGATTAGTGAACAATGGAGAAGTTTCCAACCAATCACTARTTGTTAGAAGTTTTGGTATAAGACAAAATTTCAAATTTCAAAATTTCAATATTTTAAAATTTAGGATTAAACAAATTTTTGAATGCTCTTTCCTYGCATAGGAAATACGTGCAGGCATAAACCTTTTTTGTGTAACAGGATGCAGCACAGAATTGATTTTTAGACCCATAATAATTTGTGGATTCACAAGGAGAAAAATCGTCTTTTTACTTGTAAACAGAGGACCAKCTGATCAGGGCATTATTGTAAATAACAAATACAGAAATCTGCAATTTCATATTGGAAAATGCACATTAAATGTTATACCTATTTCTTCCAGTTCTGGTGATAAATCTGTCATTTAATTCTTAGGGTTTTTTGCCAAGATTTGAATGTCTGTGGTTTGCTAAAAAATGTTTTTTTCAAAAGAAATTTTTCCTTGCTTCTATAATAATAACCTAACTTCTTAAATCTCTTTAATACTGCTAGATATCAAGAATTTAAAAAAACCCCAAACCCTAGGCTTAATAACTCAGCAGACAACTTTTACSTGTGTTCTCCTTAAATTCAGTGTGTAAAGAAATGAGGAAAGGTTTATTGTGATTTTGAGTGATCCCACTGTAATTTCACAGTAGCCTTCTCTTCCTGTGCAATACCCTGTTTCACATTGTTTACACACACTTATTCTAGAAATGGTTTCTCTGTTTGTGAMACTTCTGAAAATTTAAGAGATTCTATTACATTGCACTGCAACTGAGTAGAACAGTACAAATCTCTGTGTCACTTTGTGCTTGATTTCCCTAATCCTTTCATTGCCACTGGAATAATTTCAGGATTCTTTTTCAAGATTGCATGTCAGTTGKCTTCAGAGAGCAGTGCCCATTGTAATTTGGAGCACTGCTTTGCACACTATATCCTTAGTTAAAGGAAACTGCACAACCAAATACTCTAGCTGCTCACATGAAAATATATTTCTTAACATAAGAAATAACACAGCCAAAGAGCCATTTCCTTTCCTCTCCTGCAGCCACCACATTTCCAGCAGTGTCATCAGAGCACATGGCCCTGCCCCACAGCGTGTAATTATCTGCACAAGCCAGAAAGATCCAGCTGTGAAAGGTATTCTGCTACAGGTAGCATATGGCTCTGCAGGGTGTCCCATCTGCCACGGCTCCAGCAACTGCAGACAGTCTCACGAAAGGCTTCCAAGTGACTCAGTGGCTTTGAGACAGCATTGCCACTTCTTGTGTCCCCTCACCCTGTTTTCTGATTCCACACAGCTTTGATTCTAAGTACTCTCTATTCTCTGTCATGATCTGTTCAGCAGCAGTAAAGCAGGCACTTAGAAAATGGTATCTGTGTTTACTCGGAACAAAGATTAAATCCCTTAAATCTCAGCTTTAAAATTTACATCTTTTCTCCTTTGCATTTTATACCTTTTGACAAAAACAAATTCATGTGCATTTTGATGAGGAAATGGAATCTTTTCACCTGGGAGATAATTGGACAGTCTTGTCAGTGTAAGACGATTTGCAACTCTTGCCTGTATTCCTATATGGGGATGAAGACTGAAGAAGAGGTGATTAAGTTTACCTGGGCCTTCTAGTTACTATGAAAAATAGAATTTTTAGGCTAGAAATGTGTGGTTTTCAGTGCAGACAGTTTTCTTTTGCTCAGTTCTTGTTCAAAGTAAATAGTCAGGCCATGGCACGGACACATCAGTAGCGTAACTGAGGGACAGCTTGTTCTTCTTTTCCCTTCCAAAACATTTTTCATGTCTTCTTTCACGACTCTTTGTGGTTGTTTTTCACACATATGTTAGTGTACTGTCTCATCAGTGGCCCATCTCACAAATGACACCATGAATAATTATGAGAAAAACCTTTTCATCCTCTACTTTTCCAGGGCTGAAGCAGTGTTTGCTTGTTTGGGAAGCTAAGGTGCTTGGTTTTATATCCCCAGATTCTGTTACTGAAGAAGCTAAACTGGACTGCATCACCCATCTGAAACACAAACAACACTGGCCAACATTCAAAGCCATCCTTCATTCCTTGGCAGAGCCAGAGACCTGCAAGGCAAAGACAAGGGATTCAGGGAACATTTCTGTCTCTTAAGAATTTCTCAGAGCTTTCAGTTMTTTCTTTATTTTTCTTCCTTTTATTTGTTGTATTCTGGGGGGGTTGTTTGTATTTCATTGTTAAGCACATTTACAAAAAAATGCATTCTTGTTTCCCACTGTGCTGACTGAGTTTATAGCTTGATTTCCTGTAGAAATGTTCTCCCAGGGGAAAGAATAATTCTGCCTGTTTAAAATAATTCTACCCCTATTTGTCTGCAATATTTTATTATTTGGAGTTAAATTGACTTATGCTGAGAAAGAAATTGGCTTAGTATCTTTCAAGGTACATAGCTACATTTAATATCTTTCAAAATTCTGTGAACATTTTAAAGATGTCACATCATAATGTGCAAGTGAAACACAATAAACTATTAATGCACCTTTATTTTGAATARAACATTTTTTCATGTTTATATTGAAGAAAGCAATGGCAGGACACTAAAATTACAGGACAGCAATATTGTGGAATTCCTGCATGTAGCTGCTTGACCATTTAATATAATGTTTATAAACAGTGTAGGTTGAATGTAAACACCACCAAATTACAGGTTTAATAAAATTACTATTTCCATCCCTGCTTAACAGATATGTTTTTTCAAAGTTAAATTAGACATTATGGCTAGGATAAATACTTTCAAGCTCTTTAAAGTTTATTATTGTCTCCGGGAAGAAACAAAATATTGAAAATAATGTTTTAAATTGTCCCGTAAAGCAGGACATAAAAACTTGTATCTGTAAATGTAATCTGCTAGCACTGAATATTTTCAGTGTAATAGACCTAAACACGGCTCTTCTCTGAATGCTTTTTTGCTTGTACAAATATATGGCTTTGCTAAGTGAATGAATTTTGCTGGAGTAAATACACTAGACCCCATTTCCTCTGATGCTATGTACACTTCCTWGAATTTTTCTCTTCTTACTAGGATTGACTAACCCACTTGGAAATCTTAGCATACCTTGTTAAAAAGAAAGGTAAAAGCCTTCTGAGACAGTCTTCCTCTCTTCCTACTTGATTCAGTTGCCCAGGTCAGTAAAGTACCTCTCCAAAGCCATTTGCAGTAGGCTTCTCCTTCTCTATGAAATTTAAAGCACACCCAGTTAGATAATGTTTCTCCATGCAGATCTCTGGCCAACAGAATTTAGCTGAGATCTTTGTTGAAGACAAGTCATTCCTGGATGTGGGGAGACAACTGCAGGTGTCTAACTCTGGAGAAGGAGAGAGAGAGAGAAGGAGGGAGGGAGGGAGGGAGAGAGGGAGCGAAGAAGGCAGAGCAGGAGTAGCCCATTTACAATACTGTGTGCAAAGCAGCATGGAGTCAGGAGGACTAGGGCTGTGCAGATTCAATGGCTTGAGAACATTCTTGAGAGTCCTGWCAAGAGAAGAAGACTCAGAAGAAAGAACTAGAAAATCTGTGGAAATTAGTTCCTCTGTCACTCTAGGCATTGTGCAKGCTAGGGAGGAATCTAAGATTTTGAGTGAAGTATGTTTATTCAGATGCTGAAGATATGGTCAATAAATCTCTTTGTCCTACACACCACTTTAAGGAATTTTGATTTCTGCAGCCCAGGACACAGGGGTGGATATGCAAGCTAAAGCATCAGTATGCAAGCAGTGCAGCTCTAGTCCATAAGCTTTACTGCAGCCCTGGGCTACACCACCAGCTGCTGCCATGCTAATCCTTTCCACACAGTTACTTTTTCCCATGGCTATGGGTGTCATTGAACYATTGTTCCTATCAGTATCTAATCCAGGCAGCTTTTCAGCTCACACACTGATGCTGAGAGAATTGCCCTGCAAAGAGTAACACATAGCACACACACAGATTTAYGCRTCTTTTTAATRCTCATCTRTAAGTTAWCTCTGAAGTTTAAATTTAAAAGGCYCAGCTACATATATAATTGRAAGTAGTACTCACCAAACAGTCAAGWGCTCCATGTTCCTAAGAYGSTTCTAGRAGTCTATATGCAGGATTGCTTTCTCTGAGCTGTATCTTTTGCTCCTTCCCCTGCTTAGCTCTTCAGGGCTCACGTATTATTGCAGATGTGTTATTTCTTGTTGTTTGTTGATTCAGGGTAGCATAATCACCCTGTTGTGGTAACTACACTACCTTTCTCCTTATCATCATCTTCCAACTTAACAGCTCCTTCCCTTTGGCTTTTCATCTCCACTGCCTTTAACTTTTTCARCTTCAGCCTGTATAGTATTCTTTCCTGGGTTTAAAAGGGCCAAATACCAGGTAGAAGATCCCAACATTACTCACAAGGCTACACAGAGAATGAGCTCTATCAAAGCACAATCAAAATTATGCTTTGTGTGAGCTTCATAAGGTTTTAGCTGAGGCAATTTTCTTCACAGTGACTATGACTGTGTCTGGATTTGTACTGGAAAAAGTGTTGATAATATACAGATGTTTCTGGTATTGCTAAGTGGTGTTTGCTCGGCATCAGGGGCTTTTCTGCATCTTTTTTATCACCCCTCCAGTGAGAAGGCTGGGGGTGCACAAGAAGCTGAGAAGGAACATATCCAGGACAGCCAATCTCAACTGACCAAAGAGATATTCCAGATCATATGGCATCATGCTGAGCATGGGGGAAGAAGAACAAATTGGGGGAACTTTTKGAGAGATGGCATTTGTCTTCGCAAGCAAATGTTATGCATGACAGAGTCCTGCTTTCCTAGAGATGGCTGAACACCTGCTCAGGAGAAGCAATGAATGATTTCCTTGTTTTGCTTTGCTTGCATGCACAGCTCTTGTTTTCCCTRTTAAACTGTCTTTATATCAACCCATGAATTTTTTTTTTACTTTAACTCTTCCAATTCTCTCTGCAGTCTTAYGATGAGGGAGTGAGCAGCTGTGTGGGACTTAGTTTCTGGTTGGGGTTAAACTTCAACAGAGAAAAAGCCAGGAAAGGATAGAGGATGAGGAGATACTAAGCCAACTAATTAAGCAGTTGTTTTCTAGAATGATTGTAAAACAGATTGTCTTTGGGCGCTGCAAGATGAAAAAAAATTTATGAAGAGGTCTGAAAGAAAACAGTCTACATGTGAAGCAAAATACAACAGAACRTGGCACATTAGTAAATACAAATGAAATGTTCAAACTTGGCAAAAAATATGACTAGATTTTAATGATCATTGGAGATAAGAAGAAAAAACTCTTTTGGTTTTTAAAGTCAAAAATAYGTGGTCCTAGTGCAGGCTTATGTTTTGCTGTGTATCAGTTTCATTCTTGGTTGTTAATTCTCACTTCCCTCTGCCCCTGTTTAAATAATTTAACACCCATTAGCTAATGCTSAACAAATTTGATATGGCAATAATGTCTTCCAAATATTAGTCATATGTGCTTCCTGAAATAGATCTATAGATACAAATTGGATGCTTTTATTTACTCCTCTAAAAGCTTTCGATGATACAAAAAATGTTGCAGTGAAAATTTATACCATTTTAAGTACTGGAGAGTACACAGAGGACAGAGGGAGAGAACTTTTAAATAATCTAATTATGGAAGAAGCTTCAGCAGGGTCTACCAAAAAGTTGCAAGGCACAATTGAATAAAATCAGGATTTATTTTAAAGTGCCACTTTGAGACAAGATTGTTAAGAATCTTGATATCATCTCACCTAATTTCTACTGATGCAACAGGACCCTTTATCTTTTTGACAATCAGCCACAAGGGGTAAATAATTTCAAAGAGCTCAAGACACAAACCCAAAGAAGTAARAAAGAAAGATTCTGGCATTGCTAAAGTGACTGCATTAGAAATTAATTTTGGTGATTAATAATGGAGCTGCAGCCAGCAAGCAAAACCAAGCTATTTGGAAGATGACTAAAGATTGGAGTTGTGAACTTCAGTTTTAGGATGTCATGAAAATAAACAACTGTAAATTGTCTATAGAAGTCCTAAAGGTGAGARGGATTCCCAAGAGGCACAGGAAGAAATATTAGGACAGTATCATCACAATGTGGGCCAATAAATCATGGGCAGCTGTTGACCAACATATCCTGCATTTTGTGACCTTAGAAGTGTCTTCCATAATATCATTRTAGAGTCTGTGAATGATACTTGAATTGCATTGAATTCCATAAAAACAACGTCATGGGTTTTATAAATATTTTTGACCATTATTAATTCACAAGAATTTTAAAAATAAATTTTTAATTAAAACACTTGTTTTTGCCAAGTTTCACAAGCACAGAGCCACTATTTAAAGTAGAAAATGACATCCTTTCACTTGGTAGTGCTGAAGTGGAACTTCAAGTGCATGTGAGCAGAGCACAGCCAGCTTGAAACAACACACAAAGAGAAAGACAGCAAGGAAACGAGACTGGCCTTTGATTTATAAATGCTTCTCAGCAATGAGTTTGTTTCAGGAACAGAAGACAATCTCTTCTGGAGAAAAAATAAGCAAAAAGCAAAACAGAATAAAGAGCCAGAAGGTAAACCAAACACTTATCTGGCTCAGAGCCTCTTGTTTGATGTCTTGGGTTATAAATAATCAAGTGCACTTGTATTATCCATGTTGTAGAGCACTAGTATTCATGAATACTTAAAAATCCTCTGACAACTGATGATGTTTCATCAACCATAAAGTACAAAAGGCAAATTAGTGTTGTTTTTTTCATCACCCTTTGTGGGCAAAAAGATCAAAAAAGAGATTTCCATATTGGCAAAGACCTTGTCAGTCTTTTTCTCTGCTTATACATAAAGATGTGATTCTGCAATATGACAATGAAGACTGGCAGATGTTAAAACGAAAGTCACCCCTACAWAAATTGAGCAACTTCAGGATATGAAGTCTTTCTTGAGTGTTTTATAAAAGGATTTATTATTCTTTCATGTTTCTAGATTATTTTACWCTGAGAACTGGACAAGTCAATTTTTCTGTGAAACTTGCTTCTGGCATATCTGGATTTYCCTTTTTAACTGAAGAACAGGAAATTTCTATCTCTGTCACAGAACATAACTTCCCAGAATTTTTATGTTTAACATAATTACATCACTAATTTAATGACAATATCCAGTGAGTAAAATTGCAGCACTATTGCAATGTGATATTATGTTCTATGCTCTATATACTATTATATTGTATACTAAAATTTTAAATGTGCATTTTTCAACAGGAGGGATTCCCTTGTTGGAACAGAGATCTATATGAAATATTTCAGAGAAGCTCTTTGTCATGGAAACTGCTGAACAGTGTCAGCAAGGTATGAAAATTTTCCATTTACTCTTAACTGTCCATCTTTGAATAAAATCATATCTTAAAACTGCAGTTCTGCATATGATTATACTGCAGGTCTAAAGTACCAATATAATTTCTATCCTAAACAAATCCTGCATGCATATTTATTTTAATTAGATTCTCAGAATTATTTTTAGTGATTATTCTGAAAATGGGGAAATATRAAATTGTAGCCACTGTGCATTTTCTGCTGTTTTTATAGTCATTTTCTCTCCTGCCAGCCTGTGCAGTTCCCTCAGACATTGTCTCAAAATATGCACATACCAATGCATTCATGCCTGAAAGAATCTAATGGAAAGAGTGACCTTCACTTTTCTTTTGTAACAATCCAGAGGTGAATGTAGCCCAGAAYTGATACCTGTCCACATCCCTATTTTGCATCTATGGCTCTGGCTGAGAGCAGCTTTCTGTAAAGCCATTTTTGTGGGGTCCTTGTGGACTGGCTGTGACAGTCTGGGGTGTGGTGAGCATGCCCCCAGCTCTGCAGCCTGCCTGAGCCTGCGGAGACCCCGTGGCCCTGGCAGGGAAAGCTGGCAGCATTGTCACTCTCCAAAAGTAAAGATACACTCTGCCTGAAACAGAGCTCTGGCAGGAGCTGTGAGCAGGCCTTTGAACAGTGCCTTAGTGAAAGTGAAGGCAGACCATGCTATAAAACAGGGTTAGATGCTGCATTAAGGGGTTTTGTGAAAGCAGCCAGATGAGTGTCCATTAGATCTTGTATTTAACATTTATGTGATGAGTTTAATTAAGACCATAGCCTCTTTCTGKGGGGCAAATTTGCTTTGGATAGCATTTATTTTCATCTCTCCTGAAGAAAGAGCATTAAAATGAAAAGGAAAGTTCAGCCTTTTGAGGTCTGTAACTCTAAAGGAATACAATGTATTCAAAGACCACTGAAAGGTGTAATGCAAAAAATCAAAATGGTAACAGATAAATTGTTTTTGATATTTTAGCCTTATAAACAATATTCACTACTGGTCATATGAGGTCACTTCTGAGCAATTGGCAAGATAATTTTTTGCTACATAATATATGAAGAAATGCTTTTTCCTTGATTTTGGAAGAATGGTCCCCATATTCCCCCCCTGCTGATACAATCAGCATGATTGGAGGTGGTTGGAAAGCTGAGGAGAAATCAGCAAAAATAACACCTGTATTTTTGCCAAACAAAATTCCTGGAAGACATTTCTTATATAAACAGGTAGATACTAACTTTCCCTCTTTTTAAAGATTGTTTTAACAAGAATTTTCAGTGCTAAAAACTGATACCCCAAAATTCTTTCATTTTAGTGACCCATGTATGATTATGCTGGAATGCATAATAAAAAGACTAATTTTTTTTAAAAGAGTAGCTAACAAAAAAATCTTTGGTTCGGCTGTGTAAGAAGGTGATAGTGTTGAAAATAAAATACTAAAGTATTCACCTATAAATTGAAAAATCTATTAAGATACCATTGATTTTGCTATACAGCAGTTGTAAARGATGTTAAAATTCTCTGGACATCTAAAATATTTTGCAATATGTATGGCAATGTTTAAGGTCCAGTCCACAAGCTGGCAATGTAGCCTTCAGGAAGTCTGAAAGTTTTTGATCTGAAACTTCATGAAACYCATCCATTTCTTGACTTATTCCCTTAGCTCCAGAGTTTCCTGATGGAAGCAAATAATAGAGACTGCAGCACTTTAGTCCTACTGCTATACAAAAAGATTTCCCTGTGGTTTTCCTGTGTTTCCTGAAAATAATTCTGAATCATTTTTATATTTTTTTAAAGATCCAAATCTCACATATACCCTGGGAAAAGGTTTATTCACCTGCTGTCTGTTCATTTTAAATAAGAGAATGAAAATTGTTTTTCACTCAAGTAAAATAAAAAATAAACTCTTTATAGCCAACTTGCTATAAGGAGTATGTACCAAATATATAGCTGGCTGTATAGAGCATATAACAAATYCAATAATTTCAACATAACTTTTACAATGCTTTTTTTTTGTCATTTTTACCTTTCTTTCACCAGAATATTAATTTTTCTGCCAATTTATCTGCATAATCCTTGAGGGCATTACAGTTTCTCAAGATTTAGTGATTTAATATATTGGATTTCTTGTATTTTCTTATATTTCTACTAAAATTGAGCTACTTTACTGGGAAGGGACTAGCAAGCCCTTTGCAGTGTTTGGCTTAACTAAAGATCAAATGCCACGAGGCTGGTGAAGAACCTGGTGTATAAATCATCTGGGATATACGTCTCTTTTAAGTTAAGGAATATTAAATCACATGCAAGGAAAAGAAAAGCATGTGTTAGTAAGAAGAAGTAAATAAAAAGCTGGAACTTGCCTTCCTGGTTTGCTTTGACTATTTTAACTGGAGGAAAGACTCCTTGGTTTCCCAGATGTAAGTCCTGTACTGTTGAAGAACGAGCAAATGCTCCTTAAGCCTTGGGACATGCTTCAAAACAGTTCTTTGGTGTTTTCAGCTGCTTTAAGTTTCGTTTACACAAATGGAGACTTTTGAAAGGACTTTATTTTCAAAATACATTTTCTCAGTAGTTTTGTTAAAATTCAGTTCAAAGGAAGTGTCTTTGGTAGGACTTCCAGAAATAAGGCACCCACTTACAATGAATTTGTAATCCCTTGGCCAGGAAACTACTATCTATTCTCATTAATATCCCACTAATCTCAGGAAAAAGCAAAAAAGATCTTCCTACTTTAATAAAGCAATGTAATGTTTTCAAAGACAATGGAGGATAGATCCATTTCAAATAGTATTGTTTCATCCTCAGTATTTCACAGTGTATGTGCTGAAATTGTGCTCTTACAGTCTCATTTGATTTAGTCCCATTTGGTGTTTCACTGCTGACTAARGGTTTCCCCTTCACACGAGCTCTACTGCTCTCTGCTATGTAAGATTTTTTGGTGGGTATTTTTCCTTCTGTTTTGCCTTAATTATTTTGCATTTACAGCTGAAACCCCCAGATCCACAATTTATACAATTGTTGTAATTTATACAATTTCTCCGGATCTGAAACTCCATAAGAAAGGGGGGAAAAGTGAACCTGTTGGAATGAGTGCAGAGGAAGCCACAGAAATTATCAAAGGGCTGGAGAACCTCTCCTATGAGGACAGGCTGAGAGAGCTGGGGTTGTTCAGCCTGATGAAGAAAAGCTTCAGGCAGACCTTACAGAACCTTCCAGTACTCAAAGARGGCTCACAAGAAAATTGGAGAGGGACTTTTTAAGAGGGCCTGTAGTGACAGGACAAGGGGCAATCACTTTAAACTAAAAGAGGAATGGTTTAGATTTGATACTTGAAAAAAATTSTTCWCTGTGAGGGTGCTGAGRCACTGGAACARGTTGCATGGAAAAKCTGTGGATGCCCCMTTCCTAGAAGTGTTTAAGGCCAGGTTGGATGGRGCTTTGAGCARCCTGGTCTAGAGGAAACTGTCCCTGCCCAKGGCAGAGGATTGGAACTGGATGATGTTGGAGGTCCCYTCCAACTCATGCCCTTCTAATGATTATCTGCCCAGAAAAAAATAGAAATTAATTTTCTCCCTTGTGACAACTAACTGGAGATTACGTTGCTCTCACCTGCAGCTAACACATGGTGAGAGAGAAGTAGCTTTTAGGCTGTTTGTACACAGCTGGGACCAAGAGGTGGTTGTCCATCATGTCTAAGAAAGGAGTCAGTTGGCACTGGAGCTGGGATACTCCTCCTGTGGAGCTGATGAAGGATGGAGGCAGTTCAATGTCTGTGGTCACTCATTTCCTCACAGCACTGAAATCTTAACCTTTYAGGCCAGACCCTTTGCTTCAGTGTGATCGCGCTTGTTTGAGCAGGATGCATCGACACAAAACATGTGTCTGCAGAGCGCTGGAGGAAATAATAGGATACAGGCAGTTTGCTGGAAAACCGATTTCAGAAATTCTCTCAGGCAGGTAATTACTCCTTGTACTGATCTTATAGTGAAAGTCTTATCCAAGACAAGCAGAATACCAAAGCTTTCTTTATCCGTACGTAAAAACATCAGAATTGTCTCAGCATCACCTGGTCTTTTAATTGTTTCCAGCTGAAGACATACATATACATAATAGGAAAAATTACTTAAAAYCCCCACAAATATCATTGACCGAGATGTAAATATGACCACATTAATATATGTTAATGTATGTTAATCTTTGTTAATTTAAAACTCTCTGTATGAGATTATGACCTTGGTTTACTCGGAGGAAACTTTTTTGAAATTTACAGTTTTCAAAATTATCCTTAACTAACTTATTTTTAGGGCTTCAGATTTAGAGCTGTTGAACCTCAGCTRTGACTACTAACATGAGAATGCATARAAGAAACATTTGACCTCACARAGTAAGCAATACGTTTCACAAGAAAGAATTTATATAAATGAGGGTTTTTTACTTTACATAAGGATAAGTAAGAAATATCTCATTGTCCAAAATGTCCTTTATATCCAGGACTAATCATTTCCCAATCATAATTTTGCTGGTAATTTTTTACCATATATTTCTATAATGGTGTTAAAATCACCCACTCAAACTATACATAGAATTACATCAGTAAAAATGTCATTATCATATGTAAGAAGTGATAGCATGTAACTGAAGGTTAATTGTGGAATAAAATCACCATTTGTTACACAATAAGGACTTGAAAATCCGTGGCAAGATTTTGAAGTCTCACATGGCCACAGAGGAGCTTCATTCAAGGGCATTCACAAAACACACCTGAGATCAGGTCCGGAACAGTCTGGAATCAGATCAGGGAGAGGGAATAAAAATGGCAGCTCTCACAGGCTGGGAAAAGCAAATAGAAAGTAAGCATTAGAATTGCTAAGGAAGACTACATCTGGGGAAGGCAGAGCAGTGGGAGAGCTTGCCTTAGCCATCTATTGATTTTCTGATGTACCAAGTAGCACAGAGGAGAAAGGATATGGAATTGAGCCTGAGAGAATGCTGGTGTTCATGCAGCAGTAATTAGAGGTGAATTATCAGGCTGTAGAGAGTGGAATTCCTGTGGATAAAAGTCCCAGGCTTATAGAAATTATTATTTGTAGGGCCAGTGAAGAGCAGTCTAGCTCCTGAATGGCCCATTAAGCTTTGAGCTGTGAGGGAAATTGGCAAGAGGCTTCGCAGACAGAGCCAGAGTCTCGTCAGGTTAAGGTGAGCACAGAGCATGAAATCCACTTACACCATCACTAATGGGGAACTCTAATTCAGACAAGTCAGTCCTCAGCTCTCTGAGCAGCAGGGGGCGACAGGGTTTTAAGACCTGTCCTGTTTCATTTCCTCAAGTTTAAGACCAGAGGAAAYTAGTTTCTTGTAAGCAGAGCTATATTCAGCTGCTGGAGTCACAGCTTAATGGATTGCAATGGTACTTCTGGGAGCATACCACTCCTCTGGTGSAGGGAGGGAACTCACTAGTGAGACAAGCTGAGAATGCCTTATTTGAGTAAGACTGGAAAGAAAGCTTGCATCACAATTTGGCATTTAATATCCTATTCCTAGCACTTTTTTTGTTGGATTTTATGACTTCCAAGACAAACCAAACCAAAATTAACAAYCTAGAATTGCATCTTATCAATATTATTCTTATCCCTTGAATAAGGTCCAAAATGTTAACCAAGGRAAAAATTCAATCCATACTTTTACTTGGATTTATTTAAGAAAGAATTTTGCTCTGGATTCAGTGATTGCCATAGCATCTCCGAGCACCACTTTAGAAAATAAATACAAAAACTCCTAGTGCTAATATACAGCTGATTCAATTACGGGAATTTGAATGAGGAAGAATTTCTTGCCATTAAAGCTGGGTGAGATCTGTTTCTTTCTCTAAGAGGATTTCAATGTTCCCTGCAAGTCATCGAGCCTTCTGACCCATGTCAATGCCATTAGGAATCAAATAGTAGATTTCTACAGGTTGCTCAGATGTAGATGTAAGGTCTGCATATCTTGATCACTAGTGTCATGTCTATTCTAATGYATTTGTGTATAAACTGCCATGAAGGATTGGCATCTTGAATTAAACTCCCATATGTCCATGAKAAAGCAACAGGGACTAAGATGAAGGAGTCAGAGAAAAAAATATTAATCAAAGTCTGAGGAGGGTAGGTGGTCTCTTTATCCTCTATACCCTAGGAGGAGCAAGATGCAATAGAAAGTGTTTTGAGTTGTTTCTGATCAATGTTGAAATATTAACAGTGGCTTTTCTCTCTTCTATAGCCACTGTGTTTGGTAATTTGTGGTGGGTTGATCCTGACTGGATGCCAAGTGCCAGCAAAGCTGCTTCTATCACTCCCCTCCTGCTGTGAATGAGTGGTTTTGTCCTCTTAAGAAAATACCATCAATGGTATAAGCAAAAAGTGGGTTTTAATATGAGTTTGTGAAAGTGCTACTTTTAACAGAGTTCACTGATAGGGTTTGCTCTATTACTTACTACATAGGTGAAGCATGCATAGGATGCTGTGAAGAGAGAGAAGGTGCTATCAATTGTGGCTTTGTTTTAAAGGTATAAGACTCTTATTTGTCTGAACAYGACACTGRGAGCTGCTTTTATTTTTATTTCAGRCACAGAATATTATTAAGCAAGTTATTCTGCTTCCTGTTGTGGTTTAACCCCAAGCAGCAGCCAGCTAACCCTACCTTAGCCCAAAGCAGCACATTCTATCTTGTGAAGACATGGTGTTTCCTCAGCTTAAAATAAAACCTAGTTCCTTGAAAACAGATCTAGGGACAAAGACATTATAAAATTACTTTCTACACTTAGGGTTGTATTTAAGAAACAGAAATATATTTAACATAAGAAATAGAAATCAAAGTGGGTTTCAATTAGTTTTTAACATCCCAAAAAAAATTGCTGTATCCTGACAGTGCTTTATACTGCCTGGAAAGTATCTGTCTTTTTTGTTTTAGATTTAGCTGTTACGATATTGCATAGCTCAGAATTTCACACTCCTGTGTTTCATTCACAGTCATTGTTGCAGTGGACTAAAAGAGCATTTTCCTTAAGACTCACGGCTTGTATTTCATATTTAAAACAATAACGATGAAATTTTGCTGCCAACATGTGGTGGGTTCACCTTGTCTGAATATGAGATGCCKACCAMGGTGCTCTATCAYTCCCCTCCTCAGAATGACAGGGAGAGRAGAAAATAAGATGGAAAAGAGAATTTATGGGTCAAGATAAAGGCAGATTTAAAAAGCAAAAGGAGCCCTCACACCTCCTTTTCTCTTAGCTTGTGTGGCTGATCAGTCATTACATGGAACATTCCTTCARTCAGTTTGGATCACCTGTCCTGGATATGTCCCTGCATCCCCTGAGGAGATTTTGCCCAACCCCAAGACTAGARGTGTGTCTGAGAGGAATGTTAGTGAGGCAGCCCTGATGCTGTGCAGGGAGTGCTCAGCAGTAACTAAAACACCAGTGTGTTCTCCACACCCTTCTAGCTACCAGTAAACAGCACAGCAATGTGAGGACTGATATGGGGAAAATTAACTCCATCTGAGCCAGATGGAGTTAATACACAATATTAAAGAGAAATGTGATCAGAAAKTCAGAGCTGCTTTGAACCAAAATTATTCTTTTCAACCTGTCAATAAAAGTTGCTTGAATAAAAATATCTCTAGAAATGTGGTGTGGAAGATATACTTCTGATGCATAAAGGGATTTAAAACATATTATTAAATCTCATGTTTCTTGGGAGACAGAATTAAAATGGGATAAATCTTTTTAAGACAAATAATCAGYGACAGAGAGTTTATAAAGAGAAAGCATGCAGCATATCATCCTGTTAAAATGTGTATAAATAAGATTGAAACCTATAGCAGGACAGTGAAATGCAGATGCTGTGTGAAGGGATTTCTTCATATGAGTTGTAAGACTTGATTCTTCACTCAGGACTGTTAATGTCATTGAAGCCATGGAAAATGAAAATAGGGAACACTACAATTCTCTATTCCCAATAATGACCTAGAATTAGAACTATAAATGGATATCAGCCTGCAATTTAGAAAGGAAGCAATGTGAGTTTCCTTGTTGCATTGCTCTTTCAACAAGAAAAGCATCCACTTAGCAGCAGTGCTACAGCTCTAAGCTCAGCATTAAGCCTTTTAAAATGTCACTTTTTTCAGCATTAATCTAATGATGAGAGAGAAAGGCAATTGCAAAAGTCATTCTTTATTGCAGCGTTTAGCTTCTTGAAACTTCATCAAAATCAGGAGGGACCCCTTTTTGCTCTGATTGCCTGACCCAGAATCTTTAATCCTGTTCATTAAAACCATGCCACTGTTTCCTTGTGAATTGCCTTCTGAGCTCCAGGAAATCACCAGGCACAGACACAGAGCAGAGCTGAGGGCTGTACCAGAGCATAGCTCTGGCACCTGAAGAGCACAGTTCTGCACTGAGGAGGCAGGTGTTTGAATGTGAGACATAAAACTGGCTTCCCATTAATGAAAGATAGCATTAAAAGAGTCATTTTACTTGATTAAGTCATCTGCTTAGACTTCAAACCAAGAAAGCAGTTTTCTTCAGTACTTCAATAGCCTTTATAGTAGCATATCACTGTGGTTCTAAACTGATAGAGAAGGCACCTTTTAAAATGGATTTTTTTGTATTCTCCTTCCCTTCAAAAAGCTTTCACAGAGTGTTTGTGTTTTTTTAAACAACACTGAACTTTCACAGTAATGTTTGGGAAATATTTGGAATGATAAACATATTTTAACACTTTAAATGTTTCCTAGTGACAAAATTTACTTAACTTCCTCATTTCTTTTCTTTCTTTTTCTACCTACAAATAAAAGGGTGATTGATACTTTACAAAACAACTGCAACAAAGGGGCATTGGTGCAGAGTTTTATTTTTCTAGGGGAGGGATAAATGCATCAATACAGCTCTAGCTAGTAGAAGACAAATATAAAATTGACGATAAGACCTTAAGTGATGGCACAATGAACGAGAAATAAGGGTTTCCCTATTTGACCAGCTATTACTCTCTCATAAGCGAGATTGACAGAGGACATAGATATATTTGCCTGCAGGACTGTCCCTCAAGGAGCAGAGGTGACAGCAGGCACAGCACCCTCCACCCAGACACCTGAGACACCAATGATCTAAAGAGGTCAGCTCCTTGCCATTGTATGTAAGGGCATGCATGCACAAGCAGCACAGACTTGAAGGACCTTGCTGTTATTATTAGTATTATAATAATATTATCAGTAATAATAGGTAGTTCAGCTCAGACCTGCTGGCAGGAAGCCAGCTCAGAGTGCATATTTTGCAAGTTCTGCTGGTGAACTGGTGGGCTAAAACCTGTTTATGTCATAACTTGACCACTGGATGATAAGCTAATTGCACTCTGGAGTTTCACAGTCCTCCAAGTCCCAATTCCCATAGAAGCACACTGATTCAGTTTATCTCAGAAATCAGGAGCATCTGAAGATTTGCCATCTGGAAGTGTCTAGAGCACAAAATGTCTGAGGCTCTCACTGCTGACACAGGAGGGAGTGTGTTATGCCCATTGCCAGCAGGTTTTCAACATTTGCATTCCATTTCAGAGCCAGAAGTGCTCAGAGCCACAATGCTACTGTTGCTCAAAAGCCTGTTGGAAGCTGCATAACACTGCTGGATTCAGAGGTGAAATGAAGCAAAGTAGACATGGTGCTAATCTATGCAGTGTAGAGCATCCAGGGTTTTTATGATTTTTTCACTAAGCTGAACCTTTTATGGTATTTTTTCTCTGTGATTGTGGTCCATGCATGATGTTTCTTCTCTCTCCAGTCTCTACTCAGGATAATTTCATATCTCCAGTGCTGGCAAAGGGCAAGGCTGCTGCCCCAGCTTTCCAAACTGTGAAGCCTGTTTGAGTTGGCAGGAAAAGACCAGGGGCTTCAACTGGCTGTGATTGCTCTCTGGTTAAGGACCAGAGCAACAGAAAATGCCTCAATTTACCAGTAAACCCATATTCAGCAAAGTAAGTGATCCTGTATTCTTTTTGACAAGTGTTTCTCTTATAAAAACTAAAACCCAGAAAAGAAAATGCCAGACAGACTTTTAGAGTGAGTAGTTGAACCTAAAGTTCCTGTTTGAGGTTAAAAGTCTGTTCACATCCAGGCTTTGTTCATAATAAGGGRCAGTATTGTTGTATCAGAGCTGGCTTAAGTCAGTCAGGCACAGCAGTTATCACTGCTTCTTATCCAGAAAACTCAGGGTGTGTTTTGCTGCATAGATTTCAAATGCCCATATTTAGAAGACCATTACTTCTGTGTAGAAACATATAAAATCAGTTTGAACAACCAGGACTTTACTGTGTACACTTTCTTAATGGTTTTCCTGTTTTTCCTTTCTTCCTTCGTTGGCACAGATGGTGCAATGGATACTTCAGCAGTCTAAGCATGTGTTGGGCAAAAGCTGGGAGGAGGATCACCTCACGCCTCCTACTGTCATGGAAAATTCAAAGTAAAGAAAAACATGTAAGTCAAGTATGCAGCTAAACCAAGCTCTGTAACTCCAAAGAGACTGAGAATCAATAGATTTAGGAAGAAAACAGTAAAATATATCTGTGAGTAATTACTCTACTGAGAGTAACATGGCAGCACTCTTCTCAACATAGTATTTAATGTATTTTCTATCCATTATTTTATCTATGATTTGGCAGTGTAACTAACTCTTTTTATAATGCTGAACTTGAAGAAAATGCTGTCTCCTTTGATTAAGATGAATGAAAATAAAAGCTATCCTGGAGTGAAGGTATTTCAGATGGCAAGATATTAACAATAATATGGAAATATAKGACATAAAAAAAATTTATGGAACAGAAAAAGTGTTCTTCTATCTGTTATATAAACTAAAGGTTCTGTTCAATATATGAACACATTTTTTTATAGTTTAAAAGCATTCTAACCAACTTTGGCTGAGCCTTTAACAAGAAGATCAAATCTTTATATGCAATCTAACTGAAAAATAAAAGGCAACTCTCAGTACTGTCTCATATAATCTTTGATGTTTTCTCACCTCTGTATTACTATTAACAAAATTCTGCCTCTGAAATATTCTTTGTGTGTTACCCTTCATGACCTATGAGAGGGAAATTGCTTGCTGCATTCTTCAGGAAGGCATAAATATGATCAGGACTCAGGTCAGCAAGGTCTATTCCTGCAAAGCCTTCATGTTGCCAGCCCTGTTTTCTGCTATCCTCATTCTCAGCATAAAGTTAAAGCTGCAAATAGATGGAATTCAGAAAGTTGAAAATACTTTGTGTGCTGTATAAAACTTATAAATTAATCATTTTTCATTTATCCTCTGGTGAATGTCATGTAAAAGCTTCAGACACTAGAGGTTTATCACAGTTGCTTTTGGAGTGATTTGGAGTGATTTGGAATGATTGTCAGTAGTGCAATTGCCTCCTATGCATAGTGTATGATGTTTCCACAGACACTGGCTGGGATTTTGTTTACTTTGTCTGCTGCTGTGTTTCCTTGGTTTCATAAATACGAGATAGTTTTCCCACTCTGTCTTTCCTTAAACTAGTAGTCAACTATTATGTTTCCTGTTTAGTTTTACTGTGTTTCTTTGATTAGTAAAACTTTAAACTCTGTAATATATTTCTTCGTGTCACAAGACACTGTGAGGACTGTATTAACACCAGTTAATTCTTGTTTGTCAGCAACATACCCTTCTAGGGAGGCCTCCCAAATTGATCTTCAGTTTTAATGCAGAGATCATAAAAACTTTATTTTCTTTTGTTGTCACTAGTGTACACTAGTAGGTAATGCAGAATCTAATTGTTATGAAACTCAGAAAGTAGAACAGTTCTCAGAAGATTAACTAAAATCAATTAGCAGAGGGAATGGAGCCACCATTGGTTTTCGATGCTCACCCCCATGAATACAGCCATTCTCATTCCAGGACATAGAGGGATTATTTTATTGGAAAAGAATAGCTGGCTTCTGAGCTTTGACTGCCAACAGGAGAGTCAGTTAATTTTGAAAGCCTCTGTGGATTTCCTCATTGGAACATTTTTCTCTGAGGGAGCACAGCAAAATAACTGAAATRTTTAATATTTTAAAATTAAATTCTTCTAGGTTTGTTGCTTTCATTTTTTACACTACAGAATTTGTTCATAATTTTGGAAAAGGTGTATCAAGATGAACATTTTGATCCAAATACGTTGCTTTCAATACAAGCTGAGTGAACAGTGATTGTAAAGTCAGTATTCTGTGATGTTTTGCTGAGCCGGTAGCAATGAAAACACATGTTGCATTTGGTTAGTGTTCTGCTGTAAAATAAATGACTACTTAAGAGTTTATAGGAAATAGGTAATCAAATCCATACAGTTTTGTGTGGGTTTTTCTTGAGAAGAATCCTAAGATAGGCCTGGTTCTGGCTTCCTCCAAACATGCTTTCATATTTYCTTTACCCCTTTTTCATACCCTTTGTCTTAGGTACTGGTTTTTTTTATATCTTCTTGATGCATCATTCTGAATAATGTAAAAAGAAAAGCCTAGCAAAATATCAGYTTGCCTCATAATATTCACATTTTAGTTATTTTATATGTTTGCATTCTTCTTTTCTCTGTGGATTTAAGGTCACATGTAGTTTTTGAGGGCATAGGGAGGGCCCAGACATGAGAAGGCCTTTAGTGTTATTTCCAATGCACTATCAGCCCACACAGCATCCTGTGTGTCCATATGGAACTATAAATAGCTTTTCTTGGACAGGTATCGCATATATTGAGATACTGATTAAATTGATTCATCACATTCATTTCCATTTCCCCACGGGTTTCCATGCACTCGTGAGAGACTAAGAACATCTTTCCACCCATTAGTTCATGTAAAYTTTAAGACAAAAACTTATTATTTCTTTTGTTTGGTTTTTTTTCCCCTCTTCATTACATCATGCATGTTTTCTTGGAATGCAATATTTTGATTACATTGATCCAGATATAATATTTAACAGCAAATTCCCCTTCTACTTCTTTTTACTAAGGATGGAACTGGAAAAATGTCTGCAAGAAGGATAGAAATATTTCTCTGAGATTCAAATATCCCTATTTCATTTACAGTGAGACTGTCTTGCATTCCTTCCCACTTCTCTTTCCATATTCTTTTTGTTCAGATGTATTTGGCGGCTGTCTTGACTTAAAAATTTGGAAGCAGGAAACAGAWTTGCTATTTATATTATTTCCAAGGAGTGGAAAACAGCTGTGGTCAGCTGAACAGAAAGCAGCCATATTACTAAGATACTGAATTCATTGCCTAGGCACGAATAGTGTCCTCAGAACTATTTTCAACAGCTCATAATACAAAGGAAGTTCAGCTGTCGCTAGAAACCTCTGTGCAGCTGTCTGGTCACCACATTTGTCTGGCAGCTCCTGAACAGATACAGGTAAAAAGACAGGATGTAACAGTTTTGGGAGTCACAATGACTAGTAAAACCTCAAAAGCTTCCTGACACACTTTGCCATAAGCAGAATTGATGCCCAGCAATCACTGTGTCATAAGAACAGTTGTGATATCTGTGATGGTATTGCTAAACTTGCGGGATCAGTCTGGAACAATGGCAGTGTTTAAGGGTAAAAGGAAACTCCTATCACTCCAWGAATCCTAAAACATTGCTGACATCTATATTTTTAGCTCTTGTAAAATCCCCTTCTGGCTTTGTAATGTGYGGCAATAGGGACATGATACTAAATACAATGCTGCATTCATATATTCTTGTATCATATACAAGTGTAAAATTCTCTAACAAAAAGCTCGCTTTTCATTTGTGTGTACATATTTTCCTACCCCTAGGGCTTGCTTAAAATTCTCAGTATTGTATTCAGTTTGAAAAGAGCACCAAAATATGATGAAAGCTCCTAAGCTAATACACAGAGCATGAATTTTTTCAGAGTTCTGGATATTTTAAAAGTAATTTCTTGTGATTTTTCAAAGTTGGGTAAATAGATTTACAGTGGTTGAAAATCCTGCTAAGGATCACCACTTTGTGAAGGTATGTATTTATGAATACAGCCTTATTTAAATCCTGAACACATASCCCATAAATTGCTGCTAGTACACTTTTTCTGTGAATTTGTCTTATTACTTTAATCCAATCTTGCAGACTGTAAGAGCAAAGTAATTACACCACTACTTCTGTACAACAAATGAATGGAAATTGTAGAAATGAAAATTAATTTTAGATTAATTCATTTCTTGTTAGAGAATATTTAACACACCAAATTAGAAAAAAATATCTTTGAGATTGCACAGTTAGTTTTGCTTTCTTTCTTGCATTTCTTCTGTCTGACTGCCTTATCAATGAGAAGCATTTTCTCTCTCTCACCTTCATACTCACAGTACACAGTAATCCTCTTCTAATTTCAGCTATTACTGCAAGATGGAAATCAAAGCTGCTTTGCCATGTTTAAAATGGATTATTAATGCATACAGGTAGAGGAAAAATGTCCAGAGGCTATCATCATTTTGACATCTATTTTACTGTCCTCTGCCAGGCAATGAATCAGAAATGTCTCATCTGGAAGATGTTGTCAGATTTCTGTTACGGTTGTTGGAACTCTTTGTATGATGTCACTCAGTGAAGAAATAAATCTATTTAAATACATTTAAATAGCTCACAGATGCCTACCATAATCTTACGCTTCCTGGAGTGGTGTTGTCAAACCAAAAATATTAAGGATGCTGATAAATATACCTCAAGGTTGAAGATATAGGAAAGGACATGCTGTTACTGTAATGGGATAGAATGAGAATTGCCAGTCTCTTCAGTTGCTCTATAGAAAATAGGGCATCCCAGATTCAGTGATGGAACAGGAGCAAAATTAGCCTGTATGGCCTTTGGGTCTAGGTTTCAAAGATGATTCATTTAGCCTTTCTCACAAAATCTGATATTGAATCACTGACATAAATTACATAAATTACTCCCCTTTCCTCAGAATCTTAACAAGCATTCAAGTCTCTCTGGTTTAAAAAATAAGARAGAACAAATGATTGATCTTTATTATATGATTAATCCCTATAATAAAATATATCTGTCACTAATAGATCCAAGCATATATCACAAGTTGTACTTTACCAAAGGCATTATTGGAACAGAAAAATTTGCTGTTGCAGTTTAGCTCAGGTGCTTTTACACTTCCTCCAAAGTTATCTAAATATTTAAATCAACCAAATTTTTAGTGTTTACGTCACTAATGAGGAGTTTTTACAATTACAAAAACTATTCATGTTCATTCCTCTTAGTGTTCACCTACTTTATCTTCATGCAAAAGAAAGGTAAAGGTAAGCAGGGATAATCAGTGCCTGAAATGCAGAAGGAGGAGTGGGAAATATGAACTTCTGCCCTTGTTTTAGCATTTCCAACAAAGTAAGGTTTTGCCAGGGCAAAAACACTTTTCTCTCAGCTGATAWTGTTGCATGCATCCATTTACTCACAGTTTTCTTCAGAAGGACTTTGGGAGTAGTGATTTGAGTGAAACATTTTGTGGGACAGGAGCTTGTTCTCCTGTGGAGATGGAGGGGTGCTAACTCCATCTGTCATGCAGCACTTCCTGTGCCTCTCCATGGGAGCGCTGTCCACAGTCCTCAAACACTTCCAGCTTTAAAGCTGAGACTCAGCATCTCCCATAGAATTCGGCAGTATGACATTGAAAAATGACTTAAGTGGCCTTTTGAAGATTTGTATTTATCTGTTGTGATTTGTAAGGGAAYTGTGCTATTTAGAAACCAGTTTATATAACTATTGTGGGCATGAGTTTGTTTAGACTTTACTCATCTTTGTAAAGATTTTTTTTATTGAGGATACCTAATCATATAAGCATAAGAAAAGTTATTCTATGAAGGAATATGTCAGCCAGATATTATCAGCAGATTGTGACAACAGAAGTAATCAAATGAGCTTATAAGGAAGGTAGAATAAAGTACCATGTCAATTTATATAACTCTAGCTATATAAGAATGCAGTTAAGAATYTTGCCTAATTTAGTGGCAGAAAGATCACAATAAACATCTTATGAACAGCATGTCAACCATTTGCATTTGGTTATTAAGGTGTAGGAAATCTAAGTGTAACATATCAAGGAGCAGCATTGTCATATGGAGAGGTCATATTGTCATATTGTAGAGGTCAGGGAAAAGCATCTTCTTCCTGAAGGATTGCCAGCAGTTATGTTTAGTCATGTCTTTTGTATTTCCAAAGGTTTACAAGGCAAGATAAATGTCATGAGAAAAATCTGACTCTCAATCTCAATTTCTGCTTAGTTTCAGAACCAAAGAAATGTTCAAAGTTTTTAAGTATGATCAGCTTGACAGACCAGTTGATCACATTTTTGGTCAATGAGRTCCAAACTTTTCTCCCCAAACTGTCTAAAAGCTGATTCTATTTACACTTCACTCCTGAATTCTGTTTCTCCCTGATGACTTCCTCAAAACTCCACARTCCAATTCAATTAGACTCAAAATTAAAGCCATGAATCTTTGATCTGAACTAAATGTCCTGTGCTTCAAATCAGAGAAAAGAGCATTGCAGTATCCTTATCCTGGACTGAAAACTAACAGGAGCACTGCACAGATGTTTCACAGTCACAGAGAAGAAAGCAGTAGAGRAGCAATATTAAGCTGATCCTTGCCTTCAAGACAACTCCCTACATATCTGTGTCATTTCTGAAAAATATTMATCTAATGTATTCCATACAAATTTCACCAGCTAAAGCTTTTACAGCCGTTGCAAACTTTATTATGGTACTTCCCAGTGTTTCAGATTTGCTTTTTCCCCATGAGTCTCTAGCCTGGATCTTCCTTCCTGCAATTTAAGGCCACTGTTTCTTGGCCTGCTCAGCAGGGACAGGAGAGTAGATTATTCATCCTTGGCAGAAGGCACCATATTTGAAGACTGTTACTATGTCTCCCCTGTATTTTCTTTTTTTGTAGGCTTAATAACCCCAAGTGCATTCTCTCCTCCAAAAGTCCTAAGTTTCAGATGTTTGATCAATCTTTTTGCTGTCCAAATGGTCCACTTCATTTTTGAATTGTGGTGCACAAAATGAACACAGTACATCACCTAAGGCATCACCCATAGTGGAAACAGTAATTACTGTGTGTGTCTTGCAGTCTGTATGGCTGTTTATACATCCCAGTATGATGCTTTTTCACAACAGCATGACATAGTTGACTGTAATGTGCATGTCCTCCACAGAGATTTATTATTTGACAAATTGCTCAGTAACATGTGCATACATACATATATTTGGAGCTAAAGTTTCCAGAGGGTCTTTCAGTTTTTCAGTGGAAAACATATATGCATTGCTTTTTGATGAAGCAAAACCAAATTAAATTTTATTAACTCCTGCACAACAACATTACTATTCTAATTATGCAGGAGATTTGTTGATAGTCTGGTGTGTTTTCTTCTAATTAATTACACACATTTTATTTTGTGAATATATTTTGGCTTTTCCTGTAGAAGTAAAACAATTTATGCAGCCTGAACATAGTATATACACACACAGAATGGAAAACAAAATCAAGAAGTCTTCTAAATTCAGGTCATACAACTTTCTGAAAAATACTGCATTCCTTTTTTTCTCTGGCTTCTCCTAGATTGCACTCAGCTCCCGTACAGTTTTTCAAGAACAGAGAAGCAGCCTAAGAACCACACCTTTCCATWCAGCAGAAGAAACAAAATACACTTTCAGGAGGACCCTGTGCAGCTTAGGCTCCTCCTGCATCTTCACTCTTGCTTAGCAAATAAACCTTCCTCTTGTGGACCTCAGTGAGAAGTGCTGTCCCCAGCTGAGACTCTCAGGATAAGCAAGGATTTCCTAGAGCAGCTGCTTAAACCTCAGTTTACCAAAGTGGCTGTTAAGTGATTTAATCAACTTTATACCTCACAGGGATCTCTGGGGCTTAGTGCACTGTCTCTTTCGGATGCAGCACGCTCTCCTGGTTGGTAAGTATTTAAACATGCATTGTATGCTAAGAACGTACACGTTCTTCTAGACACATAGGAAGAATTGCTAGAATCTTCATTCTTTCTCTTCCAAACTGTGCAGATGATCASATTGAGGGGAAGTRTCMRTTTAATGGTAACCTTTACTTTTGTCCAGGATGGATAGCACTTCAGCAGTGTGGACTTCAGGCTTCTGTGTTTGATTGGAGCACAGGTAAGAAAGATACCCAAGACTGAAGTATATAGAAGAAACATACTGGTTTCCACACTGAGTTTGCTCAATTTCCAAACAGAAAACAAGTAGGCTCTTAATTTATATCTCGCTTATTAATCTACATCTTTCTTTAGATTCTAGATGTATTAATCCATCTTTGTATTAGGCCTCACTCTCTCAGCTGCAGAAGGTCATACAGAGCAGGGAAAAGGTAGTGAGTTAGTCTGCCAAACCTGTTCCTCCTGGAAAGAAAAGCTCTGTTCTGCAGAGATCACTGAAGCAATGCAGTACTTCAGCCTTGACTGTTTACAGGTTGAAGGGTACACTGGTTACTTTTTTCCTCATTTTCTCTTGGCAACGCTCTATGCTTTGCCAAAAATGTGTAGGTGCTCAGTTTTTCATAGCTTTTTGTAGAAAAAGAAGCCAGAAAGATATACAAAATTTTTAGAAGTTCACACAAGTTCTCACTGCTACATGGGCAGGTCTGCTCACCATTTTCTGTTCAGCCTTTATTAAACTCCTGACTAAAAATATGGCTGAAGGTAAAGATAACTACCATGGTCTTTAAAGGCCATTTTTCTTTGAAAAACTGTTCAATGGTAAATTGCTACAGGTTTTCTGTGAGAGACCAGAGTATCCCTCTGGGTCTCCTGGATGGACAGCAGCCTGGACAGGGGGGCAGGTCCCCCTCGCCCTGTGTCAGAGACAGTGGTGGCTTTGATCTGAGCCCGTGGAAAAGGCTGCCAGGGTTGTCTGAGGATTTGAAGGTCACGAGAGTTTGATTGCTGTGATTTTTGTTATGTCACTGGGTGAGAAAGTAGGGTTTTTAGATTTTGCTGTATAGGTAAAATGGGGCCAAGATGGAGGCAAATCAGTGTGATAAAAGCACATTTTCCTGTTTCTTCTTTCCTCTTCCTCTTTGCAAAAAGTGATGGGTTTTTAGGATTGGGTGTAGGTGCAATTTCACTGCATGACATGGGTTTTAGTTATTGGAGTTTAGAGAATAACATTGTTAACGTAGTTTAGAGTATAAAAACCCAGGTGTTTTCGTGGGGGGGGGAGATTCCATTCTTCCAGCTGCCTCTGAACTTCATGCTGGACAGAGAGAACCTAGAGATAAGGTTTTTTAAATAAACACCTGCAGACTGCAACCCAGATGTTCTCCAATTCCTTCTTCCAGGCACGGGCGGTGAGAAGAAGGACTTTTACACTGCCAGGGTTAATCTCAGACCTGATAACCCCAACAGATTTCCAGGGCTCCCACCTGAGTTTTGGGGGATGAAGATGAGCTCATTTAGAAATAGGCTGGACACCTTTATTTGACAGGGAAGACTCCTGTCCTAGAAAGAAAGTGGTTTCCATCTCCAGGGAAAACAGAAAGATTTTTTCAGGGGCTGCCTGGAAGAGGTGACTCAGTGATGCTAGTCCATGTGGCAGTTCAATGTCCCACTTATTTTTTATTGGTATTGATGTGGTACTTAAGGCAGTGTATCAAGAGCTYTATTCTGCATTCAGTGCTGCAGAATTGTTATCCCCAAGATGTCGTCATTGCAACATTCAAGGTTACTTATAAGGTAAGAGGTTAAACAGGTGTTCAAATAAGAGCAAAACATTTGTTTGCTACTATTGCATGCTGAAGGTGTAGTATAAATAATAAATCAGATAAGAATCACAAGAAGAATCAGAACATGTCCCAGGGAAACGATATTTAAGATTTTTTTCAGCAACATACTTGAACACACATACTTTCTTAAATTCTTCTTTAATCTGTTAGTTGGAGCTTGGTGTGGTAAGAGTACTAGAAAAAGTGACTTTCCATGTGCAGAGGCAACGACCAGCACTTGGGGAAGTACACATGCTTTATGGTGTGATGGATAAATCTGGCACCTTCAAGGAGACTTCTGGAAGCTGTGTGAGGGTGCTGCTGTCCTCGAGGCTGCGCCTGCAGGCAAAAGTGAGAAGGACAAGGTGTGGAGCACTCACTGCTGAGTTCCCTGGCTCCTGCTGCTTCTGCATCCCCTCTGAGGCACAGAAGAAAGAGGCCCCACCCACACAGTCCTCCTGCCAGAGCCACAATCCGAGTTCCACTTACAATCTCAACATCATTGTCAGCATATTTTTTCCTTTCACAATTAACATGTCTCCAAATTCCACCTTAATAAAATTAGTAAGTTAATTAATTTTCATCGAGTCACTGGACACTTATCCCTGTTAGCATAAATAAAGATTAATCAGCCATGAAAAGATACTTTCAAACCACATGGCTTGTAAATGCAATAAATTTTTAATGTGAAGATGAAAGAACTGTACATAATGCTGACAATTCACTCTCTGGACCTTCTTCAATCCTTGCTTTAGTAATGATCTAAAGCTCACTTTAAATCTATGCCTGGAAGTTTAGGCAGCTGATGTTCTTGAAGACTATTATTACTATCTTTCTGAATAAAAGTAATTAATTTTTTTTTCCCTCAAAACTAACAACTAGAATAGTTCTCTGCATCATTCTTCATCAAAATCCAATTTCACTCTKCTTTACAGAGGTCTTATTTTTTTCTATTGATTGCTAAATTAAATGAAAAATACTTCATTTTATAGCACAGTGTGGAAAATATTAGTGRGAATGATGTGCAGAATTTTATCAGTCATAGTTATTTATTTTTGTCTCTTCTATTATTTCATGTTTGTGTGGAGATTTGCCTTTTTGTTTTGCTCTTCTTAAAAGATTTCAAAGAGCAAACTGTATATCAGGACAATAAACCCACACCCCAGTGAGAATATTCAGTGTGAGGGTAAGAAAATCTGGAAATATTTTAAGCGGAAAAACAATTGGAATCTTATTCTATCTATCAGTGATCTGGATAGTATTGCTTATCAGAGGTGGGTGGCCTGGGGATGATCAGTACACTGTAAATAACAGCAGAAGAAAATATCTTCTGCATTTGTAATATGAAACCCATTCTCATATGAAACCTCATTTTTCTTAAAAGCTCAGAGAATTCCAAATCAACATTTTTAATCAAGGTCATTGATGGTATTTTTGTTTTCAAGGTAAAGACATATTTTAGGTTAATCTCCTACAAAGTGATAGTCAAGTGTCTTTTATATAGGYACATTTTATTCACTTAAATGAACATTTTTGCTCATAAGTTTATTTTATCAATTCATATGGCAAACCACTTACTGCCTTAGCAATTAGGAAGAACAAAATTAATTGCTACCAATGACAAAGTCCAGTCATTGCAGCAGAATTGGTGCTAAGGCTTACATCTCTGGCTCTTTATGTAGTTGGTGGACCGTTCCTCACTCGAAGGTTTAATGTTGTTAGTATTCATCTGAGCATCACGGGCATAATTGAGCTCTTCTAACTCTAGCTGTGTAAGCAGCATACAGCTAATATTATTTCTGAAGGTTTTTTAAGTCAATGCAGACTAACAGATATGTTCAAATAGATATTTCCATTTTATTTACTTACTTAATGTTAATAAGGTTAAGCCTATGGAAGCAATTTTTTGCAGCGATTAGGCACAGATAAAATTAATTCAGGAGAATCCTGTGTGTCTCTGTTGTCCCTTTAGAAGGTCCACTGTATCAGATCTGGCATTAAAGTCTTGCCATCCATTCCTTTGAACCACAGTAATTACAAGCAATCAACTAAAGATTTTAATAATGTGATAAGTTCATGATAATGAGAAGATCTAGACCACAAACAGGAGGCTACTTTCCACTTGATGGAAAAAAACTGTGAATTCATAGAGGAAATGTCAGAAACATTATTAGTAGAAATATTTTATACAAGACATGGGATTAAATAGAAAGCGTCAGCTGTAATGGGATTTATCTTGCAGTATCTAGATTAATTAAAAGTGATTTGGGATTGTGGAAGATAGATGGGCTTTGCTAACAGTAGCAGTTGTGGTAGCTCTAGATGTGGTTTTTGGCTGCATAAGAATTGATTTTAAAAAAAAAAAAATTAATTCTGTTCCTGAAAATTGGGTTGGAAATGATTTATATTACAGTATTAGATTCAGAGTTAATGAACCTGAAGAGGTATAACCTGGTTTTCAGTATTTCTTCCAACAGACATGGATAATTTGTCTTACGAAATATTCAAGCATTTAAATGACAAATGTTTGAAGGTACTTGTTAAATTGAAATTGTTAATTTCATTTAGGAATAAATGTTGGATCTCAGCCTTTTGGAKAAATACAGAAGAGAATATGTATCTACTGCTACTCATTTGGTTATTCCCATACTTTTTACCTGTCAAACTAGCTACTCTACTTGGACAAGGTTGGAATTTATTGAATCCTTGTTTTATATACATTATCTGTGATGACTTTGACTTCTATATATTATATAATGATAACTTTGCAAACACAAAGCARGAGGCATCTCAAGCCTGGGATCTTTTAAATGCTATTTGGGCCTCATATGGCTTGTTGGCAATATAGGCCTTGTGTTGCTTCTTTCATTCTGCAGCTTCATTTTTGATAATCTATTATTTTTTTCTTCTGGAGAAAAATCCTTCCTTGTTATTTTTGTGTCACCTGAAGGATTGAGAATTTATAAGCAAGTGAAGGATAGCCAGGGAAAATTCATGTGACTGTAAAAGAAAACCTGACAACATCTTTCCTAAATGACGCACAGAAATTTTGTTTTGTGTTGAAAAAATARCATTTCTGCTTGATACCTGGTCTTCCAGTGTGATATGAATGGATTGCACCAGTGTATTTTCCAGCAGAAAGTGACATTTTATCATAAAATGCACCAACAACACAGGTCCTTTGAYGTCTCTGTGGTCTGTCTCCTGAATATACTGTCATGGGCAGCAGGCAGAACTATAGAAACTGAACTCAACTTTGGTCATTAATCAGTCTCTCCAAAAGAAGTCAGGATTCTGGAATAGATAGAAAAAATATATAGTATCACAATCTATTGTAGTCTATTAAGTACAAATATAAAGTTTTTATTTCCCTTTATTTTAATTTGATGTTTTTCAAAATTGCCAGATTGACTTAAAGAAACTTAATTTCTCATGAATATTTTTAAAAGCAAACTTGTGAAATGCAAACCCATACTGTAGTATTATTAACCTTTCAGTTTGAATGGACTAAAAAATCAGTCTGACCCCTCTTGATTTGACATGAACTAGCTAATTAGTTGTTAGAGACAAGACTGATAAAAAATGGTTCACAGCTCAGAGTTATGCTGAGTYTCATATTTATCACTGAATGTCTCACTCTTGCATTAAAGATATAAGCAGTAAGTTGGAATAAAGAAAAGGAGTTTATTATAGTCCAGCATACCAGTGGGCACTGTGAGTAGCTGCAAGGAAGAACCAGGTCTATCAGACAAGTGCACAGCATTAGAGGCACCACCTGTCAAGCGTCCTCTGGGACATACAAAGAGGGAAGCAGAGCAGTGGACTTTGCCCAAAAGACAGGGAAATACATTATCCAAACAYTGTGTATGGCCTCCAAACTCCGGTGCAAAATCATGTCTGAAAAGCAATTCAAATCACAGATCAGATCATTGCAMGACACTTTCCACAAAGGTTCACCTGCAGAGCCACCATTCAGTACTGCCAGAATATTTGTTGTTTCTCTGCTTGCAGAGTTTTCTCCATTTGCAGAGTTTTCTCCAAGATAAGCTGCTTTGGATGTTGTCTGCTATTTCACTGGGGTTGGGTTTCCTASTTCTTACTGCAACACTCTTTTTACATCACTTATTTTCTGTATTGCATGCTAAATGTTTTAATATTATGGTGATATATGCTATAATAAGATGGTGGAGGAAAGGGAGCAGCACAGCCTTCCTTTTCATATTTATTACTAGTGCTTCATCCAGAACATATCTAATGAGGCTTCAGATAAAATGTGAGTCTATCCCTTCCAGCATAATTGGCAAGCAAAGAAATATAAAGAAGTGGGTTACACAGTACTGGTTCTTAAAGCACGTATAATGGCTTGTGTTTTTAATAAACAAATAAATGTGTGCATAAATTATGTTCTTCACAGTATGATATTCTGATCATTCACAAATAATAAGATAAACTGCTCATGCACTCATTATTCCAATGTGGAGGGAAAATTTGTATGCATTGACTATTTACAGTACTATCTTTAACTTCTGTTATCACAAAAAATACATATTGCATGCATTATCACATAGAGAAGTGTATGTACTGTAATATATTTTTAGTGTCTTATTTTAGGCAAAGCCAGAAGGATACAAGTTGAGGATTTTTCATCTTTAAATCAGAATTGTTTTAATATGTATAGGTTTAAAGTTGAGCACACATGGCATTTAAGGGGCACTACCACAAGTCTTCTTTTGGGATTCTTTTTTATGTTGCCTAGCATATCCAGGGTTTACAAAATCATCATCTATGCACTATGTCAACTGGATGCATTTGAAAGTATTTTACAGAATCAGAGAATATGATGCATTGGAAGGCACTCACAATGATCATCAAGTTCAGCTCCTGGCCCTGTATAGGACATCCCCAGGAGTCACACCCTGTGCCTGAGAGCATTGTCCAAACCCTTCCTGAACTCTGTCAGGTTTGGTGCTCTGATCACTGCCCTGGGGAGCCTATTCCACTGCCCAGCCACCCTCTGGGTGAAGAACCTTTTTCTAATAGCCAACCTAATCCTGCCCTGTCACAGCTTCAGGCCATTCCCTTTGTTCCTGTYGSTGCTCGCTACAGAGATCAGTGCCTGCCCCTCAGGAGGAAGCTGTAACTGCAATGAGGTCTCCCCTCAGTCTCCTCCAGGCTGAGCAGACCGAGTGGCCTCACATGGCTTCCCCCCATGGCCCTCCTTTGGACACTCTTCAGTAGTTCACAAGTGTAAAATACATTCACCTGATAGTTTTCTGTAGTAGACTTTGTCTGGTAGGTACGTTTTTAAAAGCTCAGCTGATTTTCCAATAGCTGTAGTTTAGTCTTACTATGGCCAGAGAGTCATTGGACAAAAGACCTCAACATATAGACAACATGAATTGCAGATATTTAGTATTTGTAATGAAAGAGTTCAGGATGAATTACACATGTGGTGAGGCACCAATACTAATTCTTTTCTTGATTTTCTGAAAAATTGATCTGACTAGGCAACAATTGCCTGGTCAAATACTTTAACAAAAATCAGCCAAGTGTTATTAATCAGAACGTTCAGTGAAGTGTATTGTATTGTAACACCGTGAAGCTGTCACCATACCCCAGTGAATAACACTAAGCACTGTTCAGACATGACTTGCTCCAGTGGAATCTTCCATTTCCARCAGTAAAGAAAATGAAACCCATGTGCATGGCTTGAACCAGCTGGCAGCTCTTTAAATTGGATAGGCATGAGCTGTGCRTAAGATTGGACGCTCCTCCAGATGCTGCCCCAGTTGAAAGCAAAATAGTTTTCCTCATATTGGACACCCACATAATTTCTGGCTGTCAAGAGATTGGCATATTTTGACAGTTTAACTAAAATAGATGCTTTCAGGGAAAAAATAAAAGCTGTAAATTTTCTTGACAAGGAATTTTTTTTCCCTAAACATGTGTTA